>JAMPIV010005708.1:27500-350000 GCA_024509875.1 Oreohelix idahoensis | reverse complement strand
CAGCTTTGGTCTTCGTTGTGAGTTTAGAGATTCCCCAAACACGCGTTGTGAGGCGCACAAATGTGGCTGCAGCTTTGCCAATGCGGCTATCACTTTCTTTGTCCAGATAGAGTTTGTTGTTAATGGTGACCCCAGGTATATGAAGTTGTGCACCAGTATGAAATGGAAACCACTAAACGTAAGACACCAGAAATCATAATGCCAGGTAATATTTTAATCAGAATTGTAAAATAAATGAATAAAAACCAGTAAATATGAAAATTACTGACCATAAGGCCGTAAAGTTCATGAGGCTGGCAACATCGTCATGTAAAACAAATTGCCACAGAAGCCACAGCTGGAAGAGCGTGTGACTGTTTGGTGCAGGCTTCCTGCAAAGGGATCAGCTGTCGTGGTGGCTCCATGCTTCATTAGTAGCATAAGGGAGAATACTGAATGTTGATGATAAGGTCATAAAAGTGTTTTAAAAAATAATAATAAAATAAACACACACACACACAAATGTGGAATTATAATCAATAAAACAAAACAAAAGACAAAAATCAGCAAATAAACAACTATTAGTTATTGTTGTCCTCTATTTCCACAAAAATAAGCTCCACATTGCAACGTTCTAACTTAATTTAACCAGCATTTACCGACAAAGTTTATTCTTCCCAGTAATGACACCAAATCGATGAGTTTTTCTCGGATTTATTACCTCATCACATTATCTTCGTTGGAGCCGACGACTGAACTGCCTTGCCCGTGCCACATGTTTTCAAGATGACCGAGATAGCTACCCAGATCTGATAGCTTTTTTTCAAATTATTATCCATAAGGGAGACTTCAAATGAAAGTGTTTGGCGGGGCGCAGGCTAGTGTTGCTAAAGGATTTGAAAGATTGTTGCAAAAAGTGGCAAAACAGTGGGTGTCAAAACACTGCCGTTGTCTTTATCATATTTATGCTATTGTTTTTCGTGTTTCTTGTTGATAGTTTTATTTTTTATGGCTTTGTTGTTGCGAATGTGCACCATATTAAGAAGAATATGTCCATGTTCTTGTAAACCTGGTACCATCCAAACGGCGCCATCATTTCGCTAATAGAGTGAACAACGAAACGGCAAACGGCCTAATAAACACCCCAAAAAAATTGCCTCATTGACGATGGTCTTCCTCACGACACTAAATAGAACTATAGAATATAGAACCCGCCAACAGCGCAGACATTCATAGACTCAGTCACCTATATAACGTTTTCGTGAAAGAAAGAAATGCCGAGCAGAAATAATAAGCATTCATTGTACTGTAGTCAGAAAAGTAGTATGGCACGCGAACTGCCCACATGCAAATATTTTTACAATTCACAGAGGTTACATTATGGCGATCAGACAGTTTTAAACAACTACATGAACATGATTAGCTGTACAGCCTTGTTTTGTTTATTTGTGTTTCAAAAAGAATTAAATTGTTTACAAAAATGAGACCATTTTGTGTCCGATTCTGTTCCAGAAGTCTGGTACTGGGTGAGGGTAGCCAAAATTCCGTTGTTGTTTGAACGCGCCGAACAGTTATTATCGGTGTGATGGTATCTACGAGTTTCTGTGTTTGTGTAAGGATAGCTAGCATCCTAGTATTGCTCTATGAAATTAGCGGAAGTTGTCTGTTGACATGCGATAGTTCCCATGATATAAAAATAAGAATATAAAAGACAGGGGGAGCTTTCATTACATTAGGAATTATTTGGAGATCAAGACAAATCAAACACAAAAATCAGAATCTCAAATATCAAGTCATCCTATTGTATGTATCTGAAACATGGACAACCACGAAAACAATAACCAAGACGCTACAGGATTTCATAAACGGGTGCCGGCCTAGAATAGGAGGATTGAACTGGCAATGACGAGTTCGCTAATTTTGAACTGATGACAGAAACCAGACAAGTGCTAGTGGAACAAGAGATGAGAAAAACTGGACAGGACGCACACTTAGGAGACATGTTGATAGCAGCACAAGGCAGTTCTTGTTCTAGAATCTCCAGGGTAGGAGAGTTAGAGGGAGATCGAAGAACACATGCAGAAGAGAACTGGAGATAAACATGAATTGAATGAGGAGTACATGAAGATACGTGAATTTGATGGCACGTGACAGGATGACTTGGCATGTTTGTTGTAGGCCTGTGTTTCTTGGCTGAGCCTAAGGGTGACGAGTGAGTGATAGTTCCTGCTTATCTCTCAGCTGTGGTAACTTACAATCACTGAGGATGTGCCAGGGTGACGAGTAGTGAGTAATAGTTCCTGCTAATCTCTCAGCAGTGGTAACTTACGATCACTGAGGATGTGCCAGGGTGACGAGTGAGTGATAGTTCCTGCTAATCTCTCAGCAGTGGTAACTTACGGTCACTGAGAATGTGCCAGGGTAACGAGTGAGTGATGTTGTTGTTGTTGTCGTCGATATCCCATAGCTGCTGAGCATATCTACTCTTGGCAGCCCAATGCCATTCTTAAAAAAGTGCAGGTTTTCTGCAGTTGTTTTAATGTTCCATATAGTGAGTTGGTGACTGTCAGAGTTGTCTGTAAAAGTTTTTTCCTGGCGTTTGTGAGTGATGGACACTCCATGAGGAGGTGTCTGGTTGTTTCATAGGGATGAGAGCAGTGTCTACACATGGGTAGGTGCTGAGGGTTGATACGGTTTAGATGGCTATTGACTCTGACGTGTCCTGTTCGGAACTGAAAGATAAGACTTTGATTTCTTCTGCTGAGTCTGTTTATGTTGTCGTTGTCTTTTGGGCAGGTCATTTCATTAAAGATATTTCGGCCAGTCGGCCCGTTCGCCCATCTGTTCAGCCAGATTTCCCTTGTGTTGTTTCTGAGAATCTGTTTGACTGTTCTCATGCTGCAGGGTCTGTCCTTTTGTTGTTTAGAGGCTCCTGCCTTTGCAAGTCTATCAGCTGTCTCATTTCCAGCTAGATCACTGTGTCCAGGGATCCACTGTAGGGTTACACTGATGGAGTAGGCTGTGATCAAGTTGTGAACCGCTCTTCCTATAAGAAAAATGTCTTGGTTTTCATATGGAGTCTGTTTAAGTGCTTCCAGAACAGACATAGAGTCACTGAAAATCACTATATCTGATGGCTTTCGTTCCATAAGGTCAAACTGTTGGTGTAGTAATTCAATGGCTGTCTTGATGGCCTCAGCCTCCGCTTCATAATTTGAACAATTCTCACCACAGGAGTCACAGAACTCATAAGAGGATCCATCCAGGTACCATATGCAGACGCCGTATCCTGCAAAAGAGGTGGTCTTGAAAGCTGAACCATCTGTGTAGGCCTGGATTGCTGACGTTGGGTAGCTGTTTATGGTCTCCAAGGCACACGTCTTCAAGATTGTGGGTAGTGTTTCCTTGTTGGCCGTTATATCTATCAGTTGTGTTCTGACAGTTGGTTAATGGAAGTTTTCCCAAGGGGGTGGTCCAAAGTATTTGTTTTCCAATTTTCTCTCTTGTAGGAGATGGTGTTTATCATTTTCCTCTTTGGCTATGTCCAGGAGAGATAGTTGTTTCAGTCTTCATGTTTGTTTCCAAGTGTCAATAAGTACTTTGTTTGGGTGGTCTTTCTCTTGTCTCCTGTATCTCTCTACAGCTTCAGTCAGTACTCTTTTACGCCTGATATCCAGCGGCTCTATATTGGCATCTATCTCACATACGGCTGTGGGTGTTGATCTCATCCCTCCGCAAATTAACCTGAGAGCTTAGTTCTGCACACGGTCCAGAGCTGAGATGGTATTAGTACTCACAATGGTCTGGAGGGGGAGGTTATAGTCTATCGCTGATCTCACATAGCCAAGATATAGTTGACGAAGGGTTTGTTTATCCGCTCCCCAATTAGTACTAGCTAGCCGTTTAATGAGGTTTAGGCGCTTACATGCTTTTTCCCTGAAGTTGTGGATATGTCCATCTAGTTTCAATTGTCTGTCCAGTTTAACTCCTAGATAGACTGGGTGCTCCTCTTTTGTTAGTGTTTCCCCACTCAGTTTGATGTTGATAGTTCTTTTTGCTATTTTGTGGCTACGGGAGAAAGTGGTGTATACAGTTTTCTGGGTATTGATTTTAAGTTTCCACAGTTCACAATATACTGACATTGTAAGGAGAGCTCTGTTGATCTTGGCTTTTGCCAGGATGGGATATTTGTCAGTAGTCCAGATGGCAAGGTCATCAGCAAACAGCGCCTTCGACACATTCAGATGTTTGGCAAGGTCATTAATAAAGATGAGGAAAAGGGTGCAACTTAAAGGAGAGCCTTGAGGCAGTCCTTCTTCCAGCGTTCTTTTCCGTGAAACTGCACCGGCATAGTTGGTGGCTATGGTTCTATTTGTTAGGAAGGCCTGTATCCATCTAATCATTTTCCCTCCTATTCCCATTCTTCTCATCTTTAGCAAAAGTCCCTTTCTCCAAACTCTGTCGTAGGCTTGCTCAAGGTCGATGAACACAGTGAGTGAAAGTTCCTGCTGCGAATCTATCAGCAGTGGTAACTTACAATCCATGAGGATGTGCCAGGGTGACGAGTGAGTGATAGTTCCTGCTAATCTCTCAGCAGTGGTAACTTACGATCACTGAGGATGTGCCAGGGTGACGAGTGAGTGATAGTTCCTGCTAATCTCTCAGCAGTGGTAACTTACGATTACTGAGGATGTGCCAGGGTGACGAGTCAGCGATAGTTCCTGCTAATCTCTCAGCAGTGGTAACTTACGATCACTGAGGATGTGCCAGCGTGACGAGTGAGTGATAGTTCCTGCTAATCTCTCAGCAGTGGTAACTTACGATCACTGAGGATGTGCCAGGGTAACGAGTGAGTGATAGTTCCTGCTAATCTCTCAGCAGTGGTAACTTACGGTCACTGTGGATGTGCCAGGGTGACGAGTGAGTGATAGTTCCTGCTAATCTCTCAGCAGTGGTAACTTACGATCACTAAGGATGTGCCAGAGTGACGAGTGAGTGATAGTTCCTGCTAATCTCTCAGCACTGGTAACTTACGATTACTGAGGATGTGCCAGGGTGACGAGTCAGCGATAGTTCCTGCTAATCTCTCAGCAGTGGTAACTTACGATCACTGAGGATGTGCCAGCGTGACGAGTGAGTGATAGTTCCTGCTAATCTCTCAGCAGTGGTAACTTATGATCACTGAGGATGTGCCAGGGTGACGAGTGAGCGATAGTTCCTGCTAATCTCTTAGCAGTGGTAACTTACGATTACTGAGGATGTGCCAGGGTGACGAGTGAGTGATAGTTCCTGCAAATCTCTTATCAGTGGTAACTTACGATCACTGAGGATGTGCCAGGGTGACGAGTGAGTGATAGTTCCTGCTAATCTCTCAGCAGTGGTAACTTACGATCACTGAGGATGTGCCAGGGTGACGAGTGAGTGATAGTTCCTGCTAATCTCTTAGCAGTGGTAACTTACGATCACTGAGGATGTGTCAGGGTGACGAGTGAGTGATAGTTCCTGCTAATCTCTCAGCAGTAGAAACTTACGATCACTGAGGATGTGCCAGGGTGACGAGTGAGTGATAGTTCCTGCTAATCTCTCAGCAGTGGTAACTTACAATCACTGAGGATGTGCCAGGGTGACGAGTGAGTAATAGTTCCTGCTAATCTCTCAGCAGTGGTAACTTACGATCACTGAGACGAGTGAGTGATAGTTCCTGCTAATCTCTCAGCAGTGGTAACTTACGATCACTGAGGATGTGCTAGAGTGACGAGTGAGTGATAGTTCCTGCTAATCTCTCAGCAGTGGTAACTTACGATCACTGAGGATGTGCTAGGGTGACTAGTGAGTGATAGTTCCTGTTAATCTCTTAGCGGTGGTAACTTTCGCTCACTGAGGGTGTTCCAGGGTGGCGAGTGAGTGATAGTTCCTGCTAATCTCTCAGCAGTGGTAACTTACAATCACTGAGGATGTGCCAGGGTGACGAGTGAGTGATATTTCCTGCTAATCTCTCAGCAGTGGTAACTTACAATCACTGAGGATGAGCCAGGGTGACGAGTGAGTGATAGTTCCTGCTAATCTCTCAGATGTGGTAACTTACGATCACTGAAGGTGTTCCAGGGTGACGAGTGAGTGATAGTTCCTGCTAATCTCTTCGCAGTGGTAACTTACGATCACTGAGGATGTGCCAGGGTGACGAGTGAGTGATAGTTCCTGCTGCTAATCTCTCAGCAGTGGTAACTTACAATCCCTGAGGATGATCCAGGGTGACGAGTCAGCGATATTTCCTGCTAATCTCTCAGCAGTGATAACTTACGATCGCTGAGGATGTGACAGGGTGACGAGTGAGTGATAGTTCCTGCTAATCTCTCAGCAGTGGTAACTTACAATCACTGAGGATGTGCCAGGGTGACGAGTGAGTACTAGTTCCTGCTAATCTCTCAGCAGTGGTAACTTACGATCACTGAGAATGTGCCAGGGTGACGAGTGAGTGATAGTTCCTGCTAATCTCTCAGCAGTGGTAACTTACGATCACTGAGGATGTGCTAGAGTGACGAGTGATTGATAGTTCCTGCTAATCTCTCAGCAGTGGTAAATTACGATCACTGAGGATGTGCTAGGGTGACTAGTGAGTGATAGTTCCTGCTAATCTCTTAGCGGTGGTAACTTTCGATCACTGAGGGTGTTCCAGGGTGGCGAGTGAGTGATAGTTCCTGCTAATCTCTCAGCAGTGGTAACTTACAATCACTGAGGATGTGCCAGCGTGACGAGTGAGTGATAGTTCCTGCTAATCTCTCAGCAGTGATAACTTACGATCACTGAGGATGTGCCAGGGTGACGAGTGAGTTATAGTTCCTGCTAATCTCTCAGCAGTGGTAACTTACAATCACTGAGGTTGTGCCAGGGTGACGAGTGAGTGATAGTTCCTGCTAATCTCTCAGCAGTGGTAACTTACAATCACTGAGGAATTTCCAGGGTGACGAGTGAGTGATAGTTCCTGCTAATCTCTTAGCAGTGGTAACTTACGATCACTGACTATGTGCCAAGACATCTATTAGTATCAACTGACGTGCGAAGAGAAAAAAAATTTAACGACTATAGGTTAATACCTTCACTTGTAATAACGACAGAGAGAAGGAGAACAAAAGACAACAGAAAAATAATAGAGGTGATGGACCCACTAGGGGATCAAATCTGGGACTATCCAAACCACGACATCGTCGCACTATGAGAGTGGACAACGAAAGAACTCACGGCCAAATAAAGCCAACCCCCCCCACCAAAAAGAGTTCCTTGTTAGCGATGGTAATTCTCACGATACTTTACGTAACTATAGAATACAAGCAAATATATAAATAAAAAATAATATGGTATGAAATCAGTTTTACAAGTAAACGGTACACATGAAACAAGGGACGTTTCGGGTTTTACCCTTCGTCAGCCACAGTTACGAACATGTGACAAGGACAAGAACTACATATAGGTGCTACTAAAATCAACGATGATGAGGAAATCGCCAAATAAGCGATACAAGCAGATGACATGACGGTGATGAGTGAAACGATAACAGTAATAACGCAAGAAAATCGTAAAACCAGAAAGACCTGTCGAAACAGGAAAGTAAATAATCGACGAAGCGAAGACAGAAATGAACAACACTATTATAACAAGTAAAAAAATCACTTAGCTGGATCCCAGAAAGAAATTTTCAAGATGGCTGAAAAAATGAGGCGTCATGCGGAAGTGACGTATGAGCTAGTGACGGCTGAGAAAAGATAATTGAGGAAACGAAACGAACCAAAGCAAAAACAAGGATAGAAAGGAAAATAACGACAGAAGAAATAAAGTATGAAACAGAGACAGAAGCCACCAGAATTATGCAAAATGATGCTGGACATTCAAACCAGCTGGAGATAAAACGACCATTTGAAAAATGAGACGATTCTCCAACGTGAAGCGAGTTCGGTCGTCGCCGGTACATGACAGGAGGGCAGTGATATGAATGTCAGAGTTACCTGAATGGTCAGGGCTATTGAGGTGAAGGGCCACCGGTAAATGTTTGTCATGATAGATGTCATTCAAGTGCTCACGAAACCTGTCTGCCAGACGTCTGCCAGTTTCACCAATATAGGTCATGTCACACCTCTTGCAGATGATAGCATAAATCAGGTTTCTGGATTCGCACGTTAAAGACTCCCCAATGGTAAATTTACCGTTAGGAAAGGAGACTGACTGCGTTTGGAGTACAAAAGGACAGGTCTTACATATGCGGCGTTGGCACGGTTTAGTACCAAAGTAAGAAGGACTAGTTTGTCTCAAGCGACTATGCACAAGAATATCCCTAAAATTCTTATCCTGCGATATGCCACCAAAGGGGTATCACGAAACACCTCTCTGGTATCAGGATCGGAGTGGAGAATAGGCAGATGACGAAACAGAATTTTTCTCACCGCCAAACAGTGAGGGTGAAAAGTTAAGACAAGTTTGAGTCTGTCAGATGTAGTAGTACGTTTAGCAGTAAGGGCAACCTGACGAGTAACATGACTAATGCGATTAAGGGCATCAGATAAAACGCTTTCAGGATAGTGACGTCGGCGAAAAAAATCGAGCATTTCTTGAGCTCGTTCACGGAAATCATCTTCATCGTGACATATCTGACGTAAGCGTAGAAGTTGAGAGTGGGAATGAAATCTTTACAGCTGAGAGGGTGAGAAGAGGTGTAAAGAAGGAAATCATGAGCATCAGTAGGTTTATAAAAGACAGAGGTAGTAAGGCCAGTAGGAGTAATAATGACAGTAAGGTCAAGGAAGTTAACTGAAGTGGTAGAAATCTGAGAAGTGAATTTGATGGCAGGATGGAAATTGCCAACATAGTCAATGAATCTACGGAGGCTAACTTCAGACATGTCTGTGACTCCAATACCGTCGTCGATATAACGACGGTAAAACTCAGGTAATGGTTCATCGTAACTGTGAAGCACCAAATATTCAAAGTGACCCATGAAGAGGCAAGCATAACTCGGGCCCATTTTGGTACCCACAGCAACGCCACTAATTTGATTAAAGAACTGGCCATTGAATTCAAAAGAGTTGAGAGTGAGAACCAATTCCGCAAGGCGAAGAAGAGAACCTGTGCTAAAAGTAAGGTCAATGCGTCTGTTGAGAAAAAATTGTAGTGCTTTAAGGCCATCAGAGTGTGGAATGGAAGTATAAAGCGAACAAACATCCAGAAGGAAAAGACGGTAAGTATGGTCAGGTGTGAATTGGATGGAATCAAAAATAGTGACAGCATGGGTGGTGTCCTTTAAAAAAGAAGGTAGATTGGCCACTAAGGGTTGCAAAATACCATCCAGGAAATCGGAGATACGTTTAGTGGGACAAGAGCAGGCTGAGACAATGGGTCGACCCGGATTGTCAATTTTGTGAACCTTAGGAAGCATGCAGAAGGAAGGTTTACCTAGACTACTATCAGGAATATGGAGAGACATGGCACTAGAAGGAAGGAGGTTATCTTGAATGAGATCACGAATGGTAGCATGAAAGTAAGATTATGGCGGACTGTGGCACCACCAGAGCTAGGTGAGTAAAAGGTGGAGTTGCCGAGCTGTGAGACTCCTTCTTGAATGTACAAGTCCGTTCGCCAAACTACCACTGCACCACCTTTATCGGCAGGTGTGATGATAATGTCATCCCGCTCTAGAATACAAGCAACACACCTGCCAAAATATGGCGGGAAATAATTATGTTGTGCTCTCTCTGCTGCATACCTTGATGACGTCAATAACTCACCTGTAGTCATTTATCTGGATGCGTCAGCTTTTGGAACAATGCGTCAAAATGACATGGGAAAAAATCTACTGGACTGAAATTTGACTAATTGATTAATAGATGTATTATCACAACATGTTTTGTAAATTTACGGATATTTTTTTCCTTCAATCATGCCTTGGTATGTTAAAAAAAAAAAAACTTTCTGTTACTCAGTCTCCGAATCATTATTTAAGGGAGTACCGACCTGAGCGAATAAATCGGCGGAGTTTCTGCAAATGTAACGAACTCTAATCTTTATTCATATTCACCCGAATTACGACTGGGGACAATTCAAGAAATTACATCTAGAATCAAACAAATGTCATTGTTTTGAAAACAAAATGTGTGTTGTTTCAGCAGGTGCTCAGTTTAGTTCCCAGCAAACACAAAATTTGCCATGGAAAAAGATTGCAAATTTAGTGGGGAAACAGACACGTTTTCTTACTGACACATAAGGAAATTCTAAAGATTAATGTGAGCTATTTCAAACGTCGTGCAATTTAGTGCAATGCCACAAGCCCACGACTTTTAAGTAATTTCCAAACTGTGAATTCGGTGGGACAAAGATGGGACTATTTTAGGGACGGACACCTAAGGAAATTCTTATAACACATAAGGAAGGGAAACCCGAGACCTGTAAACAGTAAATAAATATTAGACAAACATAAAGGTATGTTTTCAGGCACTCGTAAGAAATAAAGTAGAACACTAGACAACAGAAAAAAACAACAGACGTGAGTGGCTTACCCAGGATTCGAACCCTGGACCTTCCGTGCGACAACCCCGCCTAGCTATGCAAGTGAATCACACTATCCTCCCGGCCATCTACGTATCACAAAAATAATGCTTCGATGACTGGTCATTAGTGCGAACCGCAAGGCACAACACCGGAAGTTTACAATGGCAGCTTAGCCTATTAATGACGCAATCACTGCAGGAAATTCTTATAGGGAATAGGGCATGCAAACAGCTCAAACATTTATAGACTTAGTCACATATATAACTGTTCTATTTGCAAGCACAAGGCAGTAACACATACCAGCCTAAATACTAGTATCTAGTAGAATATAGAAAAAAGAACGAAATTTATTTTTAAAGGGTTGAGAACTGGGCACGTAGGCCCTGTCTAACGTTCTGCCCTTTGTCAAAACCTTCATTCTGTATCCGGACACTCACTCATGAGGGATAACCGTAAACAATTTTTGCATTTGTGCACATTAATGTTAAAAAAGATAAACATATTCTAGCACATTCTGAAAAACTACTTTCTTACACACTTCTGTATCAGAACAATGCATTAGAACGTTGAAACAAACAAACAAACAAATACAAGTAAACAAACATGTGTGTGTAAACACAGAAATAAATAAAACATGGAACCCAGAGACCTGTGAGCAGTAAATAATAAACGAAAATAGGGCACCTAGTTAGCCGTGTGTCCTTTTCCGATTCATTGTGACGGGGAGGCGATGGCGCTGTTTGAATGGCCCCTGGTTTAATTCCCCGGTGAGCTTATCACTTCTGTTAGTTTCTGTTGTCAAGAGACTTCCATCTTTCTCTCTGTGTGGTTGCAGTTATGCGTGTGTGAATGTAAATGTGCAGTGATAATACTGATTACTTATGATTGACGTTTTAATTTGAGAATTGTATTATTGCACGGCAGAAATGTAAAAAGACAATAATTCCTGTTTCTTTACCCTGATGATATACATATTTCGTTTGTTCGTTCTCTTTCTTTCTTACGATTGCCTGCTATTTTTTTAAACCTATTTGCATTGATTATTTACCACTCACAGGTCTGGAGTTTCGCTCTGTATTTATTTCTGTACTGAGAAGAGACCAAAATCTAGGTTAATTTATGCTTGGAGGTAGGAAAAATCTCTTAATTTATGCGTGGAGACTGGTAACAACCATCTTTATTAATCTTTGAAGACAACGAGCAGTTTCTGCTGAAGTAAAAGGAAAGATGACAATGGTAGCTGAGGGGTAACAATATCTGTTAATGTGTATGAGCAAGCAGCAATCTCAATAAGTGAAAACGGTAAACAGCTTTCACTGGAATGTGAGGGCGGGAGCAATCTATATTGATAATTGAATTGGCCAGCTATTTATAGGGAAATGTGAGAACATGTAACGATCTCTGCTGATGAGTGAACGCGGCTAGTAAGCTCTGCTGATGAGGCAACACATCTAACAATATCAGCAAGAATTTAACAACAGCTTCGCGCGATGGATTCTATATTTGAAGATTTTGCTAGTATCTTTTGTCCCGTATCGCGCCATGATTTGTCTGCCGGCTTCAGTAAGGCCAGATTTTTAGCTAGAGACAGCCAAAACTTGAAGGCTTTATCGAGGCGTCACAGTTGAAAGTGAATATCGTTTCAGTTGACGACAAAAAAATTACGATTTAAGACACTGTTCCAAGTCTCACGATGTATGTATAAAAGCCCCCATGTATATAGCCTCAAGCAGTCGCTCAATTAATCAGTCAGACTGTCTACATATTAGTCAATCTATCAATCAATCAATCAATCAATCAATCTATCTATCTATCTATCTATCTATCTATCTATCTATCTATCTATCTATCTATCTATCTATCTATCTATCTATCTATCTATCTATCTATCTATCTTACCTGCCTACCTACCTATCTATCTATCTATCTGTCTATCTACCTACCTACCTGTCTGTCAGTCTGTCTGTCTGTCTCTGTCTGTCTGTCAATCTGTCTATCTATCCATCTATCGAAATGCAGTGGTGTTTCTCCGAAAGCAAAGTGAACAAACACGTAGTGACGTTACGCATATTAAAATTGGTGACTCCCTCTTGAAAGGTATTTATCGTGATAAAATGTCCACTACAAGCCAAGAGATCGTTTCAGTTATGACAATGCCGGGAGCATTAAAAGACTACTAAACATCATTAAAAAGTTCTATATTAATCACAACATAACAAAAACAACACTACACGTAGGAATTAATGATATCATGAATGAGCAGAGCCTAAGCCCCTAGTAATTTCCAGATTGGAGGCTACAGTAAAACAAAAATTACCCAAAGCCTCCATCTTTATGTCATCAATCATTCCACTATGCTATGGGTTTCAACGACGTATTTTTTTGTTGTTCCTAACCAGCGGCACTTGGGCTTTCGGCCCTTCGGCCCAATGACACGAAACTAATTTCATGTCATTGCGAGGCTGGGGAGCCTATGGACTTTCCTTCCAACCCAGTCAGGAGCTTGGCTCCTTCCCATCCACAGAGGGTTTTTGTTCTGGAGCCGCTCGGGTCATTCCAGTCCCCTGGTCGAAGGCACTGCTTCAAATGTCTTCGTCAGGACTCGAATTAATCCAGTCCAAATCCCGGTTGAAGACACCGCTTCAAATGGTCTCGCCAGGGCGCGAACCTAGATCACCCGATCGCCAGCGCAGTGTGGTAACCATTACGCCAGCGCGGCTCACTTCAACGACGTATAGCGGACACTTACAACACAACGCTACAGAACTATTGTAAACAAAACGGCCTTGGCTTCATCAACAATACTCCATTTTTTACATCTAACTCAGGAGCACTTAAGAAACGACTCTACAGAGATCAAGTTCACATATCCACACTGGGAAGCAGTATTCTGGCCAAAAACATAAAATATCAAGAGAGGACGCAACGAGACAGTTCAACCCACACAGAGAAACCTAACAAATCTATTGTGACACCAAAATATCATCACAATACATCAAACACCCTACTTACCCTACAAAGAAGCACACCTATCGCAAGCAGACAACCTTCCAGCTATCACAACGGCACTTTCAGCCAGGAAGCCGAATCTTATAATACCATGTGTCCCCTATTACACACAAGACAGCCCCTCTCAGATACCTCTACCAACAGTATCCCAATGTCCCAGGCCCAGATGACTCCTACCAACGCTAGAATAACGACGGAAGAAATCAGATGTTCCCATTCTTCCTCCCCTAGTCCTTATCATCGTTCTCAGTGGAACCCAGAACTTGTCTATCTGATGCAATTCAGCCCTGCGTCACGTAGACAAGCATTAATGATGTCTGCCCAACGTCAACCCTATTATATACCAGGCCGGGATATCAGTTACTGATGAACAAACATTTTGCCTCACTTCATATGTGTTACTAAAGCCTTCACTCCTTTTGAACATTTGTTGGTATTTTAATACAACGGTAAAAATATCAGGACTTTGTTACTGTTACTAGTTGGGATCATTCTCAACTCATCGGCTACAGGCCTCTAACATTTTTCTTTGATTGCTTATTTTGTTACACTTTCAATTTCTTATTATCAATCGCAGATTTAATTTGTTATAACTAACGGTGTTGTGGTGTGAAGTGTTGTACACTTGTTTCTTCTTCTTCTTCCTCGTTCGTCCTGAAAAGGACGGTTGGTTGCGTTGTGTCTGTTTACAGCGGAGCTGCGATATCTGCGCCTTTCGGCCGGCACATCCGACTTCAGCACGGCATTTTTTGGGACCGGGTTTGCCTTCCCTCTTCGATCCCTACTCTCTCAGCCAGACTGCAGTGATGCAGCCTGTTTCCAGGACCACCACGTGGAGGTGGAGTAGGGTCTTGGTCAGCTCTGGTTCGCTGACCCTGACGCAAGCAGTCAAGCTATGAGTCGCTGAATGCATTCTCTATTGCTGCGTCTTTGGGTCCCGTAAACTTGTTTGACTTGTGACAATTTTCATATACTCCAGACATACCACTTAGTTGAAATTGTTTGTGTTAGTTGTATCAATTATTTTAATATTGTATTTCCGGCAATTTTTCTTTCCGTAAATTCCACTTCCTTGGTGAAGTATTAATTTGTATAAATACTTTGCGCTTATTTTTTTTTTGTGGTTGTCGCGAGAGGTTCAGATGTTAAAGAAAATAAGAAGATATCCTGGACATAAAGGTGTATCAGATGATACCAGGATAGTGCAGCTAAGAGTATGGTCTTATCAGAAATACCCCTTCTCTGAAGATAGTAAGGGTGTATAGACAACAAAGGTAGGGTCAAGCTGTGTAAGTTACCAGAGATGATGGTAAAGTATACTCTGATTCCCTACTTGCTACCTCTCCTGATCCACCTCTATGATTATGGTAGATAATATTGTTTCTGACTCTGCTAGGGGAAATTATTTAATTAAAATTTACCAACATTGAATAAATACTTAACTTAAAGAATTTAAGTAAGTCTGCTGGTAAATATTTACAATCTATTTATACATGTAATCTTTTCTGTTTGAAAGTTTTTTTTAAATCAAATATTTTAAAAAAGTAAAAAATAAGAACAGTTCAACAAATGTCTTTCACTTGTGTTAAGATGTCTATCATTTTGTAGACAGTTTAGCTTGCTTGATCTTTCACTGAAAAATTACTAGTGTTATTAGTACACTTTAATTGAAGCTCTATACTGTTCTGTTCATCACGAACTGGATGCGTTTATTTTGGTGAACAGGCATACGCTACACAGTTGCCTTGACAGCAGCTTAACTGAGTCACTGCAGATGGCTCCCTCTGATGCTGAAGAGAATCTTCTGATAAAAACCTTCCAACTGTTACACACGATATGGCTGGCCCTCTGTCGTAGATTTTTGATAGGGGAATTAAGACTTGGGTTGGTCCCTTCTGAATAAATTAGAACAAGTGATAGCCACAGTGAGAGATAATAATAGAAATAGATTTTCACGAGTGCGATGGTAGAAATCAATAGAGTCTGTCCTTGAAATCGAGAATTTTCTCTCTTTCAGCATATCTTCTACAACAGATCTAGAGGTGTCAGACAGTCTATTGACTATATATTAATATATATATATATATACCACTCACGTATACACACACATAAGTGACGACAGTTAGACACACAGACGTGAAAACTATAACAATGGAATATAGATATTGTGGAACGAGCGGACCGACACGCTTGAATAAAGTTTATGTAAATTTATTAACATAAGGAAAATTTACCACAACACATAAATGTTAATATCAAGCATAGAGAATACATATAAGGTAATGAATTACTACAAGTATAATAGACCCATAGGTGTAATCTTTTCCCTCGATGTTTAGCCCACGATCCTGTTAGAAGAAAAGTGATAGCCCCAAAGAGTCACGGATATATACACTATAGTCTCAGATTTCCCTCTAAAGTTGAGAACAGAATGTATACCCTAATCTGTCCTAAGAGAGGAAAACCCGCATTTAGCAACAATTTGCATAAATGAAATTTCAAAAAAAAAAATGTGGGTGCACACATCATATCATAAAAGAATCACTCAGTCTGCTTTCACTCTGTTCTTTCAGCAGGGGCCCTGTCTCACTTTTCTTACCTAAAATCTTGCTGGTGTTCGTCGTCTGGCGCACGTTAGTACAGACACACCGTTTAATCTGTCTTTCTGTTGACGAAGCGGATCCCAGCTCTGCAGATTTTGGTTTCATCCAATGGGTCCGGGGAGCGTCTTCTTCATGCGATAGTTTTCTTTTTTCAGATTTAAGTTAGTGTCAATTTACTCAGTTCAGGTAAGAATTAGACGTAAGCGGGCTCACAGTGTCAGAATCACGAGATTTCCATTATTTAGGAAAAATGACCGGTTGGTACCTTCTCTCAATAGATACTTATTGGTCACACCACAATTAGTTAAAAATGTCGGAATGTTAACGATTTGTAATTTTTCTCGCCACAGGGCTGCATGTACATGAGAGTTTGTGAAGAAATATAATCTGGCTCAATAGGCCCAGTATAGGCATTTAGTCTTTAAAACCGTTAGTGAGATTTGTACTCTGTCTATTTCTGGAGGCAACCACCCTGCCAGACAGGTGTTAACTTGTAGACCCACGTGGTTAAAGATAAAAATGTTTCTTCTCTCAGTTGTACTAAAACCGCTGGTAAAAGTTGGGCTGACCCAAAACTGTGTAAGGAAGAGAAAAGTACAAAATACTTAACCACAATATTTGCTTCGGTTATACTTACATTATAACTGCAAGCGTAGAGCTTGTCTTAACGTTAAAACTCCCGTGAAATAATTATGGTCGTTTTAAAAAAATCAATCATCATGAATTAGAAATACCTACGTATTTCGTCAATACTCAGTGATGACTCAGTGCAGTTATAAGTTAGTTGCAATATACTCGGACTGGTTACTAGCAATTTAATTAAATTTTATTTACAGCTGCATGAGTTTAAGCTAGAAATAATAATTTATTCTGCTTTCCACTGTAACACGTCAACTAGAGAATATAACAGACTTATAATTTAATCCCTCTGCACAGAAATCTAACTAGTGAAAATAAAATAGGCGATTTACCACTTAAATCACTCACAAAATACTAGATATATAATATACCTCAACACAGAACTACTAAGAACTATATGCAATTCGACCAACTAAATGATGCTTCTATTAACAGAGATCTTAGGAATCGAAAGCTAAAGGGCAATCGACCAACTAAATGATGCTTCTATCAACAGAGATCTTAGGAATCGAACGCTAGATGTTTCTAGTCTTGACTGCGGAGCACTGAATGAATGTAGTCCAAACTACTGGGGTTTATATCTTATGAAAAGAAAATGATTTCCTAATTCTCGAAAACCCGAAATAGTTCCCGTCTTAACACCTACATTAAACTCAGACGACGGCAATGAAACTGCCAGACGCGTTTCACACCTGCCGCTACCTATGGTCATACCCGAGTGATGCCTGTTGGCGCCTCTCACACCTAACACCGAGAAACTTAACCAAGAGCGCCGTGTCAGATGAAAATGTTAGACGATTGACTGCCATCATATGTCTGTCGAGAAAGAATTTCACACTATTCGGTCTCATCAAGGACTAAGCTTAACAGCAATAAAAATGCAATAAGAAAAGAGACAGGCGAAGGTATGAATGGGAGAGTTATATCTTCACAATCAAACGAATGTGATAATAAAGTAGAAGACACGGGTAGAATAAAGAAAAGATATAGAAATTTATTAATCATAAATCTCTCTGCGACACCCTCTACCATAGACTGGCACTGCATTCGTTGCACTTTTAGTAAGAGAAGTCTCTTCTTATTTGTTGTAGGCTTTAAGTCAAAGGATTAAACCTGAAACGAAGTCAAACGCAATCCCTGTATTTGCCTATCAATATTCCTCTATGACACAGATGGGGACGATAGACAGTTTTAGACTAGCGTGCTAGCAGATGCACAAGGTATAGTATAGTAGCAACAATCATTTTAGTTCAATGTGATCATAATTTTCTTCTACCTTCTTAATTATCATTCGTTTCCCATGATTCGCCTCCATACAATAATTTGGTTGCGAATAAAACTACTAAGTAATAGGTCAAATTATACAGTACTTCAATCCCTTTCATCCTTCCTTATGTTCCTGGTAGGTCTCTCATTCCATTCAAGAAATACTTCTTTAAATACAGTTCTAAACTCATAGACATACTTGGCCATCATTCTCAATATTTTAAATATTTCCGAAGGCAGGCTTTGCCTCTAGAATTACACATCAGCCTGTACGTTTCCCCAGTACACACTGTCCATTCCTAACACATCTATATACATCTTATCGCCCAGATAGATTAATCAATAGAATTACACACACACACACACACACATATATATATATATATATATATATATATATATATATATATATATATATATAGATATATATATATATATATATATATATATATATATATATATATATTTTTTTTTTCTCTAACCAGCGGCACTCGAGCTTTCCAGCTCTTTTGTCCCAATGACATGTCATTGCGAGGCTGGGGGGTCAGTGGACTTTCCTTCCAACCCGGTCAGGAGCTTCGCTCCTTCCAATCCACACGGGATTTATGTGCAGGAGCCGTTCAGGTTATTCAGTCAAATTTCCGGTCGTAAACATTCCTTCAAACACTGACGCCCGGGTTTGAACCATGAAATCTTAGTCGCCAGTACAACGCCGTAGCAATTACACCAGCGCGGCTCCCATATATATATATATATATATATATATATATATATATATATATATATATATATTTGATCTTACCCTCAGGCACACACAGTCGAGCCCTTAATGGTTGATTAAGGTCTGCTAACAGAAGGCAAACACTTGCATTAACATATGCTCCTTTTTTGCCGCTCTGTATATTCAAATAATAGTGACTGACCCGAGTTTGTTAGGCAAGTCTATTTATAGTGTGACCTCGGACGTACGAGATGGGAACCCCGAGGAATGTAATCACGATCAGAAAATATGGGTACCTTTTTGCCTATCGTTCAATGTAGGAAAACTACTTTTTAAATTATCTCTGTTATTCCTGATGCGATTTTATTCATCCAAAGCTTAAATTATACTTGTAATTAGGCTTTATATATCTATGTAATAATCTTTTAGTTTCCAAATTGCATTTTATGGTATGCATAGTTTAAACTGCTAAATTTACGACAACCTGAAGCTTCGAATGCATTCAACCCAAGATTTCTCCCGTCCTATTTTAGTATTAGTAAAAGTATTATTACTTACGGGTAGAGTAACATCCCTAATATTGTGTTGGTACCCTCTTTCAAGTGGTACTTCTTCCAAAATGCCGTATAAAATTCCGAAGTTAATCAGGTTACACAGATTGGGCCTTGCCATCGTTATTTTCCCAGCGGTAGTAAATACAAGACCAAAAAAGCGTTTTCATTGGTTAGTGTATCATATCTTTCTACAATGTATGGCGCGCGGTATGGTCAGAATTATTTAGAATTCGTGATGTGAGACAGACGTCATTTCACGACAGTGATGAACTGATTTTTTAACTTGTTTTTTGTTTTAAATATTTTTATTTTATTTTTTTTTATTTTATACAAACATGGCTGATAATTATGTACGAGGGGCGTTCAGAAAGTAATGCACCACATCGTTTTTCTTAGGAGCTCTTTATTCAAAAAGCATGAAATTTATACACAATATATATGGATATGTTATGTAAACATCGGTATTATTCAACATAATCCCCATCAACTTGTACGGCTTTATGCCTGCGCGAAACAAAGGCATGTATTCCTAGCCCGTACAAGATTTTGTCTTGATCATGTAGCCATTTCTTCGCTGCATGAATCACTCCTTCATCATCTTCAAACCTTGTCCCACGGAGTGCATCTTTAAGTGGACCAAATAGATGAAAATCAGAGGGTGCCAAATCGGGACTATAGGGTGGATGGGGTAGTACAGTCCAACCCAATTTGGTGATTGCTTCCCGTGTTGCCAGACTTGTGTGAGGTCGCGCATTGTCGTGAAGGAGAAGCAGGTCTGCTGGATTCTTGTGCGGCCGAACTCTGCGAAAACGTTGATTAGAGTTTTTTCAGTGACTTAATGTAAGTATGCAAATTGATTGTCTCTCCTCTTGGCATAACGTCCACAAGAATCACACCTTCAATGTCCCAAA
The DNA here is from genome assembly GCA_024509875.1 of Oreohelix idahoensis. Lineage (NCBI taxonomy): Eukaryota > Metazoa > Mollusca > Gastropoda > Stylommatophora > Oreohelicidae > Oreohelix > Oreohelix idahoensis. The sequence goes on along the minus strand of JAMPIV010005708.1, from coordinate 329,785 downwards.
AGACAGTGATCATGACCTTTCCAGCTGAAGGAATTGTCTTGAATTTCTTTCTTCGTGGTGATTGCGGATGATGCCACTCCATTGACTGTCTTTTTGTCTCAGGTTCAAAATGATGTGCCCAGGTTTCGTCACCTGTAACGATCTTAGCCAAAAAATTCTCTCCATCAGCATTGAAACGCTCCAACAATTCAGAAGAAATTGCTTTCCTTTGCAATCGGTGGTCATTTGTGAGACTTCGAGGAACCCATCTTGCGCAAACCTTAGAAAATCCGAGAGTTTTTATAACTGCATTTGCACTACCAATGCTGACTGACAGCTGTAAGGCCAACTGTTGAATAGTAGTGATTCGCCTATCAGTAAGAATAATGCCCTCAGCAAAATTTCATGCTTCTATCTTTATTATTAGCTGAGAAAAACGATGTGGTGCATTACTTTCTGAATGCCCCTCGTACAGTGGCTTAATAAGGATGGTCTACGACTTGGCCATATGAATATTTACTATCTTCTATGAAAACTACCCGAACTTACACACATTCTAAATAAGGATTTTCACATTTTTGGACTTTTAGAAGTCGTCTAAATGACAAAATAACAGACGATGACTATCCCCTAGTGACAGACAAACTTTCAGCATTCTGTGAGGACAAATGTACAAACTCGGTTCCACCCGACATTCATTTTTTTTAATGACAGTTAATGAAGTGTGTAGCGTGATTACACTGGCTAACAAAAAAAAAAATTTTTTTCTCTAACATTTCTATGTTTTTCTGGTCAATTTTAATGCGCTGTTTTTAAATCTGCAAACCGTTTTTCTTTATCAGGTCGGGATCTCTAGAAATACGCAATTGAAGGTTTTTAACAACGCATACAGTATTACAACATCATTCGTACAAGAAGTATAACAGTTATGTAGGCTTGAATTTCTTTGCAGTCAACTTTCGTCGGTGAATGGAATGTGGTACATCACGATGAAGCATCCAACAATAATCGGCAAGCATGGTCACACTCCACCGTCCTTGATAACGTGACTCCATTACGGCGATATCTTGATGGAATCGTTCTCCATGTTCATCGCTGACTTCGCCAAGGTTGTCAGGGAAAAAGTCATGATGCGAATCGAGCAAATGGATTTTGAGGGACATGTTACAGCCCATAATTCTGTATGCATCTATGCACTGCTTAACAATATGCACATAGTCGACAGATTTGTGATTTCCCAGAAAGTTATCGACGATCGATTTGAATGCCATCCATGCGCGAAGTTCACTACAATGTAACAAGTTCTCGAATTGTTTATCTGCAATAACTTTCCTAATCTGAGGTCCTACAAAGATACTTACTTACTTAGTCGTTCCCCTTCTACCGTGAGGTGTAGAGGTCACCAAACGCAACAGATATCAGAACAACCTACAAAGATACCTTCCTTTATCTTTGCATCGCTAACTTGCGGAAACTTTTCTCGAAGATAAGTGAAAGCTTTGCTCGTTTTATCTAACGCTTTTACGAAATTCTTCATGAGCCCCAACTTTTATGTATCGGTGGTAAAATGATGCTGTCTTTGTTAACTAATGGCTCGTGTATTACATTTTTATGCCCGAGCTGCATTCGATCCCTGATAGGCCACACCTTTCTTGCATAATGTTCCTGTCTGTTGCGGCTGTCCCATTCACATAGGAAGCAACAAAATTTAGTATACCCAGTCTGCATGCCCGTGAGAATTGCAATGACCTTTATGTCTCCACAAATCCGCCATTGGTAGTCATTGTACTTTATTTTTGCCAAATGTATAACCATATTGTCATAAGTTTCTTTCATATGAACAGAGTAGGCGACTGGATGTATGAAAATAAATTTCCGTTATGCAATAACACGGCTTTTAGACTAGTCTTGGAAGAGTCGATGAAAAATCGCCATTCGTTGACTATGTGCTCATGACCGAGGTGCACCATTAGACCGTTTACATCTTTGCAATAGCAAATGTCATCATCCATCTCAAAGTATTGAACAAGTTCTCTGTGTCTATGACGAAATTTAGATATCGGAGTATTGGGCGCTAAAAGATTCCATTCTTTGAGTCGCGAACCCAGTAATTCCGCTTGTCCCTTGGTAAGAGCGAGATCACGTATTAGATCTGAAAGTACTGAATGGTCAATTAAGTGAACACCATCATTCACCGGTATATAATCCGAGTCAGAATTAGTTTCTAAAGCAGGTAAACTATCAATTTCTGATGGTTCATTCATGTCCAACGGATATTGTTCTGGTGGAACTGGGATCAGACACGTGATTGATTTATTTGCATCATCAACTTTCGAATCGAAATAAAGTTCATATGCTTTCTTTAGTAATGGTGTAAAGTTTTTCTGGTGAACACGATCGGTAAAATATCCGCACACGTAACAGAACAGATCAGCCGAATTTCTACAACTTCTAGAAGCCATATTTTGCTCAGAATTATTTCAAAATACAGTAACTATTTGAAAAATAGCGTAACATATGTCATGCGTCTTTTAGCAGTATAAAAAGTAGAATTATTTTGCATTTTATTAATTTTTAATAAGTTATATAGTAAAAATGAAACGGAGCAAATAACGGTTTCCCAAAAATATATTTATTCACAAATATCTTAAGAACCCGATGTGATAGAGATAAACGGATTTCAGATTTGAAATCAGCGCAAGAAACTGACCTAAGAACACGTATTCTTATATAAGAAAGAAAAATGTTGTTTGTCAGTGTTATTAAATGCCGTAACCTTCTCTTTTCAAGTAAATGGGTTAACCAATCAGAGCAGCGCAAGCTCGCTGATGACACGAACCGGGTTTCTAATAGCGTCTAACATAGAAAAGTAAATGTGCGTTTTAGTATCATGGAGCTGTATAAATTGCAAAAGAATGGCTGGACGGAAAAGCTTGAGGTAAAGTGCATTTTATGCAGACGAAGACCTCATACTTATATTCAAAAGGGAAGACAGCTGTGTGGATTATTTTCGGAGATAATCAAGTTAAAGTGGGACACTTTGTCAATTATTACTGTGTAAATAGTCTTTCCAAATACGCTACAAATCGAAGACAAAATCAAGATAGGAGCACCATATACGAAATGAAAGCACAGGATCGTCCCAATAAAAAGAGATATTGCTGAAAGTCGTAGGAAAAAGGATTAAGAAGAACGAGAAGGAATGCTGGATCAATCTAACACTGGCTTGATTCTGCACGAATAGTCAACAATTCCAAAAGACGGCAAAGTGTGACGTCATACCGCTTTTCGACACATTCGCTTTCAACCTATAAATAAGGTCAGCGGACTTTTCAAAAATTACACTCTGAAAGTAGAAGCCAGAACAGACGGCAGGAAGGAGTTTCGTTTGCTTAGAGCTAGAGGTTTTACCATCTGTATGCCAGTGCAGCTTTAAATACTTAAGTCTGATTTTGGACCTCAACTATTCTAGAGAGTATGTACGTTTACGAATAATTAAATTGTGTTGTTGGAGATTATTATAATAGAAATTTGAATCAGGATCAGACTAGAGGACTGAACTGAAATTAGGTTGTTGTGACGAAATCAGTCGTGCACATTTTATAACTCTCGTCCCCTCCGGCAGTATTACTTCATTTCTTTATATATATATATATATATATATATATATATATATATATATATATATATATATATATATATATATATATATATATATATATATATATATATATATATATATATATATATATATATATATATATATATATATATATATAAGAGTCTTCACAAGATATTTCAGAAGTCCAGAACAGTGCTGAATGAGTCTTAGCACGTTAACTTTGTATCTGACCCGCCGCTTTTTGTGAAGATGGATATAAATGATTTTGCTAGTTCAAGCCCCTAGCTGATTTAATTCAGCAAAATTCCTTTTATTAGCTCGATATATATATATATATATATATATATATATATATATATATATATATATATATATATATATATATATATAGATATATATCTATATATATGTATCTAGATATATATATATATATATATATATATATATATATATATACATACACTCACATCTATAGAGCTAATTATTTTGAAAAGGAATTTCGCTGGATTTACACCAGCTGGGGGCTTGAACGGGCTATAACCATTGTTTAATTCTTCACAAAAGGCGACGGACCGATATAAGTTAACAATTGCCCTGCCAGTGCAGTATTGCTCTTGACTTCGGAAATATCTTGTGAAACTCCCTTGAGATAGAAGCGTCTTTACCCTTCTATCTACAACTCTGCCAAGAGTAATCTTGTGCGAAGGTAGACACCTTTGACGACCCATTTTAGATACTCTATCGTTCTGGTGGACCACTACTACCAAGCAGGGAAGGCAATCCGTGACAGTAGTGGATGTATAAAGGAATTCGATGCATACCAATGATTATCATGAATGCCACTCGGAGTGTTCAATTAAAAGTTCCTATACTGGAATAATGGACTTGCCACACCAGAATATGAAAGGCGAAGGTAGCATCATAAAGACCTGCAACTAATACTGCTGTGAAGTATTACTAAAGGACAATCTCAGAACTTAATGATAAGTATCTATGCGATAAATTCAATCAACCATTGTGAGTGGTCATAGCAAAATACTATTTGTGTCATGATGAATAAACTGTTCTAAGATATCAGGCAAGACAAGAGACGGTTTAGTTAAAAGGAAAAGTTGGATGAACATTCTGTAATAATTTCAAGATTCCAGAAAAGGACTTTTTTTCTAAATTAATGATTGAAACTCACCTGCTGTTCATTCAAATTCATCATTTTCATCATTCAAAATTTGCACAAGAAGAAAACAAAAGATAGATGTATATAATAAATAATTCAGTAATTGTATTTCTCTGACTTATCAATTTTATATTGTTGCATTTTGAGTGTTACTGAATTGTTGATTATCATATGTTAGTTACTAGCAAAGATGGCATCTTAGGCTCTAACTCTAATCTGAATACCATCTTGAGTAGAGACCTTCACAGCCGTGACTATCCTGTGATACCAGTGCTCGTCTCTGACACTGGGGTTATATTCTTTTTCCAGACAGAATTCTCTTCTGATCTATGATTATCTACCACTGACAACTATACGCTTAAAAACTTTTTGCTACAAAGTGTATAACTATCTTCTTAGTCTTAAAGATGATAGCTCATCAGGGCTTGACGGAATTAGCAATCGAATACTGCGTTACGCCGCACCAGCTATCAGTGATTCACTAACTTATATATGTATATATAATCAATGTATCGCTAAGAGTTATTTTCCTTCGGCCTTTAAGATCGCCAAGTATATCCCCTCTTCAAACCTGGTTCATCAGATACCAGTAACCTCGGCAACTATAGACCAATTTCTCTGATATCATCGCTATCTAAACCACTGGTAAAGCACATACATAAAATAACACTATAATACCAAGTTAGCAGCGACTTGCTAACTGACAGTCAGTCGGCGTTTAGACAAAAGCATTCGTGCCACACAGCTCTAACTAAGATGATAGACAACTTGCACCTACACATCAATAACGATAACATATGTGGAGCAGTCTTTGTAGACTTTAGGAAAGCACTTGATATGTTAGATCACGCTGTTTTAATAAGAGAATTGGAAACAATGAAAGTTATCTTTAAACTAGTGACATTATTTAAATCATTCCTGTCCGACAGACAGCAAGTAGTATCTTACAATAACTCCTTGTCAAGCTCGATTATAGTTGACACTGGTGTTCCTCAGGGCTCTATTCTCGGTCCTCTACTTTTTTCCATTTACATAAATGACCTTCCACTACACATTAAGCACTCATCCTGCGACCTACTTGCCGGTGACTGTACTATTTACACTGGTGATAAAAGTTGCAACACACTAGAAATATTATTACAAAGCAATACAGACAATCGTATTAAGTGGAGCAACGAAAATCGCATGCAAATAAATATCATTAAAACAAAATGTATGATAATATCAACTAGACAAAAAATTACAAAACTCACAGAAAACAACACTTCAACTCTATATTGGTACCTCACTAACTGAAAATGTAAATGAAAGAAAAAACACAGGGACAAATAGTTGACCAACACTTAAGTTGGAATTCGCATGTACAAGCACTGACCAAACAAACGGCACTAAAAGTTTACCAGTTAGCTAAAATCAAACATTTCCAGATGAAGAGACATGAAAAATGTTCTTTACATCACAAATACAAACACAATTAGACTATTGTTCCACAATTTGGGATGGCTGCTCCATGTCAAACATTAAAAGACTCTATTCATTACAAAAATGTGCAGAGCACATAGTTTCAGACAAAAACCTCACACAGTGTGTAGACCAATATACATATCTTAACATATTACCACTAAGAGAGCGCTTTCTCTTCAACAAAAACCAAATATATTCACAGAATCCTAAAAAATAATGCTCTAACGTATATGCGGCCTATTTCAAATACAATGGAAGACGCAGCCAACGCTTAAACAAATTACACATGCCCAAGCCTAGGCTCGACTTATTCAAGAAATGTTTAGCTGTTTCTGCTGCTCATCTGTGGAATAATCTTTCACACGACCTAATAAACACGCTTAGTCCATATTCATTCAATCACAGACTTTTTAAATACATCATGAGTGCAGATTATATGCCACCCTAATTTAGTTATGTTCCTAAATAATTATATAACATCATATTGTAACGTGGATACGTAAATAGATCCTCAAAAATCCGTATACCTTGTTTCCTCATTAGTATTTATGTTTGCAACGCAGAAGCCACGCATTTTTGTTGTCTGTCGGACGCATATTTTGAAGCCACGCCTATTTTTTCCTGTTTACATGCGCTGACAAGTTGTTTACCTACGTTCGTACAGGCTAGATAACAGTCAGCGAGAGCATGATTCGCTTATCGGAATTATCACGCGAGCTGATTGTCAATCATCATTTGTTGACAGACAAAAGCGCGCGTATAGATAATTGGGTTCTTTGAAGGGGAGACGACCGACAGAAATTCTGCCGGGTAACTGTTTGATGTCCAAGTTTCAGGGGGACTTAACTAAGTATTTGATCTACGGCAGGCGGAGATAATGTAAGAAAACCCGTTCGCAAGGGATGTCTTTGATGCCGTTCGGCATAGCGAGTGAGCGAACAGTAGAATCATTAATCATAGATGTTTAGCTCGATGATTCCCCTGATACGGCCATAGGTGTGAATTTTCACATCTGTTAGCGATATTGCACTAAATCAGTATATGTATTGCCTTTTCTCCTAGTCAGTTATCAGTCTATCAGAAATGTTGGATCAATCTAAGCACGGCAGACTAGGAACCATTTTATGCGCTAAATGTGTTAAATTGTTCCGTGGGGATTAAAATTTCTGATTGTGGTAATAATTTAAGTTGTGCTTAAGTATTAAATGTGTTAAGAGTTTTACCATTTTATTCACTGCTATTCCCTAGCGTTAAGACTAGCGAAATAGAAAAACGCGTAGATATTTTCTTACCAGTAGTTCAGTAATGTAAAATCCATCAACCATTTTTTTAGCTGACTTAAGTATAATGTTAAGTAAATAATAATAATAATAAATTCTTTAAGCACCAAACACGGCGCATAAGGCAGAAACCAGTGCTCTCCAGGTTGTTCGTTGTGACGCCACTCCTCTTAGCTCTTGCACATTATTTAGGCCCAACGTTCTTCCTTCTCTTATTATTGTTCTTCTGAGTGTTTCTTTTGGTCTTCCTTTTTTCCTCTTACCCTCAGGAACCCAAGTGAGCGCCTGTAGTGGTATTCTGTTGTTTTGCATTCGTAGGACATGACCGATATATGACCATCGTCTTTTCCTTATATAGTCGGAGACATATTTCTGCCTAGAGTCTTGTCTTATTTGTCGATTAGTCTTGAATTCTTTCCAACTGATGTTCATGAGTTTTCTAAGACATTTGTTCTCGAATGTATTCAGCTTGTTCTCCAATGATTTTGTTATTTTCCAACTCTCACAGCCGTATGTTAACACTGAGATAACATTTGAATTAAACAGACGAAGCTTGGTATGTATATTCAATGATCGTAATTTCCAAATGTTAGATAATCTATTGAAGGCGCTAGCTGCCAAAGCAATTCTAGTATAAATTTCTCTTGTTGTGTCACCATCCTGAGTCATTTTACTGCCTAAATAATTGAAACTTTCAACTTTCTGTAGTTTTTCCCCGTTCAAGATGATATCAAAGGTCTCGTTAGAAAAGTTCATAACTTTAGTTTTAGAGGCATTTATTTGGAGACCTATTTTAACCGAGAGACGACACAAATTATTTATTGCTTCTTGGGATTGTCTTGGTGTTGAACTTAAGAATGCTACATCATCTGCGAAATCCAGGTCCGCCAGGAATTTTCCATTTGTCCATTTTATACCCAATTGTTCATTGTGGGTATAGTTTCTCATAACCCAATCAATAGCTATTCCAAAAAGTAGTGGTGACATAATACAGCCTTGTTTCACCCCTGTTTCTACTGTAAACCATTCTGTATTCCCTTTATTTGTTCTAACACAACATCTTGCATTGTCATATAGCGCTTTGATTATATTCACATATTTTGTTGGAAAACCATAGATTGTAAGTATCTTCCACAATGATGGGCGGTGTAGACTATCAAAGGCTTTTTGAAAATCGACGAAGGTGATAATAAGTGGCGATTGCCTTTCCACTGATTCTTCTATAATTGTTCTTAGTGTGAATATTTGATCAATACATGATCGTTTCGGCCTGAAACCCGCTTGTTCTTCTCTGATCTTTTCGTCAGCATGCAATTTAAGTCTTTCTAACATCATGCAACATAATAATTTTCCAGGTACTGATAATAGAGATATACCACGCCAGTTATTACAGTCTGATAGATCACCTTTCTTCGGTAACTTTACAATAATACTGTCTTTCCATTGTTGTGGTGGTTGTTCTTCTCTCCATACTTCATTTATAATATCTAAAATTCTCAAGAGGTTGTTGTCATTAACTGCTTTAATCATTTCCCCTGAAATTTCGTCAACTCCAGCAGCTTTAAAATTTTTAAATCTTTTAACGGCTTGTTTGATCTCGTCCAGCGTGAATTCATCGCAAGTTATTGGCAAGGTGGTTGTGGGTGTTTCATTATTAAAATCAGGTGTTACTGTTGGTGGTGGTCTGTTTAGCACCTCCATGAAGTGCTCAGCCCATCTCTTCATTTGTTCTTTTTCTGTTGGTATTGAATTCCCTAATTTACCTTTAACAGGTGTTTCCATAGCAGTAGGCTGGTGACATAGTTGTTTTGTAATTTGATAAAGGCACCTACTATTACCAGTTCTTGCAGCATTTTCAGCTTCTACGGCCAGTTCATTGATGAAATGTCTTTTATCTCTTCGAGTTTTTGTCTTCACTTCTTTATTTAACAAGTTATAAGTTAGTTTGCAAGATTCAACTGCATTATGTGTACTTGCCGCTAGTAGTTTAAGTTTTGCTGTTTTCCTTTCTTGTATTTTATCCCAAGTATCTTCTCTCATCCATTTTTTCTTTTTATGTACTAGGTATCCGGTGGTCGCTACTGCTGCTTCTGTCATTGCAGTTCTCAGTTGTTCCCATTTAGTATCGATTGTCTTGGTGGTGATATCGTTGTCAATTTTGCCTAAAGCATCGAAATAGTTGTTCATTTTGACATTATATTCCTCCTTTATATCATTTGATTGCAGTCTGTGTACATCTATTCTTCTATTTTTATTCTGTTGGTATAACTTCTTCAGTTTAATTCTCAGTTTAGCTATGCAGAGGTTATGATCACTAATGTTAAGAGTGACGGATAAAGCGACAGAGTGGTATGAGCATTATATTTCTTTGTGTGTAATATTTTATTAAATGACTAGCGTTTATATCATGTATTAAAAACGATAGACGCCGAAAATCAACTAGCTAGTAATGATAGGCGATATTTGTTAAGGGCGCGTAGTCATAATTAAAATTAACACTGACATCGTGCGCTGAGTGTTTACCAAGTCGGAAGGGGGGAAAGGGGGGCGGCTGCATGCCTGAAACCTAAATCCGTACTTGCGAAGCGAAGCGCGATAGTATAAGCTTAAAATACCGTGTGCCTTTTAATTTAATTAGGAGACGGATAGGATAAGAGATCACACTTTACGCGTGATAGTATAGGATTTTCAATTTGGTTAAATGTTTGTTCTCTTCCCAATATAGGCTTGGTCAAAACCAGCGGCTAGCGGTTGTTTCTCTATTGTGGTCTTTGACTCAATTACTGAAGGAATAATAGTTGTCGTTTTCCTTGGCGTTCGTCCCCCTACCGGTGTGAACAGGGGGAGACACTAACATTTTTTAACTGTAAAATTTGAGTAAATGGACATACCAATATACCCAGATTTTTCCATTCAGTTTTATCAGCCCGCACCTTTAATTATTCCTACAAGACCTACAAATATCACCTCTCTCATACGTGTACCAACTTCCGAATCCAGAAGAAGCCATAACATACTGGACACAAACTTTCAACAACGTAATCGACAAACATGTTCCTATAAAGCAGGTTCGTGTCAAAAACATCAGAAAGACCCCATGGATAACCAACGAAATATTATCAACAATGAGAGAGCGGGACGAAGCACATAAGCTCAAAGATTTCAGCAGGTATCTGTTGCTTAGAAACAAAGTACAATACCTCATTCACCAGGAAAGAAACTACATTTCAGAAAGATGATTCAAGACAAAGCAAACAGCACAGAAGTCTGGGCAGCCATTAGAACACTAACATGCAAATCAAAGTCACTAAACTCTTTACCAAAAAGCTGCTCCCTCACGGCAACTCATTTTAGTAACCACTTCAAAACAGAAATTAGCCATCTCAAGTCGACACTAAAGCCAATGGACTGCGATATTAGTAAATTGACAGCCTTCTGCAACACTGAACATACCATAACAGATCTTAGAGATATACCTTTTCTAACAGTACATGGAAGTTCTCAAATATATCTTGGCATTAAAAAACAACAATTCATCTGGGCTTGATGGTATCAGCAACTAGATTCTACGTTACGCTGCACCCATCATTTGCGACTCCTTAACCTATGTGTACAAACAATGTATTGCACACAACTACTTCCCCACTGCATTTAAATCTACCAAAGTGTATCCTCTCTATAAATCTGGCTCACATAGCGATCCAAACAGTTACAGACCAATATCCCTTCTATCATCTCTTTCGAAACCACTAGAGAAACACATTTACAACACCACATTTTAACACTTAACAACAAACAAACTGCTCATTGAGAGCCAGTCAGGTTTCAGACCCAAACATTCCTGTCACACAGCTCTCACCAAAATGGCAGACAACTGGCTGTCGAACGTAAATGATGGAAAATTAGGTTGTTGACTTCAAAAAAGCATTTGACATGATTGACCACACTATCTTGGTTCAAAAGTTGGAAACCCTCAGAATAGGCCCTAATCCACTAAACATCATCAAATCATTCCTGGCAGATCGACAACAGTTAGTCCTTCACAACAACTCGACATCAGATTTCTCGAAGATAGATACAGGAGTACCGCAGGGTTTTATTCTTGGGCCCCTACTTCGCAATGTTCATCAACGACCTGCCACAACATCTAAAATATTCAACATGTGCCATCTTTGCAGATGATTGTACTATCTACACTAGTGACAATGGCTGCGTGGCACTTGAAATGACTCTTCAAAGCGATGTAGACAATCTAACAAAATGGAGTAATATGAATCGTATGCCAGTAAAGACAGCAAAAACTAAATCTATGTTGATTACCACCAGACAGAAACTCATAAACTGCACCAAAAGATCGGTACAGCTACACGCGGAATCAATACAAATTGAACATGTAACAGAACACAAAGTTTTATGGATCACGATTGACCAGCACTTAACGTGGAACTCCCATGTACGGAATTTAACCAAACACTTAGCTCAAAAGACATACCAGCTAGCCAAAATAAAACACTTCTTAGACACAGACACTAAACTATTGTTCTACACCTCACATATACAGACACATATAGATTACTGCTCTACACTATGGGATGGTTGCCCTGCTTCCACCTCAAAGAGACTGCACTCCCTGCATAAGAGAGCAGTACGTCTGATCACCGATAATCGCAAGATACCACACACAAGGACACGAAAAGAACCCAAAATAATGTCCCTAACAAAACGTCTTCTCTACAACAAAGCCAAGCTGACTCACGCAATTCTATCTAACAATGCCCCGCCGTACCTACGATCGTTGTTTCAAACCAGTAGAAGAGAAGGACAACAATTACATCAGTTACGTCTGCCCAAACCTAGGATCGACCTGTTCAAAAAGAGTCTAGCATACTCTGGAGCCTACTTATGGAACAGCCTTCCACACCACCTAAAAAGCCTACCTACACAATATTCATTTAACAGAGCACTTTTCAAACACTTCCTCAACACTGATTATCTACCCCCAAAGAAACAGCATTTGCCTGTCAACATCTCATCAATTTGTCAACATTTCTTTTCCTCTTCCGCTCGTTTTTTGTTTTTTATTTTATGTGAAAAATGTGTTTTATATCCATGTAATATTATTATATAATGTAATGTATGTGAGAATGTACCCGCATACCACTGTACTTTAGAAATGTGAATGTTTTTGTTTGCTTAAATGGTATGATGTATATGAGAATAAGCAGATATACATTTTTTTTTAACTGCTCAAAGACTTTTCTTGCTACAGAATTGCGTAAGAAAGTGTTATTATTATTATTTCATATTCCACCAAGAATGTATGGATATAAGCGAGGATGTATTTATGTTATTTCTGTATTGATGATTGATGACACATTCAAAAATGCAGATTAATTGTAGACGGTTTGACCGCATGAGTGTGTTTCGGTATACAGAATTTATACATCTTATTTATTTATTGTTTTGTTTATTTTATTTTTTATTTTATTTATTTGTATTTACTTATTTATTTATTTTTTATTTTTATTTTTTTTTTCAATTACTATCTTGTTTGTTTAAAAAAAATACCTACTCATTTGTTATTATGATTGCATACTGCAAATGAATGCTGTTATGTTAACTTTATAATGTTGCATGCCTTTAAATTAATGCTTAAAGTAACATGTGGGAATGAAAGGATATATGACTCGTAGTATGCAAGATAAATGAGAGTGGAAGGGGAGAATGTTAGACGGGCCTGCGCGCCCAATTCTTAACCCTTCGAAAATAAAGTTCGCTCATTCGTTCGTTTTTATCTTAATAATTAGCGCAGAAAAAAGTAAATGAGACACATGACCTCGTTTACGCTGAGATTTGGTTCCTAAAGGTACATGCATAGAAGACACGGCGTAAAAATGACACTTTTTAAAATGTGGGTCAATGAGATATTTTCCTCGTCTTCTTCTTGTTCTTGTTCTTCTTGTTTTTGTTCTTGTTCTTGCTGTTCTTGTTTTTCTTGTTCTACTTCTTGTTCTCCTTCTTGTTCTACTTCTTGTTCTCCTTCTTGTTCTTCTTCTTGTTCTCCTTCTTGTTCTCCTTCTTGTTCTCCTTCTTGTTCTCCTTCTTGTTCTCCTTCTTGTTCTCCTTCTTGTTCTCCTTCTTGTTCTCCTTCTTGTTCTCCTTCTTGTTCTCCTTCTTGTTCTCCTTCTTGTTCTTCTTCTTGTTCTACTTCTTGTTCTCCTTCTTGTTCTCCTTCTTTTTCTACTTCTTGTTCTCCTTCTTGTTCTCCTTCTTGTTCTCCTTCTTGTTCTCCTTCTGATTCTCCTTCTTGTTCTTCTTCTTGTTCTACTTCTTGTTCTCCTTCTTGTTCTCCTTCTTTTTCTACTTCTTGTTCTTTTTCTTGTTCTCCTTCTTGTTCTTCTTCTTGTTCTACTTCGTGTTCTCCTTCTTGTTCTCCTTCTTGTTCTACTTCTTGTTCTACTTCTTGTTCTACTTCTTGTTCTCCTTCTTGTTCTTCTTCTTGTTTTACTTTTTGTTCTACTTCTTGTTCTACTACTTGTTCTCCTTCTTGTTCTACTTCTTGTTCTCCTTCTTGTTCTCCTTCTTGTTCTTCTTCTTGTTTTACTTTTTGTTCTTCTTCTTGTTTTACTTTTTGTTCTTCTTCTTGTTCTACTTTTTGTTCTACTTCTTGTTCTACTTCTTGTTCTTCTTCTTGTTCTACTTCTTGTTCTACTTCTTGTTCTACTTCTTGTTTTACTTCTTCTTTTTCCTCTTCTTGTTTTTGTTCTTCTTCTTGTTCTACTTTTTGTTCTACTTCTTGTTCTACTTCTTGTTCTTCTTCTTGTTCTACTTCTTGTTCTACTTCTTGTTCTACTTCTTGTTTTACTTCTTCTTTTTCCTCTTCTTGTTTTTGTTCTTCTTCTTGTTCTACTTCTTGTTCTACTTCTTGTTCTACTTCTTGTTCTTCTTCTTGTTTTACTTTTTGTTCTACTTCTTGTTCTACTTCTTGTTCTACTTCTTGTTCTACTTCTTGTTCTACTTCTTGTTCTTGCTGTTCTTGTTTTTCTTGTTCTCCTTCTTGTTCACCTTCTTGTTCTACTTCTTGTTCTACTTTTTGTTCTTCTTCTTGTTCTACTTCTTGTTTTACTTCTTATTTTCCTCTTCTTGTTCTTGTTCTTCTTGTACTTTGTGTTCTTCTTGTTCTTCTTGTACTTTGTGTTCTTCTTGTTCTTCTTGTACTTTGAGTTCTTCTTGTTCTTCGTGTTCTTCTTGTTCTTTTTGTTCTTCTCGTACTTTGAGTTCTTCTTGTTCGTCTTGTTCTTTGTGTTCTTCTTGTTCTTCTTGTTCTTCTTGTATTTTGTGTTCTTCTTGTTCTTCTTGTACTTTGTGTTCTTCTTGTACTTTGTGTTCTTCTTGTACATTGTGTTCTTCTTGTACTTTGTGTTCTTCTTGTACTTTGTGTTCTTCTTGTACTTTGTGTTCTTCTTGTACATTGTGTTCTTCTTGTACTTTGTGTTGTTCTTGTACATTGTGTTCTTATTGTTCTTCTTGTTCTTCTTGTACTTTGTGTTCTTCTTGTACTTTGTGTTCTTCTTGTACTTTGTGTTCTTCTTGTACTTTGTGTTCTTCTTGTACTTTGTGTTCTTCTTGTACTTTGTGTTCTTCTTGTACTTTGTGTTCTTCTTGTACATTGTGTTCTTATTGTTCTTCTTGTTCTTCATGTACATTGTGTTCTTCTTGTTCTTCTTGTACTTATTGTCCTTCTTGTACTTTGTGTTCTTCTTGTTCTACTTCTTGTTCTACTTCTTGTTTTACTTCTTCTTTTTCCTGTTCTTGACATATGGATGCGAGTCATGGGCAATGACTACAACCCATAAAAGCCAGATCCAAACCTCAGAAATGAGGTATCTGAGGAAGGTGGTTGAAGTAACAAGAAGAGACATGGTACGCAACCAGACGATACGTCAAGGTCTTAAATCCTACCCCCTGCAGACCCAAGTAGAACAGTCCCAATTAAGATGGTTTGGCCATGTCTGCAGAATGGGAGAAGATCGGATACCACGACAAGCATGGGAAACAAAGAGCCAAGGATCCAGACCCCGAGGACGACCCAGAGTCCGCTGGGAGGACAACATTAGACAATCTTTGAAGGACCGAGGACTAGAACGGAACCAGGCCAGGAGGAAGACAGCCGATAGGATAGTCAGGCGCTGTCTCTTCCAAACCTCTACACCTCACGGTAGAAGGGGAACGACTAAGTAAGTAAGTAAGTTCTTCTTGTACTTTGTGTTCTTCTTGTACTTTGTGTTCTTATTGTTCTTCTTGTTCTTCTTGTACTTTGTGTTCTTCTTGTTCTTCGTGTACTTTGTGTTCTTCTTGTTCTTCTTGTACTTTGTGTTCTTCTTGTTCTTCTTGTACTTTGTGTTCTTCTTGTACTTTGTGTTCTTCTTGTACTTTGTGTTCTTCTTGTTCTTCTTGTACTTTGTGTTCTTCTTGTACTTTGTGTTCTTCTTGTTCTTCTTGTACTATGTGTTCTTCTTGTTCTTCTTGCACTTCTTGTACTTTGTGTTCTTCTTGTACTTTGTGTTCTTCTTGTACTTTGTGTTCTTCTTGTTCTTCTTGTACTTTGTGTTCTTCTTGTACTTTGTGTTCTTCTTGTTCTTCTTGTACTTTGTGTTCTTCTTGTACTTTGTGTTCTTCTTGTTCTTCTTGTACTTTGTGTTCTTCTTGTACTTTGTGTTCTTCTTGTTCTTCTTGTACTATGTGTTCTTCTTGCACTTCTTGTACTTTGTGTTCTTCTTGTACTTTGTGTTCTTCTTGTTCTTGTTATTCTCTTTGTCTTCTTGGTGTTGTTGTTCTTCTTCTTCTTCGTCTTTTTCTTCCTCTTCTTGCTTCTCTTTTGTTTCTTCTTCAAATTGTCAGAACTGTGTGTAGTATCCGTAATTAGCACATGTGTTAAGACGGCGTTCTCTCTGGCTAACGTCTACGCCCCAGGGTAGAAGAGGAACGAACGAACGAACAAACAAACGAATGAACTTTATTTTCAAAGGGTTAAGAATTGGGCGCGCA
Source organism: Oreohelix idahoensis (assembly GCA_024509875.1). Taxonomy (NCBI): domain Eukaryota; kingdom Metazoa; phylum Mollusca; class Gastropoda; order Stylommatophora; family Oreohelicidae; genus Oreohelix; species Oreohelix idahoensis. The sequence goes on along the minus strand of JAMPIV010005708.1, from coordinate 313,218 downwards.
GGCCCGTCTAACATTCTGCCCTTCCACTCTCACTTATCTTGCATACTATACCCTTTCATTCCCACATGTTACTTTAAGCATTAAATTAAAGGCATAAAATATTATAAAGGTTATATATATAACAGCATACAATGACATTACCCAATCATAATCAAAATAAAGTATTTTTTAAGCAAACAAGAACGTAATGAAAAATAGAAGAAAAAAACAAATGCAAAAAATAAAAAATAAAAATTACAAACAAACAAATCCAAAACATCTACATGGTAAATCAGACAATAATTCGAGTATGATCACATTGGGGTAGTATAGAATCGGAACTCCTGAACGACGAAGTAAGTAAGTTAAGATGATGTTTTGTTGATTGTTATCGTCATCCATAACATAACAGCCCTAATGTACGGCTCTGAAACATGGAGAACAACGAAAAATTCAAGAAGCTAAAGACTTTAAGTAATGGGTGCTTGTATAGAATAGAAGGACTGAAATGGTATGACAAGGTCACCAAAGTGGAACTGATGGCAAGAACCAGACACACGCCAGTGGAACAAGACGTGAAAAAGGAGACGCTGGCCATGGACAGGATACACACTATGGAGCCCTGTTGAGAGCATTACCATGCAGTCCTTGTTATGGAAAAAGGGGGGGGGGGGGGCCACACAGGGAAGAAAAACATATTAGTGCTGTTATATTTAGAATAATTCTGCTTCTTTTTTTTTTCTTTACAGCCGAACGAGGCTGCTCTGGAGTTGTTTAAACAGAAATTTCATAACCCAATACTGCATGTAATGGATTACGCACTTGCGTTTTCTACCAGCCTCTGCTCAGTTGTTCAAGTGGTTTTTTTTAACCCGGCTCTGATTGGTTGTTGAAATGGCTAAGAAAATATTGTTTGAGCAGATCACTTACATTAACTATGTCTTTCTTCCAGATTCAGATAACAACTTTGTGTGTGTCCATCAGTCTGAGTGCCAGCGTGGCTCTCCTGTGCCTATTCCTGCCAAAGGTATACATCATTGTCTTTCAACCTCAGAAAAACGTCCGGAAATTGACCATGAACTCCGCTAGTTACAAAATGGCGCCTTCAGCTTCCATGGCAACGGACAATAACCACAGCGGTAAAATATGCTTTTTTTTTCTAATTTCAGATGTTTATATTGTGTGTCTGACGGTTGTTCTACTTGTGCACAAGCTTAGGCCGAACTTTAGATTGCTGTCTCAGGTTGTCAATTTCTTCTCGATGAAAACTTCCTCTTGGAGTGATAGACCCGTTACATTTACAAAGACCAAGATAAATATTACAAGGGGACGTCACTCTATATTTCACTAGTCTAACGGTAAAGATTACTGACAAAAGAAATAATAGGAGTATTGTCCCCTCAGGCTTGTTGTTATAGAGAGGGCTAACAAGAGGTTGTACATAAGGGTAGTAACTTCGTCATGTAAAACAAATTATTACAGAAACTACCTCTGCAAGAGAACACTTTGCTTTGGTGCAGGCTTACTGTAAAGGGACTAGCAGCAGTTGTAGTCCTGTACTCTATAAGGAGAGAAACACAGGAAATGATGATGAATAAATGATATCTTCAGTACTTGTCGAACCAAACCTTCCCTTTTTTTTTATTTATTAATTAATCATTGGCACGGCAGCCCCATTTTTTCAAGGTTCAGTTTGGGAGTTCCTACTTTTTGAACTGTCCGCGATTTCCATTTAATTAAGGACCAAGTAATGTGACCCGAGTACACATTGAGACTTGAGTTCTTTGCATTTTCTTGCTATAAAAAACAAACCCGGCGGCCTGTAAGGTTTATTTCGGTCACCAGTTTTTCTGCCCGTTCTATGTCTCTTCAGTGACGTCGTTGTCCGCTGGGAGATTTTAACCAGACCAAAGCCGAGTGATTCGGCCCCCCTGCCTTTTGTAGTATTCAAACAAAATTAAATTCAAATCTATTTCTGCCACAGCCACTGAGGTTGCAAAATGATAAGAAAATATTTCCGACTTAGGGACAAAGAAAGGAGGTCTCAAGCTCAATAAAGCTGAATTAAATTATAAATGGAAACATATTTCTATTTGAATTCTAGTATAACGCATTACAACTGAACAGCTGTTATTGTTTGTGTTATTTTTAGACGTTGGTAGTGCTGGTTCACAGCGTCATTATCAGCTGCCATCTTTACAACCAAAGTTGGCAGCAACGGATCTCCGTCTTCTGTCTCTTGACTTGATGGTACACTCTGACAGACTCTCTTATGTCTTTTGACTTGATGGTACACTCTGACAGACTCTCTTATGTCTCTTCACTTGATGGTACACTCTGACAGACGCTCTTCTGTATCTTGACTTGATGGTACACTCTGACACACTCTCTTATGTCTCTTCACTTCATGGTACACTCTGACAGACTCTCTTCTGTCTCTTGACTTGATGGTACACTTTGACAGACTCTCTTATGTCTCTTGACTTGATGGTACACTCTGACAGACTCTCTTCTGTCTCTTGACTTGATGGTACACTCTGACAGACTCTCTTCTGTCTCTTGACTTGATGTTACACTGACAGACTCTCTTCTGTCTCTTGAGTTGATGGTACACGCTGACAGACTCTCTTATGTCTCTTGACGATGGTACACTCTGACAGACTCTCTTCTGTCTCTTGACTTGATGGTACACTCTGACAGACGCTCTTCTGTCTCTTGACTTGATGGTACACTCTGACAGACTCTCTTATGTCTCTTCACTTGATGGTACACTCTGACAGACTCTCTTCTATGTCTTCACTTGATGGTACACTCTGACAGACGCTCTTCTGTCTCTTGACTTGATGGTACACGCTGACAGACGCTCTTCTGTCTCTTGACTTGATGGTACACTCTGACAGACTCTCTTATGTCTCTTGACTTGATGGTACACGCTGACAGACTCTCTTATGTCTCTTGACTTGATGGTACACTCTGACAGACTCTCTTCTGTTCATCTGTTAATATTATCTTCCCACTTATAGCGATATCTTCCTCTCGCACAATTGTCTTCAGCTCTTATTTCCATGCTCTTCAATAAGTAGGCGTTATCTCTTTTTACACGGCCAAAATATTTTAGCTGTATAATTTTTATCTCATTCATTAATTCTCTTTTCATTCCTGGGTCTTCTATGACCTCTTTTTTGTTTTATTCTTTTTCCATTATATAGACCCCTTTATTCTATATATTTATCCACATCTCAAAGGTCTTAATTCTTTCCTCCAGTTTCTTATTCATTGCCAGTGTTTCTATACTATACAGTAATGAAGAAGATATATATATATATATATATATATATATATATATATATATATATATATATATATATATATATATATATATATATATATATATATATATATATATATATATATATATATATATATATATATATATATATATATATATATAATTTGATGATTCTCAGTTTTAATTTGTGAGTTAATTGTTTAGATACCAGTATTTGTCTCATATTGTTGAATGTAGCATTGGCCATTCCTATTCTCATCTTGACTTCTATTTCACATCTGACACACGTATCTCTAAAAAAAAAAAACATCAAAACCGAACAAGGCTTAGTTAGTAGACCCTCGTGATAGCAGTAACGGGACACATCTATCTAGCAGTAGCTAGAATCGTGTGTTTAACTCAAGGTCCACCCCCCTCTCCCAAGACGAATTGCTGCGGGATCTGGCAGTGACATTAAAACCTATCGTTGTCGGAAACAGGAGTCTACCAGTGCTGTAGCCTGACTGAGCATGTGGCTATTTGTGACTGAGATCTGTTTTAACTATAGCTTATTTACAGAAGCCTGTGTGTCGCTACTGTGACCAAAAGAAGAAGAAGAAAAGAAGGACTTAGTAAAAGCAGTAGAATTACAAGAGGAGAAATGTCAATAAGATTTGAGTGCCTGTAAACAAAAAAAAAAACATTAAAACAACCTATTTCAAAAACAGAAAAATTGGCAAATTCTGGATTTTCTAGAGTTAGAGTTGTGAAACGAAGTAATTTGATAGCCACAGAGTTAAAAATTGGCAGCTATACAGGGCAAGAGAATTTAAAAAGACAGAGAAAGAGACAGGGAGGAAGGTAGAGAGAGAGAGAGAGAGAGAAAGAGAGAGACAGAGAGAACGAACGAACGAACTTTATTTTCAAAGGGTTAAGAATTGGGCACGCTTTTCCATCTAACATGCTGCCCTTCCTCGCTCTCTCTCTCTCTCTCTCTCTCTCTCTCTCTCTCTGTCTCTCACTCTCATCTTGTATACTGTGTTCTTTCATTCCCACACGTTACTTAAAGCATTAATTTAAAGGCATTAAGTATTACAAAGCATACATTTATAGCATCATAATCAAACAGAGAGAGAGAGAGAGAGAGAGAGAGAGAGAGAGAGAGAGAGAGAGAGAGAGAGAGAGAAGAGGGAAGGAGGTAGAGAGAAAGAGAGAGAAATCAAAATGTACTTAGGTAGGAAAATCTTGAGATTCCGATTCCGTGAAGTGGAAACAAGTGAAATTTGTTGATGGTCGGCCAACACCCTCGGCCGTCTATTGATCTATGCTGAAGGAAGAGTCCTGGACGGTGAAAAGAGAGACGGGAAACGGTGGAAATGGATTTAACCGAAAATGTGGCCGATGGAGTTTGCTTGTTCTCAAGGGGGATACGTTTTCATTATCTCTTATTACTTCTCCAGTGTTGGCCGACGAGGACCCTAGCATGGTATAGTGCACGAGCGGCTGGTGCTAGGGGATGTTTGCATTTCAAAATAGAAACTACTTATTAAGAACGGATGAATGGCGTTAGTGAGGTAAACGCGATTTCTTACTTGAATTTGTTTCCCTGCCTTATTCTTTTAATATTTTGTTACGCCGTCAGGTGTTGTTTGATGTTTCAAAAATTGTTCTAGGTTTTTGTTCAAATAACTTGTGTGATTGTTAATTTAATTCTTCTATTTCTAGAAAGAACATAATACTGAGTGGTCTGTGGTCAACTGTTTTTCTGGTTCATGTGTAGACCTGCTGTTCAAGTCTAGAAAGAACATAATACTGAGTGGTCTGTGGTCAACTGTTTTTCTGGTTCATGTGTAGACCTGCTGTTCAAGTCTAGAAAGAACATAATACTGAGTGGTCTGTGGTCAACTGTTTTTCTGGTTCATGTGTAGACCTGCTGTTCAAGTCTAGAAAGAACATAATACTGAGTGGTCTGTGGTCAACTGTTTTTCTGTCTCGGAACATATAAACCAGCAATAACGGATTATCTTCATTGCACACGGACTACTTCCATAGTGCTCCGATCTCCTCCCCTTAGATTCAAACAAATATATAAATGATAATAACAGAAAACATCCACAAGAATGTCACAACTACTCCCTCTACGCTTATGACCTGGCCATCGTACTTCTCAGAACAATACATCTCCACAGCAAGAGTGCGCATGCAGGATTTCACTGCTAGCCCTTTAAAGATTGTCAAAAAAGTGGTTGCTCAAAATAAATGAACAAAAAACTACACTCACTATTTTTTACCCTTGTCAAATAAACCACACAAGCAAAGCCCGCAATTAAATGGACTGGCGTACAGAATGAAACTCCAACATACTTAGGAATCACACTAGGACCGCCGAATGAACATGGAAATCATCAGATTTACAAAATACACTAAGGGCAAAAACTTTCGCATTGGCCATCCACTGAAAAAGTTAGCAGGTACCATATGGGGTGCTGATGTAGAATAATCCTCCCAAAAGAGCTGTACACAGGTGCAGAGTCAGACCTGCTGCTATGGAAATTATGGCATCACAGGCTTGGTCAGACGGCAGCAAAGTCCAACATTTTTGACTTCGTAGTAAACACGACTCCAAAACGCAAGCAGGCACGTTATTATAACAGTGGCCCTAATTGTCTAGACTACAAATCAACCATATGGTAAAAACATCACATGGGCTAACAGCTCTCAATGGAGGATACGACTGACAGCAGATGAGTCTTAAAACACACATCTGACACAACATAATCTAAGAGGCACGAAGGACTCAACCCAAATGTACCAAAGCAATGAAATTAGTGCCTATGAAGAGGCAGGCTTCAAGGCGAACAAACTTTTGTCGCCCAAGCAAAAGAAAAAATTAACAATATATACCATCATCTAGCTAGCTCAGTTGCACCAGAAAATCACCCAAATCCAACTCATCTATCCCCACTAGTGGAAAATAAGATGCTGTTCCCCTCCTGAGTTCAAACTCTGATCTTACAGGCAATTGAAGGTATAGTGAACACAGACAGAAACACAAAGAAAGTGTATAGCGAAACCAGTATATTGACCAAACACATTTCACAGCTAAGCTTTTTGGAACACAAATGCATAAACTTATGGTTCGGCACCAACATATCAGTTGACGAAATGGAGGTGCCCGGCCATCCTCCCCCTCATAAAATTAAAAGAAAAGAATGTCACTCTATGGACAAATGCCACTGGAAAATACTGCATACAAACTTCTGTGCTAAGCAGCAGCCCCTGAAACAGGCAGCTGAAACTCCTTATTGAAATGCTCAATGCACATGCTCAGAAAAAACAGATAGTAAATCTTTTTCAGATGCCCTCTCAATATATCAGCGCTTGAACGAGCCACCAAACTAAAGGATTGAAAGATCTGATAAATCTCCATGAAAAACATGTCCGAATGCTTCAAGAAGTGCACTATCCAGTCGGCTACCAAGGCCCATTGCAACATACCAGGAAATGGAAGAGGCCGATAAGACACTGCTAAAAGAAGAGGTGCTCATTAACAGCAAAATGATCATTGGAGACAACTTACCAACGGTAAAGACCACTATAAAAGGCTACCTTTTCAAGACCACTAATGGGAAAGAAAGCTCACCCGGGTACATTTGAATAAATGACGCATAGACATCAACTATCTAGAAACAGAACAGGTCCATCAATTTTTCGGAACTACGCACTGGGCAAAACATATTGAGATACCATCTGTACAACAAATCAACATCAAATTGGGTGCAATCAAACTCTTGCATCTGCGGTACCACCTCAGATGACCAGTTCGAACACCCTCATGCACGTACTGACACAACCTACAATAATGTACGGGGTAGCATATGGCATACAACCCACCTTCTGTCAATGAAAAACTGTTTGGAGATGTCGGGAACCTTGAGTTTGACTGCTGCCTTTATTAGAGTCATAAATGTGGAATCTGAAGGCTAACGAGGAAGAGAAAAGAAGAAGATCATACAAGGAGGATCTCAGCACAGTGCCGAACTCCGTAGCACCGGCGAGAATCCCCGTGTGTGTATATAGGAAATCACACATCCTATAAATATATTTTTTGTTGGTGGAAGGTTTCTAAATGTTTTAAAATTGTTGCCTATGAGCAAGGCGGCCATGATTAGCCTGACTTAACTTTTTTACGATTCCAACTGCCGTGAGAGATTTTTATTAAAAGAACGTGCGCAAACTTGAAACGAAGGTATCCTCCCTATTTTTTTTTTCGGCTTTATCCGAGAAGGCTAGGCCCATCCCGATCTTCACGTACCACCCAGAGACCAGGTTGGGGGGGGGGGGCCGGGGGCGGTGGGTGGGTGATGGTAAGTAATATACCATCTATCCTAGACCACTGGTTCCTGAAACAAAATGTTTTACCAGTAAAATTATATTCCCTCAACTGGTGACTCGAACCTGGTACCTCTAGAACTCGAAGCCGGGACGCCATATAACCTCTTAGCCACTACTCCGACCCCAAATGTATAACAGTCACATTAGACAAAAATTAAAAACAAGAATGTGTCCAAAAAGCGCTATTTCAACAAGCGTAAAGACCGGGGGAATAAATGTCTGTGACCTCTGATCAAGTAATCTCATCATTGTCGTGTATCTCGTTACGGTTATGGGACAAAAATTAACCCTTGCGGGGCTCGCTATAATCACCAATTAGCTGAATGTTAATGACGATAGAATATCAGTAGCGTTAAAAATTGTTAACTAAAAGTTTACAACCCACCCATGCGTATTACTATTTGTTGCATTAGCGAAACGAATAACCCTCGTTTAACTTGCCTTCCTAAAGAGGTTTAGTCTGTTTGTGTTTGGTATTTGTTTTATTAAACTCTATCCGCGCTCTAATGAGAGAGCTTTACGCATAACGAATTTGGTGGTTTATTTCCCTGAGGGCACTACTGTGTCTCCTGTTCGTAAAGGGAAATAACACTGACGTGTTTGTACCGTATTAACTTAATGAAGCGAAGGCTCTGTTTTAGGTTAAGCCATAGTCAGCACTAATAACTCAGTAGTTGTCATGTGACCTCACAAAAATGTTTGTAGGCCATTGTGACTTTTTTTACCTTCGTCAGACGCACACATTAGCAACAAATGTCCTGCCGTTATGTGAATTTCTCATAAGAATTAAAACAATGTGTATCACCATCTTTTTACTTTTGCGCTCTTATCATGGTGGCAAATCTGGAGTCATCCTCATAGACCACCAGCTTTATGCACTATCCTACATTTATACATACTTTAAGTGAACCTACTGTCCTGTGAGCTAATTACATCCTCATTGGCCTTGAAATCCATCCACCACTTCCAGGGATTCCCCCTGTGTAACTTGATGAGACCCCAGCATTGCACTCTAATTAGCTTGGAGAAGTCACTTGAGCCTCAGATGTGATTTCTTTAGCATTCGAATCCTGGTTTTGACATGGCATTCAGAAGGAGGATCTCATTAATGGACCCTAGTGATAGGCAAGGGGAGCTGAGAAATGGGCTATGTGGCAGGATGTGGACAATTACTTGGGAACAAAGAGCCCTAGAACCCCAGAAGCACTGTAATTTTAGCTCTGCACTAGTTTAGAGAGCCCCCTTGGATGGGTGGAGAGATGCTCAGTATGCCATTGCAGCTTCTATCACTCCTAGCTTTTGGGACGAGATTTGTGACGATCCTTTAAATGCAAGTCAAGTAGTTGGAGGAATACGGAGTTCATAACTTCAACTCATCATCGTTTCGGAAACATGGAAGTTATAGCCAACTGGAAAGCCTAGATCTACAGTTTAGATAATACCAAACTTGGTATTGCTGCAAAAGACGAGAACCAGCAACCCTTTTAAGGCAATATCATTGCAAACGGACAACTTTCATCATTGCTTAGACCTTCTCCCTAGATCACACAAAAGATCTCAGCACAAGCGCATGAACTCCTAGCACCCGGCTAGGATCCCAAGTGTGTAACAGGAATCACACTTCTAAAATATTGTTGAGGTTGAGTAGGTTTCATAATTTTTTTTTAATTTTCCTAAAATTTTACATTGTCCAGGCAACGGCCTTATGGCCTACTCTTTTCGAATTCCCAACCGCCGAGTGGTGGACGATGCGTTTGTGGCTATCTCACGTCCACTCCGTCAGTACACTTTTTTTCCTTAATGTTTCTCTTTCCTCTCACTCATCGCTATTATGGTGGCCTATTTTTATGCACCATTTTTTTACTACACTCTTCTCTATGCTGAAACTAGTAGGAAAAGTCTTCTAACTTCCACTCTCTCTCCTATGAAGAATTTTTGCTATAATGAATGTCTATCTTGTTTACCACTCCTCAGAACGTATTACGTTCCGCCATGTGAACGTGGTATTTATCGTAACAATACCCAGTCATCGAGACCAGTAACCCGCTTATCTCTTTGAATAAAATCGGTCTGACCACCTTTGAAAGAAACGTGTCGGTCCAACATTTGACACTCAGTGAAAAGCTTGCATGATCGTGTGTGTTGACTATCAAGCTTGTATTGTGAGGTACGATGGAATGAAGAGTAACATTTGGGGAGGACCAGTCAATCCTGGTCGGGCGAGAGCGCAGGCAAGATAACAGTGGAATTATTGGATAATACCTGATCAGGGTAGACATCTTGGCGGATGACAATGTACGCCAGGGGAGTACATGATGCTCAAGTATTGTGGGTGAGGCTGAATAGGTGTCGAAGCCGGGAAAGTTTATACGGTCTTATGTAATAAAGAGTTCACGCGTTGGATATTAAATTTAATTATTTTTGAACATGCGAGTGCTATTATTTTTGGAATTACTGTAAAAGCACCTGTAGCCAAGTAGTAGATTGGAACGAGATTCGATTCGATTGATTTAGATTGGAGGATGCAGGATTAGTAAAATTGATGCATTCTAATTGGAACATTACGGGCGGAAAAACACTAGTTTTGGAATTGAACTGAGGAATGAGAGAATATAACTAGTGTACTTAGAAATACAGAACAGACAGCTTGCGCACCTTCAACCGAGCACCTCCCAAGAAGCCAGAAAGAGCAGAATCGGACCCAGAATTCATAATCAAAAGTGACTGATCGACAGTAATTTGGGTATCTCTGAAACCTTCAAGAAGTAACCCGCATATTAAATACACAGACTGTATAAACTATCCAGGGACCAGGACTTTATAAATACAAAGACGGAAACCTAGGAATTAAAGTATAAAGTTAAAATTTCCACCTACTCTCAATGATGATAAATTTATAACTATCAAAATTCCACAAATTCTTTTCCTATTTTATTTTAACCTTTTAAAGACTATTTCACTATTAAAATGTGGTTACCATGTTTGTTTTAAAATAAACAATAAAGGTATTTCATTTCTAGTAGAATAGCAAACAAATAAACCAGATAAAAAAATTTTAAACTTAAATATTATTCTTTAAAAAAAATAAAAAAGAAACAAAATTTGACAACAACTCTCTCAGAGTTCATCTGAAGAACTTATAACGATAGGCCGATAACAGATATGGATGTACACCGACAGCAGGACTTGAAACGAGGGCTAAACCTTTGCTTAAATATCCGTCACAAAAGCACGGACCATCTCGATAAGTATAACAATGTTCACCCTAAGCAGCTTTTTTTTCTTGAACTACTGGGATTATCTTGTGAAAGCTCCCTTCAGGTAGAAATGTTTATTAAACCTTCTATTCAACATCTCTGCCCCAAGAGTAATCTTGGCCTACGCAGGTAGATACATTAGAAGCCAACAATAAATACTCTTGAGTTTTGGTCTCAGTGTTTGGACCACTACTTCTGCACAAAGCAGGGGAAGGCAATCCGTGACACCGAGAGGGAATTTTTTTAACGTGCGCGACTTGCACATGGGACCTCCTATTTTTTTTGTGCCCTTACCCATGAAGGTTAAGGCTTTCAGATCTCACTACCCACACCCTGGAGTATTGACATTATTAGGACACATTGGTTCTCGAAAAGGGGAGCCGCGCTGGTGTAATGGCTACAACGTTGTAACTTGCGACCAGGTGTTAACAATGGTTCAAAAAACCCGGACGTCGGCGTTTGATCTGAAATGTTTAACGACCGAAAATTTGACTGAATAACCTGAAAAAACGGCTCCTGCACAATAAATCCCGTGTGGATGGGAAGGAGCGAAGCTCCTGACCGGGTTGGAAGGAAAAGTTTCCACTGACCCCCAGCCTCGCAATGACATGTCATTGGGCCGAAAGAGCTGGAAAAAGCTCGAGTGCCGCTGGTTATAGAAAAAAAAAAAAAAAAAAATTGGTTCTTGAAAAAAATGCAATTTCCTAATTAAATATCTTTCCTTTACTGGGAACCGAACAACCGGTACCCTTTAGAATTAGAGAACGGACGCCATTCCTCTTAGCCACTCCCTAACCACAACTTTGTTGTTGAAATGCAATAGTATTAGGTCCTGTGATTGTGAGTATACTTTTCTTTGGACAAGCCTAAATGTGCTTGCAAACTTTGGTTTCTTTGTCCATTTCTTCTCTGTTCGTAGATATATATTACGTTTATATAAAAAAAAAAAAGGTCAAGGCAGTCCCATAACTAATTACTTCCCGTAAGGGAGTTGAAGTGTTAGAGACTTCACTATTACTATATCCAGCTTCGGGAGGTGAGTGTGACTAGTGTCCTTTCTTGCTGCTTTTAACCTTTTCCAACTCCAGAGCTGAGTGAGTTACCCTTTTACACACATTAAGAGGGTAAACCTGAGGCCTGTAAACAGTAAATAAATAAATATTGCACACATAAAGGTACGCTTCCGTAGCTAGGATGTGGTGCCGTTCAGAAGGTCCTGGGTTCGATTCTCTGGTAACTCTCTCACTTCTGTTGTTTTTAATGTTTTCTAGTTTTTAACTACTTCTGTTTTTTTTTTTATTTCTCACGGGTGCTTGAAAAATACCTTTATGTGTGTAATATTTATTTATTTTACCCATTTACAGCTGGGTAAGACTGGTGCGTGGCGCCACGGTCTTTCGAACCCATTACCTTTGCTTGCGATAGGCCAGCGCTCTAACCACTCTTCCAATCGTACGCGCATACGCTTATGTGAAAAAACCAAAATACAAAAAAAAGGACATGCCAACAGCATAGCGTAATTTAAGTAAATTTTTTTTTTCCCCAAAGTGTTAGCACAAAGACAAAATAATAAATATAGTTTTGTGACTGTTCTCAGCCAGATATCTCAGCCAATGAAATTGAGGTACAGTTGTCACAGAGATCGTGAATACAAGTTCGGCCTAATGGACTTTCACTGAAATGAAAAGGATCAAACGTTCTTCCATATTCCCTTGTCTGCTCGCCTTGTGGCGCCCTCCTCTGTCTTATGAATGCACCATCTTGTTCCTGCGAGGCGGACGAGAAATCGATTTAACGATCGCTTCAGCCACGAAGCTAATAACGGATAGACAGAAGAATTGATTGCGTGAGACATAAGTTGAATTGTGGGTGGGAATAATGTGCTGACAATACACGTCACTGATGGTTCTTAATAGACACCAAACGAAGCGCCGATTTAAAGAGATACTGTTTATTCGATGTGCTATCCGTGAAAATAACAAACATACCATCAGAGATAGAACTAGAACAGAGAAAAGATCAGGAAATGAGAGAAAGAGAAGGAATAAACTTTATTTTCAAAGGGTAAAGAATTGGGCACGCAGGCCTAACATTTTGCCCTTCCTCTTTCTCTCTCTCTTACTCTCTCTTTCTCTCTCTCTCTCTAATCTTGCATACTCGTATATCCTTTCATTCCCACATGTTACTTTAAGCATTAATATAAAGGCATGCAACATTATAAAGGTAATATAACAGCATACATTTACAGTATCCAATCATAATCAAAATTCAGCATGCTTAACAACGAAATTAACGAAAGAAACAAAAAATAGCCAACAAGTAAAATCCAAACCCTCCATACAGTACATAAAGGCCAAGGGTTCTGAACCATTTTTTGCCCATAGCCCCGTTCAGAGCCTCATTTACCTGTGTGGCCTTCCCCCCAACCCCATAGTCGTTGTTAGCTGGAAAAAAGGTACTTTACCATCTTACTATGGCCCCCTAGAAATATGGCGTGGCCCTATGGGGAGTGGAGGCTGTAGGACCCACGTTGAGAATCACCGCATTAGACAGTGATTTGGAACGTAATCAGGTTAGGGTGGCAAATTCACAGAACTCATTAAATATGTGTGAGAGAGAGAATGAGAGAGAGAGAGAGAGAGAGAGGGGGGAGATCAGAGACTAGCAGCAGAATAATAAGGCCAGTGTCATCACTATCATCATGTGCGTTGTTCTTCAGCTCTCCACGGAGCATAAGAATTCAACAAACTCATGCGAAGTCTTCCTGTCCCGTGCCATCAGTTCCAGGTCTTTCCATATCTCTATCATCCCTTCTCTTTCCATATCTCTCTCATCCCTTTTCTTTCCATCTCTCTCTCATCCCTTTTCTTTCCATATCTCTCTCCTCTCATCCCCTTTTCTTTCCATATCTCTCTCATCCCTTTTCTTTCCATATCTCTCTCATCTCTTTTCTTTCCAAATCTCTCTCATCCCTTTTCTTTCCATATCTCTCTCATCCCTTTTCTTTCCATATTTCTATCATCCCTTTTCTTTCCATATCTCTCTCATCCCTTTTCTTTCCATATCTCTCTCATCCCTTTTATTTCCATATCTCTCTCATCCCTTTTCTTTCCATATCTCTCTCATCCCGTTTCTTTCCATGTCTCTCTCATCTCTTTTCTTTCCATATCTCTCTCATCCCGTTTCTTTCCATGTCTCTCTCATCCCTTTTCTTTCCATATCTCTCTCATCCCGTTTCTTTCCATGTCTCTCTCATCCCTTTTCTTTCCATATCTCTCTCATCCCTTTTCTTTCCATATCTCTCTGTCGCGAGAGGTTCAGATGTTATTAAAATGAAAGATATCCGGGACAAAAAGATGTATCAGATGATACCAGGATAGTGCCAGATAAGAGATAGGTCTTATAAGAAATACCCACTTCTATGAGAAGAGCAAGGTTGTATCGACAATCAAAGGTAGGGTCAAGCTGTATAAACCTTCAAGTATGATGATAGTGGTTGTTCCTGAAGGTCTAAGTGCTACCTCTGAAGATCCTCCCTTGAATAATGGTTATTATATTTTTATTGACTCTGCTAGGGGATTAATTAATTAATTAAATATGTAATATGTCTAACAACCAGAACCTTAACTCAAATTAAATAATTAAGCAAGACTGATTATTTAAATATATTTACAATTTATTGATCCTACACCGTTTCTCTTTTCAATTAGGAAAATGATAAAGAATTTCAAAGGTTTTTACAAAATAAAAATAAATACACATGGAATGTCATTTCCACAATACTTCAATATAATAAAGTTATATTTAAAATGTCAGTTAGTTATTTCACATATAACTATCACTTTCGCTGGACTATGAAGTGATGTATTTTAGTTTAATAAAGTCCTTCATGATTCATCACTCAAACTGTTTTTGTTATTGGATTTTATTTGTTTGATAATGTTTCTGGATAGGCTGACCAGTGGAATTGTGTTTCCACTTATCTGGTAAAATGAGAAGCATCCAACTATAGCCAGGATCACACAGTGTCTGGATCTCCAGGCCGGGGAAAACAGGGTGACTAGTTCTATGTAACTTGAGAACGTTTGCACCACAGAGTCCCACAGAAGTGGATGTCTCGTACACTCTTGGTAGTTGCAGGATAAAACCTGTAATACAAATAATCACAACCCTTGTATGGTCCAGCACTATTCTATCCACACACACACAATGGACGTAACAAACAGTGTCAGACATTGTGCTAACAGTTGCACAGGACAATTTACCTCAGTACCACTCACAGCCAGTTCAATGTGATTACACTTTCTTTATAAATCCTATGTTAGATCCATTTGTCCATGATCTGCTTCCATACAATGATTTGGTTTAATACAAACTACTATGTGACACCTTGATCAATACATGTTAACAAATCCTATCATCCTTTCATATGTTCCTGATCAGTATGTCGTTCCTTTAAGAAATACTCCTTCAAATGCATTATTAAACTTACAGTCGTATTTTTGCCATCATTCTTAATTTTTCTACACATTTCCCAATGCTGGCTTTCGTCTCTAAAAGTCAACACATGCTTGCGTTCAAGCCGGCAGCACACTCGTCCTGTAATTTTTTTCTTAACCCATTCAACACACTTCATAACACACAAGTGGATTAAACACAGGAAAATTACATAATTATATACACACACACACACATATATATATATATATATATATATATATATATATATATATATATATATATATACATATATATATTCTTTCTTACCCTCAGGCAAAACACATAAGTTGTAACAGGCTGTTAATAGGTGTCTAGGTCTGCTATGCAGATACAGTGGCAAAGTATTTGACAGCACACGTTTGCCGCTCTCTTCTGTTCAGCTTGTGTTGGAAAAATTTGTGGCCTCAAATCAGCCAAGTTCAAGGACTTTTATAGTACCGCACCCTCCCTCTCGGATGGCATGAGGTAAAAACGGCGTTAGGAATCTAAAATTGAAGTGATTTCTGCCTTCTTGTTCAATGTGCAAAATTTTTTAATATTTATTATCTCTCTTAATTCTGAACCGATTTTGATCATTTCAAGTTAGAATTATACTGTGAATTTAGCTCCACCTTTCTGTCTAATAATTGTTTAGTTAGCAAATGCATTTAAATCTATGCAGACTTTAACTAACTAAATTGAGGACTACCCTGATGTATAGATGTCAATATAAACGATTTTTTTCTATAATTGAACTACTATTCGAGGACTTCTTTGCACCTACCTCTCAAGTAACATTCCCCTTTTTGAAATATCTATACCTTTCCGTTTAAACATCTTTAGTCCTTAAGAAATTTAATAGATTCTTACTATCATTTACACAAAATGGGCCTCTGTGTTAAGTCCAAAAGGTTTCATTATACATACCAGAAAACGGAGCGTTTTCATTGGTTATTGTATCGGTCCATTTTCCTATAGTATTGCGTGCGATAAATATGACGGTGTAAGACAGACAAAAAACACGACACTCTCTCATCCCTTTTCTTTCCATATCTCTCTCATCCCTTTTCTTTCCATATATCTCTCATCCCTTTTCTTTCCATATCTCTCTCATCTCTTTTCTTTCCATATCTCTCTTTCATACCTTTTCTTTCCATATCTCTATCATCCCTTCTCTTTCCATATCTCTATCATCCCTTCTCTTTGTAGTGGTTTTGATGGTACTGTATGGTTGTGATATTACCTAGTGTGATGCATGAGGTCAGCTGTGAAGGCTCCTGAGATAAATGTAGCTGTGAATTTACAGAAGGCCCTTCTTGCTACCACTTACGACCTCACACATATCTTTTTTTCTAATGAATGTGGCTACGTTAAAAAATCTAGGGTACTGAAATGTAAGGTGTTGTATTAGTATATACAAACACACACACATATATTTAATAAGTCTAATAATATTAATAAACTTTATAACACACTGAACTAACTCAAGCTGTGTAAAATTTTGATATTAAATTTTCTTTAAGTTTATTTGTTCTGAACCAAGGTTTTATTTTGGTCAGAACATATGAAAGGTTTTGAAATTATGAATGAAATGCATGAATATATGGCATAATAAATGAAAGGTGTGTACATATGATTTTTACAAAAACTAGTTAATATTACTACTGTTTATATTTGTGATTTATCTGGGAGAACGATTAATGGATGTGCTGTTGGAGTGGCTTCATCACTCCCTGTCTATAACTATCAAACATTGTCCATTACTGACGGGAGGAATACAAGTTTATTTCCCAACATGGTATGTTCTAGTTGATGGGAATATAGTTGGTGTTAGTATTAAATAAGTTGGTGAATGTCCAGCAAGCCAGACGCTCACGTATCTTTGACTGAGTAGTTCTGGTGCTGGAATCTGGTGGCCCCACCTCTCCGTGCTTGGGGGCTATCTAAGGCTGCTCTCCCAAAAGACTTGACTGCACGGGTCCACTCTTGTAATTTTCAACATAGCATTTGACACCACTTTGGTGCCAAATAAAAAACTCACAGTTCTGAAATAAAAGTATTGGGTCATGTGTCAGAACTCTACCTCCTGAGCCACTACTACACTCAACACTACACAACAACACCACATAGACGGGGTCAGATCTCTCTGACCATACAGCACATCTTACCAAGTTGGTTTCACATAGTATAAGTTCCCCAAGACTACATATTCTGAAATATGTTCATTAGCTTCCTGCCATTGAATAGGATAGGTGATATGTTCCACTGATCTCAACATCTGATCCGCCCTTCATAATCCTTGCTGGCGTTTATGTAGTTTGTTTGTCTCTAGACACTGAACTGGGGCTGGGGGTCTAGAGCGAATCCTTACTTGTTGTAAGGGATAGATTTTGATATGGCAGTATCAAATCACTCGAAACCTTAAACAATATTAAAATATACAATGAAATACTTTCAGTCTTACCAGAATTATGAATAGAGAACACAGTATATGCTAGCAAAACTCAGCTGAGCTGCTGGCTCTGTTATGGCGTCCCTATAAATATTTCAATTAGTTTTTGGGAAATACACCACTGAAGAATTACTGTGTCTACTACTGGACAACTTATGATGAATGGCAAAGATGCGCGTCTGAGCGCCGATAATATGTTTATCTGTGGCCAATCAGCGCCTTTTTTCCTTTTCAAATTTCAAACCCCCTACTAAAAGTCAATTCAGTCATACCTCAGTCAAGTATGTATTATTGTCTGTTGGTCCGTCTGTCTCTACTTGCGTTTCACACAAAAAACACACTTGTTTTTTGAACCAACTCTGCCGTCCCCTACACAATTTTGCCTTTAAAGTTATTTTTAGCCACAACTTCCCTAATGCCCCTTCGCTTTCATTCTAACTAGATTTTAGCACTTGAGTCTCAAGGCTGCAATTTTTTGAAAATTAGTGACATGTTTTTGTTTCAATGCAGTCGCTCGCTGATATGAACAACACAGTCTTTTGTCAATATCTTCATTATTATCTATCCGTCTGTATAAATGAAAGCATATTATTTCTCTGCTCAAGATGGGCCATCCGGCCAGCTAGGTTTTATATTCCTAACATTATTATTAAGAAAAAGTTACTTTTTTCAGGTTAGTTGTTTTTTTTTTTTAAAATATGTTCGAGCATCTTCTGTAAGGCTTTTGCCGCTGAATTCAAATAAAGGACAAAATATCGCAAAAGCGTCCAAGAAATGACTTTTGCGTATAATAGCTAAGGTCCCTTTTGTCGATTTCTTTACCTTGTGTCAACTTGGGGACGTGAATTTTTTTCCTTTCCCCACCAATTGCGTCTTTTTAGCCTTGCTAGTTTCAAGCACGTGTTCAGTCATATTTTTCTTTTTTTGATCTCCGTTCTCATCCCGTCCCAAGGGTACCGTTTTGCCTTCACGTCTAGCAAGTTAGTTTCCATGGCGGGGTTGACCCGCGGCATGGGCGATCATGTATTCTAGTAGGTTACGCATTATTTTTTTATCCCTACATTTTATCCTTGGAGATATTTTAACGTTGTATCACGGTTAATTTTATCACACATCTCCCCACTTGAAAACATGCCTACGGCAAGTTCCAAAACCAGTGATACACATAGATAAAATCACTCCTCACGCCTGCCACTACTCTAATTTTGATCACAGGGGTGCCGACTGAGGAAATCTGCACCGACATTCAATTTGCCTGGGATATATTGGATACTGAACTGATAAGGTTGAAGCAATAAAGACCACCTCAGCAATCTTGCGTTTTCATGCTTAGCCTGAGATAAGAATACGAGGGGCTGATGATCCGTCTGGACCACAAAAGTCCTACCATACAGATAGATTTGAAACTTCTTTATTGCCCAGATTAACGCTAAACATTCTTTTTCGCTTGTGGAATATCCTTGTTCCGCCTTATTCAATTTGCGGCTTGCATAAGCGACTGGGTTCAGTTCCCCATCAGGTGAAGATGATCTTTGCAACAAAGCCGCCCCGAGTCCTACATTACTTGCATCTGTTCTTACGACAAAGTCCTGTGTCAAATCAGGCAGTTTGAGAATAGGCTTGCTAGTGAGTTTTTCCTTTAAGTCTTGGAACGCTAATTCACTTTGCGCAGTCCAAATAATTTTATCTGGAAGTCCCTTGCGAGTCAGATCAGTCAGAGGAGCACAAATAGAGTTAAAATCTTTGATGTAATTTTGATAAAATCCGCATAACGACACGAATGATCGCACGTCCTTTTTTGTTTGTGGTCTAGGTGCTCTCTGCAGTTTTTCCAAGTTCTTGGGATCAGGGGTCATGTTACCCTGATATACAGTGTGTCCCAAGAATTCCAACTCTTTGCATCCAATACAACATTTTGTTAGCCTAGCAGTTAAGTTCGCCTCCCTAAGCCTATTAAATAACATTTTTAGAGCGTCAATGTGTTCTTCAAACGTCTCTGTGGCGACGAGAATATCATCCATGAAATTCGTGATACATGGGTTATTCAGGGGATCCAACAATTTGCGCATCATCCTTGAAAATACACTCGGAGCATTTTTCAGTCCGAATGGTAGCATGTTGAATTCATAATGTCCATCCGATGTGCTAAATGCTAAATAAGGTCTCACTTCAGGCTTCACTGGAATCTGGTAATAGCCTTTACTGAGATCCACCTTTGAAAAGTATTTTGCCTTGTTTAATCTGGCAAATAACTGTTTTGTGTCTGGTAATGGATCCACTTGTCCTTCTGTGACAGCATTCAGTTTCCTGTAATCTATGCACAGTCGGTGTTCCCCAGACGGTTTTCTCAACAAAACGACACTGGAGCTAAAGGATGATTCACTGTGTGAAATAATCCCCTCCTTCAACAAATAATCTATTTCTTCCTTCAATGCCTTCTCCTTCGCGAACGGAATAGAATAGGCTCTCATACAGATTGGGTTTGAGTCTACCAGTTTCATGTCATACTGTAGCAAATTTGTATGGCCTGGTTTATCTGTTAATATATCTGTATGTTCCTCCAGAACCTGTTGAACTCTCTCCCTCTGATTTTTAGTCAGGTGCTTACTGACTTTTACCTGTGCTGCTGTTTCACAAGGATGTAATGGGTATTCATGTGAGGTGAGTGGTTCCTTTTGCATTTGAGTTGCGATAGCCAAGGCCAGTAAGGGGGTGCTTTCCTGGAGTGGTCTGTCCAGATACTTCTTTAACAGGTTTACATGATAAACTTTCTCCTTCCCCTTTTTGTCAATTTTATAGTTTGTTCTAGACACCTTCTCTAGAACCGTATATGGACCTTGCCATCCGATTTGTAATTTATTCTGGCTACCGGGTAGTAGAAGCAGCACCTTCTCTCCCACAGCTAGTTCTCTGTCCTTTGCCTTCCTATTAAAATATGCTGCATGTTTCTTCCTGGCTTGTTTCAAATTATCATTTGCCAGTTTCCATCCAGCTTTCAAACGAGTGGTCAGTTCGTTCACGTATTGATAAGATGAGGTAACAGTCTCTTCCGCCTTCTCATCTGTCCAGGTCCTTAATAGGGCTACATCTGGATTTTTAATTTTCCATATTTATTTTTTTTATGGCACCCATCGGGTCCCGTCCATTAGAAGCATTATAGTGAGGACTGTTCTTCCTAGAATCATCACTCACAAATCGACCACTACCAATTTTTTTCTTGGGTTTGTCTTCCCACTTTAGATTGCTTATGAGAGATCTTCGCTCTCTTTTCTGTTCTTCCAGTTTATATAAGTCTGACCGAGGGATTGTCATCTTATCCTGGGTAAAATTTACTCTTTGTACTCGTCGCACAGTGGCCATGTTAATCCATTCAAGTGAAGACTGGGTGTGAAAAGGGGGCTCCCATTCCACTTTGTCTACCTGAGTACAATTAGTTTTCCTTCCAGGCCTAATTTTGCCCCGTGGCGTTTCTAGGTCATGCACATATTTTCCCTTTGTGGGTGTTCCCTCATGAAATATGCCACATGTTTCTACAAAGTTCTCAATATCGACATTTACGTCGGGCCAATAGTATTTTCGAGCAATCTTTTGGCAGATGGTACCGACTTTTTCATGGTCCCCATCTTTTCCAACATGTAAGCTCCTTATTAAATTTGCCCTATATACCTTGGGAAGAACCAACTGTCCGTGACCAGTGGATCTAGTTCCTGTCTTCCTATATAACAATCTGTCCTTCATAAATATTCCCCCTTGCTCGGCGTTGTGTGTGGCATTTGGGCAATTTTTTAAAACATGGCTTGAGTGTCCTATCTTCAGCCTGCGCCTTCCTCATCTCCTCTGGATGAGCATTTATAGGTTCACCTTCTTCCTCCTTCTTCTGTGACCTGGTCTGCACTGTCGCCATGATCACAGGTCTCTCGGGATTCCCCAAGAAGACGTATCTACACCCCAATATCAGAGGGTAGATTGGTTCATCTATCACTGCTGCTCTGATTTCTCCTTCCACATAGCGAGTTTTCACCGTTATCCTTGCGATGGGAAGTGTCATGAGTGGTATGTCCTTAGTTGCCCCTTGTATTTCCACTGTTTCTGTGGTATACTGACTTGGGTCCACTAGGCTAGACTTCACAACTGAATCATAATCCAAACCTGTATCATAAAGGCACCTTATGGTGACCCCATTACAAATAACATCCTCACAAACTGGGGGGTGATAAGGTTCCTGCTGTCCATTAGGATTAACCTTTAATCGTTGAGTCCCCGACTTCATTGCAGCAATGTTTGAAGGTTTCCTTCTACAAAATTCGGTGTTATTGTTATCTTTCTTGCACCATTTACACCATCTTTTTCCTTGGTTAAACGGTTTTCTTTCATTGGGTTTTTGGTCATTGAACTGTGAGTTTCTGTCTCGATAGTCATTTCTTGGCCGTTCAAAGTTTGTCCTACCTTTATTACCCTGTTCTCTATTATCAAATTTATTAAATTGCTGTGGAGCTTTAAAATTGTCTATGTGCTTCTTTTTAGAACCTCTTACCTCTGCCTGGGCTGCCTGATACCTCTCAGCGACATTTAAAACCTCCCCCAACTTCTCTGCACCTTGTTCCATGAGAAATTTTCTCATGTCTGGAGCCATGGACTCTCTCAATTGCTCAATCATGATCATCTCTTTAAGATCTTGGGTCTTCCCCAGAGCCGTCCATTTCTCCAAATAGGTTTCCAGTCTGGCAGAGAATTGGTGGTATGTCTCCCCAGACAACAGTTTGGCATTTCTAAATTTCTTACGATAAAATTCACCATTTTTTTTCGTACCTCAATAACAAAGCCTGCTTTAACATGTCATAATTGTCTTGGTCTTCTCTGTTCATTTTTGCGAAGACTTCATAAGAAGTACCTCTCAGTCCCTGTGATAACTTTAAACTCCACCTCTCTCTCTCTAACCCATATGTAGTAGCTAATAACTCAAAACGTCCGAGGTACCCCTCTATGTCATCGTCTTTCTCAACAAAATGGTCTAAATGAAACCCCATAGCTGATGTTGAGGCTCCCAGACTGGGCGTAGCATCTGAGGCAAACGGGCTGGCACCATTTTCAGGAGCATGGCCTTGTAACTCCAGCTCCCTTAGTCGTAATTCGTGCTCCCTTTGCAACTTTCTATCTTCTGCCTCCCTTTCGGCAGTCAACCTTTTTTTCTGCTTCTAATGCTTTAGCCTCTTTGTCAGCCTCAATCTGCAGCCTCTTAGTCTCAGCCTCAATTTGTAGCCTCTTCTCTTCAGCTAATCTTTCAGACTCTAATTTTCTTTTAGCCTCTTTTTCTAATCTTCTTTCTTCCCGTTCAATATACTTATCACATTCAGCCGTTACATATTGAATTAAAACCTGCCCCTCCATTCCCATATCCTTCGCCGTTAGCACAGCAGCTGATCTGAACTTGGCTAGCTCCGCCATACTTTTTAGACAATTTAGCAATGAGCAAGATAAAATTCCAACCACTAAAGTAATTCTAATTACTATGGTCTAAATTAATTCTAATTAGCCAGTTAGCTAATTAATTACCACTGGCTGTGAAGATTCACCAACTTTTAATTTTAAGGTACACTTTTAATTTTTACAATGTGTTCCCCTAATTTTATTCTCCCACCAGGAGATCCTAATATTACAAGTTTAGCTAATTATCCCTGGACAAGAGACCCCAATATATGTAGTGGTTTTGATGGTACTGTATGGTTGTGATATTACCTAGTGTGATGCATGAGGTCAGCTGTGAAGGCTCCTGAGATAAATGTAGCTGTGAATTTACAGAAGGCCCTTCTTGCTACCACTTACGACCTCACACATATCTTTTTTTCTAATGAATGTGGCTACGTTAAAAATCTAGGGTACTGAAATCTAGGGTGACTGAATGTAAGTATCAGTATATACAAACACACACACAGATATTTAATAAGTCTAATAATATTAATAAACTTTATAACACACTGAACTAACTCAAGCTGTGTAAAATTTTGATATTAAATTTTCTTTAAGTTTATTTGTTCTGAACCAAGGTTTTATTTTGGTCAGAACATATGAAAGGTTTTGAAATTATGAATGAAATGCATGAATATATGGCATAATAAATGAAAGGTGTGTACATATGATTTTTACAAAAACTAGTTAATATTACTACTGTTTATATTTGTAATTTATCTGGGAGAACGATTAATGGATGTGCTGTTGGAGTGGCTTCATCACTCCCTGTCTATAACTATCAAACATTGTCCATTACTGACGGGAGGAATACAAGTTTATTTCCCAACATGGTATGTTCTAGTTGATGGGAATATAGTTGGTGTTAGTATTAAATAAGTTGGTGAATGTCCAGCAAGCTAGACGCTCACGTATCTTTGACTGAGTAGTTCTGGTGCTGGAATCTGGTTGCCCCACCTCTCCGTGCTTGGGGGCTATCTAAGGCTGCTCTCCCAAAAGACTCGACTGCACGGGTCCACTCTTGTAATTTTCAACATAGCATTTGACACCACTTTGGTGCCAAATAAAAAACTCACAGTTCTGAAATAAAAGTATTGGGTCATGTGTCAGAACTCTACCTCCTGAGCCACTACTACACTCAACACTACACAACAACACCACATAGACGGGGTCAGATCTCTCTGACCATACAGCACATCTTAACAAGTTGGTTTCACATAGTATAAGTTCCCCAAGACTACATATTCTGAAATATGTTCATTAGCTTCCTGCCATTGAATAGGATAGGTGATATGTTCCACTGATCTCAACACCTGATCCGCCCTTCATAATCCTTGCTGGCGTTTATGTATTTTGTTTGTCTCTAGACCCTGAACTGGGGCTGGGGGTCTAGAGCGAATCCTTACTTGTTGTAAGGGATAGATTTTGATATGGCAGTATCAAATCACTCGAAACCTTAAA
Organism: Oreohelix idahoensis; assembly: GCA_024509875.1. NCBI lineage: Eukaryota > Metazoa > Mollusca > Gastropoda > Stylommatophora > Oreohelicidae > Oreohelix > Oreohelix idahoensis. The sequence goes on along the minus strand of JAMPIV010005708.1, from coordinate 288,461 downwards.
CAATATTAAAATATACAATGAAATACTTTCAGTCTTACCAGAATTATGAATAGAGAACACAGTATATGCTAGCAAAACTCAGCTGAGCTGCTGGCTCTATTATGGCGTCCCTATAAATATTTCAATTAGTTTTTGGGAAATACACCACTGAAGAATTACTGTGTCTACTACTGGACAACTTATGATGAATGGCAAAGATGCGCGTCTGAGCGCCGATAATATGTTTATCTGTGGCCAATCAGCGCCTTTTTTCCTTTTCAAATTTCAAACCCCCTACTAAAAGTCAATTCAGTCATACCTCAGTCAAGTATGTATTATTGTCTGTTGGTCCGTCTGTCTCTACTTGCGTTTCACAAAAAAACACACTTCTTTTTTGAACCAACTCTGCCGTCCCCTACACAATTTTGCCTTTAAAGTTATTTTTAGCCACAACTTCCCTAATGCCCCTTCGCTTTCATTCTAACTAGATTTTAGCACTTGAGTCTCAAGGCTGCAATTTTTTGAAAATTAGTGACATGTTTTTGTTTCAATGCAGTCGCTCGCTGATATGAACAACACAGTCTTTTGTCAATATCTTCATTATTATCTATCCGTCTGTATAAATGAAAGCATATTATTTCTCTGCTCAAGATGGGACATCCGGCCAGCTAGGTTTTATATTCCTAACATTATTATTAAGAAAAAGTTATTTTTCAAGGTTAGTTGTTTTTTTTTAAAATATGTTCGAGCATCTTCTGTAAGGCGTTTGCCGCTGAATTCAAAAAAAAAGGACAAAATATCGCAAAAGCGTCCAAGAAATGACTGTTGCGTATACTAGCTAAGGTCCCTTTTGTCGATTTCTTTACCTTGTGTCAACTTGGGGACGTGAATTTTTTTCCTTTCCCCACCAATTGCGTCTTTTTAGCCTTGCTAGTTTCAAGCACGTGTTCAGTCATATTTTTCTTTTTTTGATCTCCGTTCTCATCCCGTCCCAAGGGTACCGTTTTGCCTTCACGTCTAGCAAGTTAGTTTCCATGGCGGGGTTGACCCGCGGCATGGGCGATCATGTATTCTAGTAGGTTACGCATTATTTTTTTATCCCTACATTTTATCCTTGGAGATATTTTAACGTTGTATCACGGTTAATTTTATCACACTCTTTCCATGTCTCTCTCATCCCTTTTCTTTCTATATCTCTCTCATCTCTTTTCTTTCCATATCTCTCTCATCCCTTTTCTTTCCATATCTCTCTCATCTCTTTTCTTTCCATATCTCTCTCATCCCTTTTCTTTCCATATCTCTCATCCCTTTTCTTTCCATATCTCTCATCCCTTTTCTTTCCATATCTCTCTCATCCCTTTTCTTCCTATTTCCAGCTCTCTGCTCCTTGGTAGTGAGATAGGATGGCTAGCTTTCTCGTATAAGGACGAAAAAAAGGACGTCCCGTATGCAAGTTGTGCATGTTAAATATCCCACGGCAGTTGGAAATCGTAAAGAGTAGGCCATAAGGCTGCTGCTCTGACAAAATTAAAAACAAAAATATAAACCTACTTACCTCATACATATTTATAGAATGTATGATTTCTGTATACACATATTGGGATTCTCGCCGGTGCTACGTAGTTCGTGCACTATGCTGCGATTTACTTCTTTTGAAATCCAGTATTGTAACACTTCAATCCTTCTATTCTACGAAGGCACCCATTTATTAAAGTCTGTAAATTCTTGGCTGTTTTTTTGTTGTTTTTTTTTTATTTTATTATTTATTTTCAAATTTTTAGGGCTGACTTAACATTTGTGTTTTAAACACATAAGGAAGGGAAACCCGAGGCCTGTAAACAGTAAATAAATATTAGACAAACATAAAGGTATGTTTTCAGATACTCTTAATTACTTACTTAGTCGTTCCCCTTCTACCGTGAGGTGTAGAGGTTTGGAAGAGAGAGCGCCAGACTATCCTATCGGCTGCCTTCCTCTTGGCCTGGTTCCATTCTAGTCCTCGGTCCTTCAAAGATTGTCTAATGTTGTCCTCCCAGGGACTCTGGGGGTCTGGATCCCTGGCTCTTTGTTTCCCATGCTTGTCGTGGTAGCCGATCTTCTCCCATTGTGCAGACATGGCCAAACCATCTTAGTTGGGACTGTTCTACTTGGGTCTGCAGGGGGTGGGATTTTAGGCCTTGACGTATCGTCTGGTTGTGGACCATGTCTCTTCTTGTTACGTTTTCAGATACTCGCGAATAATAAAGAAGTAGAAAACTAGACAACAGAAAAACAACAGACGTGAGTGGCTTACCCGGGACTCGAACCCAGGACCTTCCGTGCGACACCCCCGCCTAGCTATGCAAGCGAATCACACTATCCTCCCTGCCATCTAGGCTTCATATTAGCAGAGAAATATACTATACGTTTGATGCACCTGGGATCATTCTCTATTTATATCGTTCTTTTGGCATCCGCTTCTTGATGCACTCTTTCTGAATGAGCAAGATCGTTTTACAACCCGTGTCTATCCTCGATACAGTTTTTAGCTTTCTGATCATATGACGCCAAAATATTTATTGAAGACTTTGCACCATGCACCCAAATCATGTAAAACATTCTACATAATTTTTATTTTTCATGTACGATAACCTTGTCCCTAATATTATCTCCCTTAAATAACTCCATAACAATTCACAAGTCATATCCCTTAGATTACAAGTTTTGTCTACGGTGGATAGAAAGAACGATGGGTTGAAAGAGAAAGATGGAAGGGGAAAGGAGGTAGAGAAAAATGAAGTGTAAGAATGTTTAACTCACATTGTGACTTCGCACTTCAATATATCAACTGCAGTCAGATAGGCATACAGTCAGACAAATAAGTGAGTTGAAGTCTGCTAAGTTTCATAAGTTTTTCAGATACGTTGTTCACAGGTTGACGTTGACGTCTGCACACTCGTGTTTGTTGTCAAGCCATAATCTACTTTCATTTTTCCTGTAACACGTCTACATTACCTCTTGGTCGTCTGTATCTAACAGTAATTTTATGAACGACAGAGATCTCTTCAAACCAGGGCTGGGGTTCGGAGTGGCTAAGAGGTATGGCACCCGCCTCGAATTCTAAAGGTACACATGTTCGATTCCCAGTAGAGGGAAAATAATTTATGGAAATTTGTTCTCAGAACCAGTGGTCCTAATCATGTCATACACCTGGGTAGTGAGATCGGATGCCTAGCCTTCTCGGATAAGGGCGAAAAAAAGGAGGTCACGTGTGCAAGATGCGCACGTTAAAAATCTCACGGCAGTTGGAAATCGTAAAGAGTAGGCCATAAGGCCGCTGCCCCTGTAAAATGTACAAATTAGAAATCTACCCACCACAAAAATATTTATTGAATGTGTGATTCCTATATACACACACTGGGATTCTCGCCGGTACTACGGAGTTTGTGTACTGTGCTGAGATCCTCCTTGTGTGATCTAAGGGAGTAGATCGGAGCACTGATGGAGTTGTCCGTGTGCAATTAAGACCAAAATTAAAACCAAATAATTGCTGTGGAGTCGGAGTCGTAGAATCGGTCATTTTCAGTGGAGAGAGTCGGTAAAAAATGTCCCGACTCCGACTTTACGAGACTTATAAAGTCAAGGCCGATACACGTTTGATTCATGCAAGGGAGGGGGCGCTTAAAAAATTTGAAATAACATTTTAAAGAAGTAGAGCTTCTAAAACCAGTTTCCTGTTAAAGAACATCCAAATTCACATAATGTTAGAAAATTTTAGTTGCTTCTGATCATAAATAAGTTTTTATCACAAATGGAAATTTGTTGGCACATTTAGAAAAAGCACAGAAGAAATGAAAATAAACTATATACGCTGTCAATTTTTCCGTCATTGTTAAAATGACACTATTTTGCCTCATGGTGTTTGGCACAGCAGTCATTTGTGTGCAGGTGTGGATGATTTGTTATTTTGTATTACTGTATGAATGAATGAATGAATAGTTTAAAATGTGGTCTGCGAAAGCCACGGGAGCCGCGGTAGCATAGTGGTTAGTGCACTAGCTTCCTAGCTCAATGGTCTGTGGTTCGATCCCCAGATGAGGTGGGATTTTTTTAGGCCGCAAACGGCTCCTGGATCGACCCAGCCCCAACTGGTACCAGAGCAACTCTGGGAAGGTTAAGGCGGCCGGCGTGATGCTGATCACATCACCACTAGTGTGCCGAAGATCAAGAAAATATGGACCTAACACCATATTCCCAATATGCCCCAATGGGCGTGTAACGGGATCCTACGAAAGCCACGTATTCGTTTATTCACTAAATAAATAAATATTACACACATAAAGGTATGTGAGAAATAAAGAAGTAGAAACGCGAGTTCCTGAAACATATCTTTATGTGTGTAATATTTATTTATTTACTGTTTACAGGCCTCTCATTTATTCACATACACACACCCCATACTTATACATATAACTCCAAATAAGGGGCATAATTTTATGCCATATCATTAGTTAAATAAACTGCAGTCGCAGTCGGAACATTTTTTTTTGGACCGACTCCACAACACATGCTTCAAACAATAATTAGAAACATCAAAATTGTAGTGAGACACAAACATTGTATTTTACGATACGTTCAAACCAGTGACAGCATGCCTGCTTAAGTGACAAGCAAAGATGGGTGGTAGGACTTTTCTAAAGGCTGTTGAATGCCATCTGAGATTTCTTGGTTGAAGCTCATCGTGTCTTTTTGATTACTATTCACAATGTTTTCTCCATTAGTTTCTCTCACATTTACTTTTTGTGTCTTTCTTTGTTTGCATAGAGATGAGTCGGGAAATGAAGCGTGACAGGTTTTGCTTTTTGTGTAGGATGGCTTGTGTATCTGCTGATAGAAGCTCACCGTATCTGTCTGATCTATCTATTTCTCAAATCTATCTGTTTGTCCGTCCGTGCATCCGCCAGACAGCATAGATGTTTGTCTGTTTTTAAGTTTATGAGGAACCTACGTATTTTTGTATTTTAAAGTTTATGAGGAACTAGATTTTTGTGTGTTTTAAGTTTATGAGGAGCCTAGTATTTTGTGTGTTTCAAGTTTATGAGGAACCTAGATTTTTATGTGTTTTAAGTTTATGAGGAACCTAGCTATTTGTGTGTTTTAAGCTTATGAGGAACCTTGCTACTTGTGTGTTTTAAGTTTAAATGGAACCCAGCTGTTTGTGTGTTTTAAGTTTATGAGGATCTTAGCTTTTTGTGTGTTTTATGAGGAACCTAGCTCTTTTGTGTATTTATGTGTACGATGAACCTGGCTTTTCTTATGTTTTAAGTTTATGAGGAACCTAGCTATTTGTGATTTAAATTCATGAGGAACCTAGATATTTGTGTGTTTTAAGTTTATGAGGAACCTAGCTATTTGAGTCTTTTTAAGTTTATGAGAAACCTGGCTTTTTGTGTGTTTTTAAGTTTACGAGGAACCTAGCTTTTTTGTGTGTTTTTAAGTTTATGAGGAACCTAGTTTTTGTGTGTGTTTTTGTGTGTTCACGAGGAACCTAGCTTTTTTGTATGTTTTAAGTTTATGAGGAACCGGGCAATTTGTGCTTTAAATTCATAAGGTACCTAGCTTTTTGTGTATTTTAAGCTCATGAGGAACCTAGCTTTTTGTGTGTTTTAAGCTCATGAAGAACCTAGCTTTTTTGTGTGTTATTAGGTTTATGAAGAACCTAGCTTTATTGTGTGTTTTTAGGTTTATGAGGAACCTAGCTTTATTGTGTGTTTTTAGTTTTATGAGAAACCTAGCTTTTTTGTGTGTTTTGTGTTCATGAAGAACCTAGCTTTTTTATGTGTTTTATGTTCACGAAGAACCTAGCTTTTTGTGCGTTTTAAGTTTAAGAGGAACCTAGCTTTTGTGTGTTTTAAGTTTATGAGGAATCTAGCTTTTTTTGTGTGTGTGTTTTAAGTTTATGAGGAACCAAGCTTTTTGTGTGTTTTAAGTTTATGAAGGAACCTAGCTTTTTGTGTGTTTTAAGTGTATGAGGAACCTAGCTTTTTGTGTGTTTTAAGTTTGTGAGGAACACAGCTTTTTGTGTGTTTTAAGTTTATGAGGAACCGAGCTTTTTGTGTGTTTTAAATGTGTTAGAAATTTAGCTTTTTGTGTGTTTTTGTCCCAGATTGCCTCCGCTGCTTTGCAGTAGTGGTCCAACAATGGCCAAAACTCAAGAGTATCTAAATGGGTCATTAAAGGTGTTCACCATCGCACAAGATTACTCTTGGCTGAGATGTAGATAGACGTGTAATGGCGCTTCTATCCGAAGGGAGTCTTCACAAGATAATTCAGAAGTCAAGAAGCATGCGGCATAGCGCTGAGCAATGGTTAACTTATATCTGTCCGTCGCCTTTTGTGAAGGATTTAAGCAATGGTATTAACTCGTTCAAGCCCCCAGCTGAGTTAATTCAGCGAATTTCTCTTATAATGGCATATCTCTGTTTAGAGGTAAATACATGTCTAGGTATATACATATACAAGGGGATTGACATAAGTCTTGGGCCTGACCATGAAGGAGTCTTTGGAGGAAGATGAAACTTGGCATATTTAAAGTTCATCATATTTGCATTAAATGTGTAAAGTACGCGTTTGTTTCTTTAATGGGTTTTCCCTCTACGGTGCACGGCGCAATGTACCCTATTGACCGGATCTGCTGCTCCAAAGATTTGACAAAACAACGGAAAAGAAGGAGGCCAGAGCTGTGATAAAATTTCTGATGTTTCAGGGAAAAGCACCTATAGAAATACACATGGAGATGGAACCAGTGTTTCGTGATTCTTGTCCTTCATAAACTTCGGTAAAAAAAAATGGTGTCAACAGTTTAAGTGCGGCCGCTCGAATGTTGCTGATCTGCCAAGATCTGGTAGACCAGCCTCAGAGTGCAACGATGAAAATGCAACAAGAGTGAAGAAAATCATTGATCAGGATTAAAAAATGACAATTGTGGACATAGCAAGTAGAGTAAAACTAAATGAAAGAACAGTTTATAGAATTTTACACAACAGACTGAACATGAGAAAAGTGTGTGCACGCTGGGTTCCGCGACTGTTGACACGTGAACTGAAGCAAACGAGGGTAAATTGCTGTCAACAGTTGCTCAAAAAGATTCAGTCAAAAAAATTTTTTGGAGACCATAGTGACACTTGGGTACACCATTATGACCCCGAATCCAAAATTGCCAGCATGCAATGGAAAACCCCGGGCTCCCCAACACCTGTCAAGCCGAGGGCGCAGAAATCTGCAGGAAAAGTGATGCTGACTGTTTTTTGGGACGGCAAAGGTGTCCTTTTGAACGATTACCTGCCTCGTGGCAACACAGTTAATGGACAGTACTATGCAGATCTTCTCACAAAACTAAGAAAGGTTGTGACCAGGAAACGAGGGATAACGCGCACTCAAATTCTTCCTTTGCTTCAAGACAACGCGCCCTCTCACAAAGCACGGCTTGTGCAGCTAGCAGCAAACGATTTGAATATTGAAATTCTTCCACACCCACCATATTCTCCAGATTTGGCTCCATCAGACTTTTTTCTATTCCCAAATCTTAAAAAACAGCTAACAGGAAATCATTTTGACAGCGATGAAGAGGTTATACTGGCATGTGATGACTGGTTTAGTTTGAAAAATAGGGTGTTCTACTCCCAAGGTCTTTTCAAGGTCAAGCAGAGATGGCAGAAGTGTGTCAATTCAGACGGTGGCTATATTGAAAAGGAATAAACACTATACAAAATTTCAGGTCTCTGTGACATGTCCTTCATGGTCAGGCCCAAGACTTATTTCAATCCCCTTGTATGTATATGTATATATATATATATATATATATATATATATATATATATATATATATATATATATATATATATATATGTGTGTGTGTGTGTATATATATATGTGTGTATATATATATATGTGTGTGTTTATATATATATATATATATATATATATATATATATATATATATATATCTATATATATATATATATATATATATATATATATATATATATATATATATATATATATATATATATATTCTAGCTGATACGTTTGCTTTCAAACATTTAAAAATTGAAGCGACTATGATTGTTTAGTTTTTAAACAACATGTAACAATTTTAATAATGAATTAGTCTTTAACAGTTAAAATAAATATGGAAAGATTGGTGAAATTTTGCTGTAAATACAAGTTTTCGTCACTGAGACGTAGGTGAGGATTTATCAAAGTGCGTTTTGCTGGTGCCTTTTTATAAGCACTTAACTTTTATAAGGGAGTCCTGCAGCTGTGGTTTTCGTGACTTCTTGGTGACGAGTGTACTTCTCTCACACGAGTGGCGTAGTAACTTCAGTACTTCGAACCGTCTGATAACTTGTAACCACGTACTTTTAGAAAAAAATAGAAAGACAAATGCCTCTGCTAAGTACACTGAGTTGGAAGCTTACCAGGCGCATTCTCTCGCTGTCCACCAACCAATGTTAATCTCTCAGAAGAATTAAATTCTTGAGTATACACAGTGTAACTCAGGAAAGGTGAATATAAATCACCACTATTCCTCTGGGTATTAACTGGGAAAATGTGTCTGGACAGCGCGAATAATGATTTGTGCCTGAACTAACATTAACAAGTTACATATATCTCACAAAATGATATGCTACACTTGAGGCACATGTGATGTAATCATCACTCATTATTGCTCCAGTCGGAGTCTGTGGTCACCTCTGCTGTCGGGTTTTCCGCATGACTAACCAGAAGAAATCACCAGCGCTTGCTGTAGTGGTTTATGAATATACTATTTTCGTATGTTGAGGTTGTCAGCCTCATATATAACCACTAAGCAAGAAAAACATGTTAATTCACATTTGTAAAAGAAATGTTCACAACTTACCCCACATTTTTGGGTTATACACAATCTCCTTGCACAGATTTCGGATGGACACGAGCAATTTCGGTGCATATGCTTTCGAATCAATTTCGTCTGAGAAATTCCTCTTATGATGGTGTTCTATGGATCACTTGGTCTGGGATATGACTGATGATCCAATTCCTAGGTTTCCAGTCTCTGTATTTAAAGTCCTGGTCTCTTAAGTTTACAGTCTTATATTTATAAAGGCGGGCTTACTTTCTACGGTTTTAAGTTTCCCAAATACTTCGATCTGTCACTTATAATATGGAAATCTAGGTTCGATCTTTCTCTTTCTGGTTTTCTGGGGAGTTGCTCGTTTGAAGTTGCGAGGCTGTCTGTTCTGTGTCTCTGAGTTTGCTTGATTATATTTTCAGTTTCCATTTCACATCACAAATTGTACTTCCCGGCAAACTTGCCAATGAGATTCATTGTATATTCCGGCTCTCACTTCAATTCAACCGTAAGCTTTTTTTCGCACTACATTGGTTTGGGTGTTTAAATTCAAAATAACCCCCCCCCCCCCAAATGTTTAAAATATTAATTTTAATATCCGACGGGTGACCTCTTTATAATAAGACGTAATATCTTCCGGTGACATCTTGTGCACTCTCAGAAACAAATGTGTGAACTGATTACCTGGCGTAATGTTTTCCGCCAAGATGTCAACCCAGACAGATTATCTGCGCTAATCACACACAGGGATGGGCCCGTGAACTCATTATCGCCTGTGTGTTCGTGCCTTCTTCAGACAGTCAGACAAAATGGTCGCCGGCCGCTCAGCCAAACAATATGGTTGTCCAACGAGGATGGTCTATTATCAAAGATTGGCTAGGCGACTCAAAGCGACAAACGTATTACCGCTGAACGGTGATAATGACCGGGTATTGTTACGATAATACCACAGTTCACCTGGCGAAACGTAAATAAGTCTGAGGAGTGGTAAAGAAAAAAATGTAAGAGATAAAGCTAGTCCCATAGCAGGTACTTCCATAGGGGAGTGGAGTGTTAGAGACTTCACCCTACTAGATTCAGCACAGAGCAAAATAATGAATGAAAGAGCAAAAAAATTGCCAAATAATAAGCGTTTCAATTGGAGAGAGAGGAAAATGAAGAAAAGAGGGGATACTGCCGGATGGTGTGAGAGAGCCACCAAAAGAACACGTACAGACGTTTTGTCACAGTTTTAAAGTTTGTGAGGAACAAAGTTTGTTCTGTATTTTAAGTTCATAGGAAAATAACTTTCTGTGTGTTTTTAAATCTTATGAGGAACCTAGCTTTGTGTGTGTTTGAAGTGTATGAGGAACCTAGCTTTTTGGACTGACTTTCTTTGCTTTTTAGGTCCATCCTTACCCTGAAGCTGAAGTTGTAGTTCTTGACCCAAGTATGTCCCATTGGATTTCTGTAATATTGCCTGTCAGTCCATCTGTGTATTGGTTTTCCCGTGTGTCATAAATTCAGGTGTTCAACTGTTATAAGCGCGCTGTGGTAATTGATCGGGCGCCAATCTCATGAGATGGGCAAACCACTTTATTTTCTGTCTATATATATCTGATGCAGGAATTTTCCTAATATCTCAATTTCTCATTCTATCTCTCCTGGTAACATTATTGACGTTTCTAAACTATCCGATTGACAGAGTGATTGGAGCTCTGGTCTTTTGCAGCACAGCTATCGTGTTCGAATCATGGTACCGTCACGCTACAGCTGTAAATGGATACCTAGTATGGTGACGTCTCTAACACTTCACTCTCTACGGCATTATCTGCTGTCGGACCACTTTTACCTGTTAAAGCATCTCATCTCACAGGGTTAGACACTGATAGCAAAAAGTTGATAAGAATATACTTATTTTCAATTGTCTTTAGTTTCCATTTTGATAATTCTGATGTTTGAATAGTGGTGACAGTTGATAAGTCACCGTATTGGCTTTTTGGCATCTTGTTTCAATTTGTGTGTCAAAACTTATATTTTCTGTGAAACTGCTTTCCAGATAGTATTAAATTCTGAAACCTGTTTTAATTTAATGCTATTGACACGTATGAAGTGGGCCTGGTGATCTGCTGATCTTCATAGTTTCTGCCTTTAATGGGCTAATCTTCATGTATCTACCACAGGTTGAATTAAATGCATTTGCGTAGTTTTGCTATTTGTTTTCATCTTCGTACATTAGACTTCGGTCATCTGCAAAAAGTAACTCATTCAGTGAGTAGCATTCTTCAAGTCTTGGATTGACCACGTCTTCTGGGTTTGCTTATATATTTGATTCAGATGTATTTTGTCCATATATGTGTTAAACAACAGTGGTAATAGCACACAACCTCCTTGCCACAATCCTGTGATTATATCTAATAAATCATCCAGCCCATCATTTGATCTCACTGCACTTTTGCATATGTGGTGCAAAGCTGTCACGTTATCTAATTTGTGCCTCTGTATTCCATAATTGTCTAATAGTGACTGTCGTACCGATAGGTTGTGAGTTAAATTTGTCCCGTCTGAGTAGAGTGGATGTTGATAAGTACGTGAGAAAAAAAAGGTGTGAGAAGTAGATTTCACGGGTGAATAGCTTAAGGAGAAGATATGTCTCTGGAATGAGTAAGTTTCTCTAGTCCAGCCTATCTATACGACTATAACTTAGTACAAAACAACCTTGCCCGCCTCATACATATAAATATAAGTTTAACTACCCACACACACAGCTATGTGACAACAAGACACACAAACGTGAAAAACTACGGTTAATTGGGTATGGGTCTGACCAGCACACAAAGTTAAGTTTCTTTTGTTGTTTATTATCATTTAAACTTGACAACATCAAACATCTAAAGAAATAAAATCAGGTTTACATACATATGAAAATAACAGAATAAATGTGCCCTCCCCCTATGGATAAAAGAACCCAAAAAGTTAATAACCCAAAGGTCAAAGGTTAGCACTATGTTACAGAATAGACAGTAAAGAAACAAGTTCCTACTAAATGCTACCCAGTAAAGTAAACAAGTTTAAGCAAAATCCAATATTGGTAAAGTTCCTGTAACAAAGAAAAATATTCACTCTCTCTGTCATACAGTGGCCACTCAATCACGCTTACCTACTCTTGGTGATATCTCTTGGAAATACGATTATCCTGAATATAAAATTGCCAGGTTTTATTTTCCAAATTGGCCCCAGTCCATCCTCTAACAAGTAAAGACTAGCGAGGTGAACGCCGAATCTGGTGTTTTAATTTTCCCTGGATGAACAAAATGTCACCGCGAATAGTTAGTGTAGCAAAACGTGCTCTTGAGGTTCACAGTTTAAAAGGAGGAAAATACTTCCAGTATTGGGAAATATCTGGTTGCTAAAATGTTACAATTTATAAATGATGGTAAATCCTATCGGCTGACTCTATGGGAAAGTGCCGATTCTGAAACAGCGTAACTTTCTGGATAAATCCGCTGAATACGAACTGTCAGGAGTCAGGTGTATAAGTGTTATTTTGTATATCCTAGTGGGCTGATAAAAATAAAAAAATATTGCTGGGTTTGGTAAGTCCAGTTTAAATTTACTAGTTAAAATGTTTCTCATGTATCGTTGGCAAGTCCTTGCTCATAAATGAAATTGGTGACGCACAAGCCAAGAAAAGACAACATTAACCCCCTCAGTAAATGAAGAAAAGACCAAAAGACCGCTGGACGCCCTTGTGATCAGGTCTGCTAGGAATAAAAAACATTTCAGGGAAAAAATGCCACTATTCTATATAGCTATATCTATATGCACACAACATTACATTAAAATGGGCAAACGTTAGAAGAAGTTAACACCTTTAAATATCTCGGGTCCACTATATGTAGTGATGGGAGATCAAGTAAAGAAATCAAGACAAGACTTGAGATGGCCTCAGCTGCCATGACAAGACTGAATGTGATCTGGAAAAGTAACATCAGTTTTCCTGTGAAGATCAAATTATACAAATCACTTGTATTATCTATTCTCTTGTATGGGTGTGAGGGTTGGACGCTCACTGCAGATACGGAGCGAAGGATTCAGGCTTTCGAGCATAAATATTATAGAAGAATTTTGCGCATTTGCTATAAAGAGCACAAAACAAATGTCTATGTTAGAGAGAAGATAAACACCTATGCAGGCCACCAAGAACCACTTTTGCCAATAGTGAAACGTCGAAAGCTTGCCTGGTTTGGGCATGTAACTCGTCATGACTCCCTTTCGAAAACGATCCTCCAGGGAACAGTCGAAGGTAAACGGAGAAGAGGAAGGCAAAGAAAATCCTGGGCTGATAACATCAAAGAATGGGCAGGACACGGTTTCTCCACACTTGTACGCATTGCTGAGAATAGAGAGCAGTGGAGGACCCTGTCTGCTGATGCTTCCACCATGGCACCCCTACGACCCATGACGGGTTACGAATTGAGATGAGATGATGATATGCACACAGACGGGGACAAGACGATCTCTGATCCACTCCGTCAGTCCTGATTAAATTTAAAAGGCACACAGTGTCTTTAGCCTACCCTATCCTCGGTCGTTAATAGCTATTAAATTGCCGGCGTCTGTTTGTCATCGTATGGTATTAAATACTAGGCACTTAAAATAAATTCGCACAATGAAATAAAACGTGAATTCTTTTCTGTCACTATCAGTCGCGCTTAACATATACACCAATCAACTAAAACCGTCTCTTCTTGTGTGAGAAAGCATGTGGTGAAAATTAACATTATAACTGAACATCTGGTATTAAATAGCTACGCGTTATTTATTTCACTAGTTCTAACAGCTAGAAAATCTAAGTGAATTATAATGGTAAAAGCTTAACACTTTTAATTGGTAACACTAATTTCTATTACCAGAAAATCATAATGAAAGATCCCCACGAATGCTATTAACACATTTTCCACAATGGTTCTAGAACTACGTGCTTTGACTATCCAAAAATTATGGGTGACAACTGATAGCAGGTTTAGGAAACCACAGTCTATATATATCATCATGTTTCTCTGATCTACAGATGATGTTACTTTTCACACTCTTGTGTATAGCAGAGAATCAGAAACATGAGTTCCCCAGATAAAAGCTTTACGGTCGGCTTTTCTCTGTCGTTCGACCGCCATCAAAAGACTTATATCCGTGTAACGGGGTTCTCGAAGATTTTCTCTGTACGAATGCCCGCTTCTTAGATCAATGAGCCCAGGGAGTTTTCTGTCTCACCTGAATACAAACTTCAAAGCGTACTCAGGGAAAGATTTTGCCCGTGAGTCTACTTCAAAGCATATTCGGTGTTATTCACGTGCGGTCTGTTAGGTATCGTATGATTGACAGATAAGCTCGCGTGAGAAGACTCGATAAACAAACCTGATTCGCTACCTGTTATGAATGACTGGTCACGAAAGTTTGTAAACATTGTGTTAGCTCGTGTTAAACACAGAAAAAAACAGGTGGGACTAAAAGTGAGTAAGACAGGCAGAAAAATGCATGGTTTTGCTAGCAAATCATAGAACGCTAACGGGATTACAAAGACTGTCAGATTACCGTAGGCTCTCTTTCCATTATACGTCACAGTGACCAAGGTTTTTTCCTAACCATTCTATAGAAGACCTTCCCCTAATCTACAAATACTACACTTAGTTGTCTGTCATATTCGATTGTTCTTTCACTTCATGGTCAAAAAGTGAACAAAGCTTCGGTACATCCAATTCCATTCCTAAATCCAAAGTGGGTCTTACTCAACTGTGGTTCGAAGACGTCTCTTATTCTTTGCTCAAATTATTTTTGGTATATATACTGTTCAAAAAAATGAAACGCAACTTTTTTTGGTGTTACTTTTATAAAAGATATTCGCTGATTGGACATCAGTCAACCTATTGACTGTGTCCATCTGGTCATTAACTTCTCGTGGTTACCTGAATTGTACTCACCTCATGATTCGTGAGGTCATGAAAGAGGTCAAGGTCAAAACAACTTTTTTGACAATAACTCGTGACAGGTTCATGAGAATCCCGTGAAACTTACTGAACACAAAACCCTCTGACCATATTATTGAATGCCTATAAAAGATTGACGCTCCTCGAATAAATTCAGTTGAAAATTCAATGCGCAAGTATGGCTCATCTCACTACAGAACAACGACTTATCATCATTGGACGTTTACAGACGGACAGTCACATAGTGTAGTGGCCAGACAATTTAATGTGGTTAGAAGCACCATTAGTCGCCTTTGGAGGCGATTTCAAGAAACTGGCTCAGTGGCAGACCGGCCGCGCAGTGGAAGACCCAGAGTCACAACTCCTGCCGAAGACCGCTTCATACGGCAGCATCACCTCAGGAATCGACTTGCATCTGCGTCCTCCACAGTCCAGTCAATGTCAGCAGCTCGTCGAATTTTCAGATCAAACGGTCAGGAACCGGCTGCACGACTCTGGTCTTTGGGCTAGAAGACCCTACAGAGGTCCTGTTCTTACGGACCGGCATCGCCAGAACCGACAGCAGTGGGCGAACCAGCATCGTCAATGGACCGTTGGGAATGACTGGAGACGGGTTTTTTTAGTGATGAATCATATTTTGTGCTCCAGCGACACGATAGACGGAGAAGAGTTTACCGCAGAGTCCATGAGCGTTACGCCCAGAACAGCGTTGATGAGGCTCCTCCACATGGTGGTGGAGGTGTACTGATGTGGGGAGCGATCAACTTCATGGGAAGAAGTGACCTGGTGCAAATTGAAGGACGCCTGAATGCCCAACGATACGTCGCTGAAATTCTTCGTCCTCACGTCCTTCCACTTCTGGCTGCACGAGGGTCGATTTTTCAGCAGGATATCGCTCGACCTCATGTGGCACAACTCACCACCCAGTTCCTCGCTGACAACAACGTCTAGACCATTCCGTGGCCAGCCATTCATTAGACATGAACCCCATAGAACACTTATGGGATGAACTCGACAGACGACTCCGCCAGCGAGACGTGGCTTTAGCCAATCTCCGACAGTTTGTCCTCTTGCACTGCGGGAAGAGTGGGGCAGCCATCCCAAACAACAGATCCAATGGCCGGATCCATGTCAAGGAATTTCTCGCAACAACGTTTTATTTTCAATATCTGTTTTTATAACGCCCAGGGCATCTTGGACATGAAACCCCATAGTCACTTATAAGGATGGAATGGCGAAAGAGATGCCTCGTTGAAGAGGGGATCTCCGCTATTTTTGTTCTGTCAGGGATGTGTGTCCTCTTAATGGATATTTCGTTTATTCGAGATAATACCTCTAGTGTTTCCCACATGTCGGGAGGCGTGATATTTCTGTGTATTTCATGAAAGCAAGGTAAATTGACTCTTTCATTAACTCTATTGATTTTGGGTCGTGAGCGATTTCGATTCATAGCCTGTCTGCGAAAGTCGTCGTCACGAGATGTTTTCCTAGCTCACATGTCGCTGCATTGTACTGCATCGGTTGATGCAGGTACCAAGGACCATTACTTGCTACTTTGTTAAATGAACTAGGTTTGGAAAACCTTTATTATCTAGAGGATATTTTTGAGGACATTATTTATACTTCGGCAGACGTGTCTGTCTTGCTGAAGTCAAACTAAGGAGAGTGAACTGATCTCATACATCTGGTTATCTCCTGGCTGTTATAGAAAAGGATGGAGTTTTCCACCTGACTACATTTACAGCACTATGAAATATAACATGCATCTGACTCATCATTGTAATGCTGTCTACCGTTTATTGCTGTATTGAATGTTGCTGTGATAATGACTGTTTGATGTGCCTACACATTTGCGTAACCATTTTGTCACTGTGGCGTCCACAATAAATAATGAAGAAAAACGTCAACGGCTGTTTCAAGACTCATTGACTTTATACGTCGTGAGTTTACTGACGTCCTATGTGGATTGCCCTGTTATTGTTGCATGAACATTGTTTTGACTGAACACATCTACACACTACACAAAACCAGACATGCGGATGCCATCCATCATCATATGGCATCACGCATCATTTGGTGGCCATAAGCTGGTTTGATTCTGGTACCAGCAAACACGGGGTCCCTTACCCACTTCATTTTCAACAAGAATTCATCAGCATCCTTCAAGAAATTAACATTCTTCAATACAGTCAACATCTTCAAAATTTTCAAAGTACTCGGCGTTGCCCGGTAAAAGTCAAATTTCAATTTTTTGACGGAAACAAGAATTTGACAGTACCCGGCGTTGTTACATGTTGCCGGATAACTCGGACTGCTGTTATCTTTTACGCAAGTCAAGCAAGTTGCTGCTGTCAAGGTTCCAGTGCTGTCGTTTTTTGAGAAGGTCAAGTGCCGGTTGAAACGGGTTGTTTTCTGAAGAAGGCCAAGTACCGATTTCCATCAACTTACTTTTGGATTAGAAGGTCAAGTGCCGAAACAACTCAACACACAGTATGTCAGAAGCTCTTGTACCATCGTGTTAGCAGTGGAAGCAGTTCAGATGTGCCATCATCGTTGGAGCTTCGCTCTTTAGGACGTTGATTGACATCCGTTTTTCTGCTGTTCTACGATTGGAAGCCTATAAGTTAAGTGGCCTGTTTGTATGTAAACTGTGCCCTTATACTTCTGCTGAGTCTTCTGTGTATCATCTCATTCTATATGTTTTATGTTTATATGTTATTTGTATATTTATATGTTTATATTTCAGCGGGTTCTCGGTTGGGTGGTGTCTCCGTTAGATTATGCCACGTCATAGAGGTCGTCTATTGTGAGCGTTTTCTGTAAGGTTTGCAAATTTCCAATACTGGAATTTGCTAAGCGACTTCTGTTGCTATTTATGTTAGCTGTGATGACATGTTTTAATATTGTTTTCGTTATTATTTCGCATTCTTTAGTTTTGTTTTGATTTGTTTGTGTTTGTTAGCCTACTCTTGTCTATAATTTAGTTTCATACAACATTTTTGTTTATACACTGTGGTGTCATGTATTTTGTTTAATTCTATCGCAGATATCGTCACATTTTTTGTGATATTTCATTAATTTCTGCTTTATTTTTAGTTGATTTCTGCGAAAGTTTTTGTATTGTTGCTGATCTTTGTTATTGTTTACATTGTTATTGTTTACATTGTTTGTATTGTTTACATTTTCAATGTTTACATTCTGCATGTGTTTACATAGTCATTGTTTACAGTTATAGTAATTAGTTAATGGGCTATGCTAATGCACTGTTACTACTATACTGATGATAAATGAATGATGAATAGTGTCGTGCACTATTGAATGAGAAGTGCACTTATGATCAAGAATTGAGTGCTGATATTTCATATACAAGTTCTTTGATTGGAGACTTGTTTCCCACAGAGACTGGGATAATATAAGGTGATGTGAATATACAAGTGCTTAATTAAGACTTGTTACACTTAGGTTTGAAATAAATTAGTTAATTATTTCAGGTTTTGGACTCATATGTTAGACAACATGTCTACATTTGAGCACTTTATTGAGCAGGGTAAATTGCTTGGGAAGACTGGTGATAAGTTAGAAGAATTTGCAACTGCTCGATATGATAAAGCAATGGAAGCTGAACAAAAGAAACTGCAGATGCAGGTGGATGAAAAAAGATTCCAAATGGAAATGGAAAAACAAAAAAGGGAATCAGAAGCTGAGGAGAGAAAACTCCAGCTACAGCTAGAAGCTGAAAGACTTCAAAAAGAAAAAGAGGCTGAGAATAAAAGACTTGAAAAAGAGGCTGAGAATAAAAGACTTGAAAAAGAGGCTGAAAATAAAAGACTTGAAAAAGAAGCTGAAAATGAAAGACTTCAAAAAGAGGCTCAGGCTGAGGAAAGAAGATTACAGAGAGAGTCTGATGAGAGGAAAGAGAAAGCAAAAATGGAACATGAAGAAAAGGTCTTAGCTTTAGAGTTGGAAAAATTGAAATTGACAAGCATGAGTAATGGTAATGATTCAAACAAGGGTTCATCTTCTGGTAAGGCTAATAATGATACTTTTAAGATTAAGTTACCAACATTTAGTCCTTCCAGCGATGACATAATGTTCTATCTGGACAGATTTGAACAAGCATGTACAGCTCATAACATAGACAAAGCAAAATATGTTTATCAGTTATCAGGGATACTGACAGGTAAAGCTCTAAGTATATTAAATATGGTGGATGAACCTGACAAGAACAATTATGAGGTTGTCAGGGCCGCTTTGTTAAAGAAATATCAGCTTAACGAAGACGGCTATCGTCTACAATTTAAAAACATGTTACCTGAAAATGGAGTTGAATTCTCCGAGTTTATTGCAAGAATACGCATTACTTTCTCACGATGGGTTGAACTATCTAAGACGGAAAAAACTTATGAAGGACTTATGGACTTAATACTTAGAGACAAAGTCATGTCGTCTGTCAATGAGTCTTTCCTTGCTTTCCTTCATGAACGTAAACCTAAAACAATAAAAGAAATGGAAGATTTCTGTTGCCAATACGTAACTGCGCACCCACACATAACCATGGGTAACTCTAAGGTGAAAGAAGGTTTACCAGTTGCTTCGGCAGCTCCGTATGGTCAAAACTTTGCTCGTAGATCCCAACAAAATTTTGATAGAAAGAGTAGCGGTAATTTCTGTCAAAATCATGGAAATCAATTTCATGGTGATTCTTCTTCGAAGAATTGGAGACAACCTGATAGTACTCGTTACTATCACCCTAATAATTATAAGCATTTCAAAAGAGGATATGGTAATAGAGGTTATTCCTGCCGAAGACCTCAAAACCAAACAAATAGATGTTCGCATCAATGTGAACATGATAGTAATCGTGGAAACTGGAATTCGAACCAGTATAACAATTACAATAGAGACAATAATAACTGCAGAGATAATAATAACTCTGATAACTTCAGAGGTAATAATAGTCGGGGTAGATCTCAACACAAAAAAAAGAGATATCAGCAGGCTAATGCTGTACAACAGGAAACTGAGGCAGCCTGTAATCATGTTGTTGATAGTAAAAACTTTGACGCTGTCACTAGTTCTCTGCTTTTGACTTTGAGAGAGCAAACAAATGCCCCCAATGCAGTACTTTATTCGAACCGGGTACCATAACTACTTTGAGTTGTGGTCACCCACTTCCCGCTCTTCCTGCTGCTGTTGCGCATGACGGGAGGGTTCTTTAATTCTACATAAGGGTCTTGTTAATGATACTCCGGTCTCACTACTTTTCGATTCCGGATGCACCACTATTGGTGTTAGACATTCGCTTGTAGTGCCATCTTGTGCTACAGGAAGGGTTATTAAATGTGTCACATTTGGCGGCACTCTAGAAAAATATCCTACTGCTGTAATTCGCATTGCCACTCCTTTCTTTACTGGAGATGTGCATGCTTGTCTCTTACCTAATCCTATTGCGGACCTTATTATTGGTCGTATTCACGGAGTTAGGGAGTGTACCCCACAGCAGATTGCTGCTTGGGAAGATAATAACATGCAAGCTACAAATGCAGTAGTTACAAGAGCACAAGCTCTACAAACACCCGAAACTTCACTGAATAGTGATAATGAAGTTGATAGCCAAGATAGTCACTTAGTAATCACTCGTGACTCTTTCATAAAATTGCAAGAAGAAGATCCTTCTTTAAAAAAATTCTTCGTTCTTGCGAAGAAAGGTGATCCGAATCAGGATACAAATAGAAAATCTTGGATTGCAATGAGAAACGGCGTACTTGTACGTATGGTACAAGATTCGGCTACGTCGGCACATTCGCAAATTCTTGTTCCCAAGAGCATGAGAGTCCAAATATTGCAACATGCTCATGACTCGCAATGTGCTGGACATATGGGTTTTGCCCGTACGAAGTCGAGAGTCCTTGCGGCTTTCTTTTGGCCTTTTGTCAATAAGGACATTCGTATTTACTGCCGATCATGCAAGGTATGTCAGGAGGTCAAATCTAGAGGACCACGACATGCTGCGCCTATCCAGGCTGCTGACATTCCTATTCGGCCGTTTCAGAAAATGGCCATAGATATTATTGGCCCTTTTAAGGTCAAGTCGGCCAGAGGACATCAGTTTATCCTTACATGTGTCGATATGTGCACACGTTGGCCAGAGGCTATTCCTCTTAAGAGCATATCTACTACAGATATCGCAGATGCTCTTTGGTTGATATTTTCTCGCTTGGGGTTCCCCAGAGAAATATTGTCAGACCATGGCACTCAACTCATATCTGACACTATGTCACAGGTAATGTCTACCTTACATATTGAACGATCTCTCAGTAGTATCTACCATCCTATGTCTAATGGGTTAGTTGAGCGTCTGAATAGAACGCTCAAGACTTTGCTTGGTAAGATAACTGAAGATCATCCTCAAGATTGGGACAGGGTTTTACCCGCGGCTCTCTTTGCCTATAGAGAAGTCCCTAATGAACACACAGGATTTTCTCCCTTCGAACTTGTCTTTGGCGCGCGTCCACGCGGCCCTATGTCTTTATTACACGATCTCATCACTGCCGATGATATTAGCGATGAAACTCAATCCTCATATGAGTATGTCATTGCTCTTAGACAAAAGATCATTGAGGCATGTAAGCTAGCAACTGCTTCATCAGAAATTGCTAAAGAGAAGGCAAGGCAGTTTGCTAACAAGAATAGATGTCTACGACAACTTTGTCCAGGTGACAAAGCATTCGTCCTACTCCCCAGTAGGGAAAATAGACTTCTTATTGCATGGAAAGGTCCGTATGCAATAGTCTCTCGGATTTCCGATGTTGACTATGTGGTCGATATTGATGGAAAGCATAAAACTTTCCACATAAACATGCTTTCGGAATTTTCACGAACGTCCGGACTATTTGCTGCCTATTTTCCAGGCAACGGATGATGCTCCTGCACCTCACGGTCATTATTCATCCCTGTCCGTCATTCAGGATGAGGAAGCTACCTTCTCTGATGTCAACCTTCCCCTTCCAGTGGTTCCATTACATTCCACGGAATCTTGGAAAAACGTTTCTGTTTCTCCTAATCTTTCTGGTGACGAACATCGACAAGTCTCGTCGATGTTACAAACATTTCAGGATGTTCTCACTGACATTCCTGGACACACAGATGTCATAGAACATGACATAATTCTTACCGACAATAATCCAATTAGGGTTAGGCCGTATCCTATTCCTATACACTTTCAGTCGCAAGTGGAAAAGGAATTGGATGAAATGATTCAATTAAATATAATTGAACCATCGACTTCACCATATTCTTCTTCCATGGTTATTGTCCGGAAGAAGGATAACAACATACGAATTTGCGTTGATTATCGCAAATTGAATCAGGTCACAAAGTTCGACGCTGAACCGATGCCTTTGTTAGAAGATCTACTGATTAGACTTTCTAATTCTAGATTCTTCACTAAACTTGACTTGTCTCAAGGTTATTGGCAAGTGCCTTTAGCAGAGCATGCCAAACCTCTTACTGCTTTTTCTACACCTAGGGGTCTATTTCAATGGAATGTTATGCCTTTTGGTCTCATGAACGCCCCTGCCACTTTCGTTCGCATGATGCGTCGAATTCTGTCACATCGTTCGGATGTCATCGCATACTTAGATGACATCAGTCACTTCAGTGACACCTGGAAGATCACTAATTTAGGGTTATATGACTTACTGTCCACTCTACGTGAGAATAATTTGACAGCAAAACCTTCTAAAGCTTTTGTTGGTTTTGGTGAAATCTCTTTCCTGGGTCATCGTGTTGGTCATGGTCTCTTGAAGACAGAAGACCACAATACTTCCAAAATACTGAACATCTCTGTTCCTAAAACGAAGAAACAAGTTAGGAGTCTCTTAGGTTTAATTCAATTTTATGGGAGATTTATTCCAAATTTATCTTCGATCATGGCACCTCTATCAACATTGTTGAAGAAAGGTTCGCCTAATCTGGTCCGTTGGTCTGAAGAATGCCAATCTTCACTAGACCAAATCAAGAATATATTTTCTTCTCCTCCCATCTTAAGATTACCTACTCTTGATAGGACTTTTGTTCTTCGGAGTGATGCTTCATCCACTGGGATTGGAGCAGCACTGATGCAAGAATATGCAAATACTCTGCATCCTGTTATGTACATTTCTAGAAAACTAAATGCGGCAGAGAGGAACTACTCGGTTTTAGACCGTGAGTTGTTAGCGATGGTTTGGTCAATTCTAAAGCTACAAAGATTCCTCCTGGGCGCACATTTCATTCTAGAGACTGATCAGAAAGCTCTTACAGCTATTCAGACTAAGAATTTGAAGAGTTCGAGATCCACTCGATATGCTATAGCTCTTCAACCTTTTCACTTCACGGTACGAGCTATCCGTGGTGCGGATAATGTGATGGCTGACATTTTGTCTAGATGCCCACATGACTCCAACTAATACTTCTGTCCTATATTTCCATATATTACAGAGTCATAACACACCTATATTTCTACAATAGATTAGCACATCTGTACTTACTTTATATGTACACACTATCGTGCTTTGTTGTCATCTTCTTCTGTTCGTTTTTTTAAGATGATAGAGGAGGACTGAGTAGTTAATATAAGGGCCGTTAGTTTACTAAACAGCCACAATTATTAATAATATATTGTACCTTATGAAGCATATTAGTTATTAATTAGCATTATATTGCTTGTACTTTCTCAGAATGTCATTGTTGAGCTGAGGACTTACCTTACGAGTTCTAGATTGTGTACTTACCCTCGGAATACCAGAGCATATGTCCTGGATCGTCATGTAGTTTAACTTTACTATGTACTTATGTCATTACATGTCAAAGAATGTACTATTTAAATTTTCCTATCAGATTTGTACATCCATTTTTTAAAGACAATATTAGAGTATGCTGTTTAATGATGATTATAGTAACTTGCATACGTATATTGTGTTTACATGCTAACGTGATGTGTGTTGGTGACACCTCCCCGATGTGAATATTTTTTGAGACATATTTATTTTTCTGTTGAGGTATATCCTCACCAGACACTCTATAATTAGCCTATTGTTTGGCAATTTAGTTAATTATCAACGCATAATTCGTGCGTTTTGAGCCGCTTATCGCTTGCTCTTTGATATTGAAAAAAAAAAATATGTTCCACATTTTTTTTTTATCGGGAGGAGGTGGTGATATGTTGCGTGATAAATTCTCGCAACATCGTTTTATTTCAATATCTGTTTTATAACGCAAGGGCAACAACTGCTTGGAATTTATAGTCACTTTTCTCGGTAAGCATTTGTCTTCTCGCGTTGGTATCGAATGCAGTTAAGTTTGAGCTGTGGTCGTTTTGCGCTGGACTGCGCATGACTTGTCTTGCTTCTTTGTCGATCGGTTTCCGCCCACCACTAGGGGGAGTGAGCGATTTGGAATGGCGAAAGAGATGCCTCGTTGAAGAGGGGATCTCCGCTATTTTTGTTCTGTCAGGGATGTGTAGTCCTCTTAATGGATATTTCGTTTATTCGAGATAATACCTCTAGTGTTTCCCACATGTCGGGAGGCGTGATATTTCTGTGTATTTCATGAAAGCAAGGTAAATTGACTCTTTCATTAACTCTATTGATTTTGGGTCGTGAGCGATTTCGATTCATAGCCTGTCTGCGAAAGTCGTCGTCACGAGATGTTTCCCAGCTCACATGTCGCTGCATTGTACTGCATCGGTTGATGCAAGTACCAAGGACCATTACTTGCTACTTTGTTAAATGAACTAGGTTTGGAAAACCTTCATTATCTAGAGGATATTTTTGAGGACATTATTTATACTTCGGCAGACGTGTCTGTCTTGCTGAAGTCAAACTAAGGAGAGTGAACTGATCTCATACATCTGGTTATCTCCTGGCTGTTATAGAAAAGGATGGAGTTTTCCACCTGACTACATTTACAGCACTATGAAATATAACATGCATCTGACTCATCATTGTAATGCTGTCTACCGTTTATTGCTGTATTGAATGTTGCTGTGATAATGACTGTTTGATGTGCCTACACATTTGCGTAACCATTTTGTCACTGTGGCGTCCACAATAAATAATGAAGAAAAACGTCAACGGCTGTTTCAAGACTCATTGACTTTATACGTCGTGAGTTTACTGACGTCCTATGTGGATTGCCCTGTTATTGTTGCATGAACATTGTTTTGACTGAACACATCTACACACTACACAAAACCAGACATGCGGATGCCATCCATCATCATATGGCATCACGCATCAGATGAACTCGACAGACGACTCCGCCAGCGAGACGTGGCTTTAGCCAATCTCCGACAGTTGTCTCTTGCACTGCGGGAAGAGTGGGCAGCCATCCCACAACAACAGATCCAATGGCTAATCGGATCCATGTCAAGGAGATGTCGTTCTCTGATAGAGGCAAGAGGAGGCCATACACCTTACTGAAACGGAGGCCTCAGTCGCAAAGAATAAAAGTCCAAACCAAATTTAATGAACATCATATCATTGTTAAAGTCTGAAAGTTTCCTCATGCCAAGATTGAAACATTAATTCCGTAAAATAAAATTTTGGTACAAGTTTGAAATTTGGTGTCCATTACCACTGCAATAATATTGCGTTTCTTTTTTTGAACAGTATATGTTTTTCTGTGTTACTCAACAGTAAGATACCTCTGTGTTGCGATCCATTCTTAGTGACATGTTTGTCAGAATTCAGTACAGTTAAAAATGTCCAAATGAACACACAACAGCCAAATTAATGAAGGAATGCAGATCACTCCCAGATAATTTTCTTAGAATTTATTTGACATTCCACAACATTGAGCTCCACATTTTGGTAATATGACGTTAACTGGTATTCCATAGGCCGAACATACTAGGCCATCATAATACACGAATATAGGCACTGACTGTACTACTTATCTGTTAATTCACACAGGAGTCTAAGGCATGCAATATCTCAAACATTCTCCACTAGCATGCATAAATATCGGACATCAAACACTCAAGCAGCTCACAGAATATACGTCTTGACACCATGAAACACAGTCGAAAGAGACCCAAAAGTTACCGTTACTTCTGCTCATGCACGTGCATCTACGTAATCTAATATTTTAACCTTACGTCATAAATTAATTCGGTGGTGCTGTTTCAATAGCGTCGCGTTTTAGTGCTGCTCCATCTGAGCACAGCGATGTTTCACTAATCAACGCAAAGCGGTGTGCAAACTGAGGCGTAACACTCTGCATGTGTCACATTCTCTTTTTATTACCCGTCTGTCTCCAGATTGGTACTTTTATGGCTCTTTGTCAGTTTTGTTCGACAGAAAAGTAGGAAACTATCTTAGCTTTGTTTTTCTTCTTTTTCTTTTTACGTTCCTTATAGAACAAGGGGCCACCACTGTAGTTAACACCCTCGCAAGAAGCCGGCATTAAAGCATTTATATGTAGTTACAGTTGTTGTTTCTGAGGTGTTGTTTCTGAGGTGTTGTTTCTGAGGCAACTTGTTCTTGGCTCTTTGCCAGTCTTCTGGTTTTCTTTTTTGTACGCATACTACTGTAAAAATTCCTGTTTCAGCTATTTAACTCCGGGGGTTTGAATTGCTTCTGCTGTCATTCCTTCCATGCCCGTAATTTATTTCGAGGACTATTCTTTATAACTTCTTCGATGTCATGAAGCAATATATCAGGTTCTTGCCGTCCCTCGTATTTTGGTGTGCGTATTGAGTTTCACAGAATGCCTGCTCGGTTAAGACGTTCTTGAAAATATTCTTTCCATTGTCTTTCTTCTGTTTTGGTTGAATATAGGTGTTTTGTTTCTAGCATTAATGATTGTAGTAAGATTGAGGCTTTCGCCTCTCATCCTCATTGCCCTGATCCTTTTGTAGACATCTTTTGGGAGCTCATTGTAGATGGCGGTAAACTGTTCACCGTATTTTCTCCACGAGTCTTCGCTTTCTTTCTTGATTACTCGTTTGGTATTTTTTCTTGTTATTCGATATTTAATAAAATAGCCTTGAATTTTAGCCAGGTGCTATAAGTTTCTTCTTAGTCTGTATTGTTTCCTTGACCTTGTCCTTCCACCATGCTCGTTTTTTCTTTTTCCCATTTTCTTTATCTTACATTTCGTGTTTCGTGTCACCATCATTACTGATTTTGAAGACGTTCCACATTTTTAAAATTACATCTCCGATTTCTTGATTCAGTCTCAGAGATCTTTGTCTGGTCTTGACATGTATCTTTTCTGACAGTTTTCTTATCTAACTGTTTTTGATTCGTAATAAAAGCCTGTCTTTGCTTATGAACGTCTCCTTTGTGGTACTTTCTGGGTCATTATAAATAATCAGTTGTCATTATCCGTACCTGGCACTGGTGATGACTCTGGCATCTGTTATGTTTTTCCTCTACCTTTGTCTGATTAATATGTATATGAAATTCTTAATCTTATTCCACCCGTTCCATGTTTTATTATATGACCACCAGCTAAGCCCAATGCTACAGCAAAGAGATGTGGAGGTGACCCTGTCTGTGAGGCTAATTACACACTAAGCGACTCTTGAGATCATCCACACACACTTCCAGGGATTCCCGCTGTAGTGAAACATGTTGAGAATCAAGTATTGAACATTAAGCTTGGATGAGTTACTTGAACCCCAGACATAACTCTGGCTTTTACCTGGTGCTACATGCAGGAGGATCTCACTATGGACCTCATGATAGGCAGGGGGAGCTGAGAAGTGGCTCTGTGTAGGCCGTGACAATTCCTTGGGAGAGTCCAGAATCAGAGCATAGTATTTTTGCTCTGCATATGTGGAGAACCCCCTTGGATGGCGGGGAATACACAGTATACCACATGCTTCTTCCTCCTAGCTTGGAACCAGATGTGATGATACTTTAAATGCAAGCCAGGCTGGAGAAACTGGAGCTCATGACATCAACTCAACTCGTTTCATAATTAAGTGTTATAGTTGTTGTTGAAATGTTAGAGGTAGAAGTTACATAATAGTGTGGCTGGGACGAAAGATAATGAAGTGTTATAGTTGCTGTTGAAATGTTCGATGTAGAAGTTAGATAATAGTGTGGCTGGGACGAAAGATAATTAAGTGTTATAGTTGTTGTTGAAATGTTAGAGGTAGAAGTTACATAATAGTGTGGCTGGGACGAAAGATAATGAAGTGTTATAGTTGTTGTTGAAATGTTCGATGTAGAAGTTAGATAATAGTGTGGCTGGGACGAAAGATGATTAAGTGTTATAGTTGTTGTTGAAATGTTCGAGGTAGAAGTTAGATAATAGTGTGGCTGGGACGAAAGATGATTAAGTGTTATAGTTGTTGTTGAAATGTTCGAGGTAGAAGTTAGATAATAGTGTGGCTGGGACGAAAGATGATTAAGTGTTATAGTTGTTGTTGAAATGTTCGAGGTAGAAGTTAGATAATAGTGTGGCTGGGACGAAAGATGATTAAGTGTTATAGTTGTTGTTGAAATGTTCGAGGTAGAAGTTAGATAATAGTGTGGCTGGGACGAAAGATGATTAAGTGTTATAGTTGTTGTTGAAATGTTCGAGGTAGAAGTTAGATAATAGTGTGGCTGGGACGAAAGATGATTAAGTGTTATAGTTGTTGAAATGTTCGAGGTAGAAGTTAGATAATAGTGTGGCTGGGACGAAAGATGATTAAGTGTTATAGTTGTTGTTGAAATGTTCGAGGTAGAAGTTAGATAATAGTGTGGCTGGGACGAAAGATGATTAAGTGTTATAGTTGTTGTTGAAATGTTCGAGGTAGAAGTTAGATAATAGTGTGGCTGGGACGAAAGATGATTAAGTGTTATAGTTGTTGTTGAAATGTTCGAGGTAGTAGAAGTTAGATAATAGTGTGGCTGGGACGAAAGATGATTAAGTGTTATAGTTGTTGTTGAAATGTTCGAGGTAGAAGTTAGATAATAGTGTGGCTGGGACGAAAGATGATTAAGTGTTATAGTTGTTGTTGAAATGTTCGAGGTAGAAGTTAGATAATAGTGTGGCTGGGACGAAAGATAATTAAGTGTTATAGTTGTTGTTGAAATGTTCGAGGTAGAAGTTAGATAATAGTGTGGCTGGGACGAAAGATAATTAAGTGTTATAGTTGTTGTTGAAATGTTCGAGGTAGAAGTTAGATAATAGTGTGGCTGGGACGAAAGATGATTAAGTGTTATAGTTGTTGTTGAAATGTTCGAGGTAGAAGTTAGATAATAGTGTGGCTGGGACGAAAGATGATTAAGTGTTATAGTTGTTGTTGAAATGTTCGAGGTAGAAGTTAGATAATAGTGTGGCTGGGACGAAAGATGATTAAGTGTTATAGTGTTATAGTTGTTGTTGAAATGTTCGAGGTAGAAGTTAGATAATAGTGTGGCTGGGACGAAAGATGATTAAGTGTTATAGTTGTTGTTGAAATGTTCGAGGTAGAAGTTAGATAATAGTGTGGCTGGGACGAAAGATGATTAAGTGTTATAGTTGTTGTTGAAATGTTCGAGGTAGAAGTTAGATAATAGTGTGGCTGGGACGAAAGATGATTAAGTGTTATAGTTGTTGTTGAAATGTTCGAGGTAGAAGTTAGATAATAGTGTGGCTGGGACGAAAGATGATTAAGTGTTATAGTTGTTGTTGAAATGTTCGAGGTAGAAGTTAGATAATAGTGTGGCTGGGACGAAAGATGATTAAGTGTTATAGTTGTTGTTGAAATGTTCGAGGTAGAAGTTAGATAATAGTGTGGCTGGGACGAAAGATAATTAAGTGTTATAGTTGTTGTTGAAATGTTCGAGGTAGAAGTTAGATAATAGTGTGGCTGGGACGAAAGATGATTAAGTGTTATAGTTGTTGTTGAAATGTTCGAGGTAGAAGTTAGATAATAGTGTGGCTGGGACGAAAGATGATTAAGTGTTATAGTTGTTGTTGAAATGTTCGAGGTAGAAGTTAGATAATAGTGTGGCTGGGACGAAAAATGATGATTAAGTGTTATAGTTGTTGTTGAAATGTTCGAGGTAGAAGTTAGATAATAGTGTGGCTGGGACGAAAGATGATTAAGTGTTATAGTTGTTGTTGAAATGTTCGAGGTAGAAGTTAGATAATAGTGTGGCTGGGACGAAAGATGATTATGGGACGAAAGATGATTAAGTGTTATAGTTGTTGTTGAAATGTTCGAGGTAGAAGTTAGATAATAGTGTGGCTGGGACGAAAGATGATTAAGTGTTATAGTTGTTGTTGAAATGTTCGAGGTAGAAGTTAGATAATAGTGTGGCTGGGACGAAAGATGATTAAGTGTTATAGTTGTTGTTGAAATGTTCGAGGTAGAAGTTAGATAATAGTGTGGCTGGGACGAAAGATGATTAAGTGTTATAGTTGCTGTTGAAATGTTCGAGGTAGAAGTTAGATAATAGTGTAGTTGGGACAAAAGATAATTAAGTGTTATAGTTGTTGAAATGTTCGAGGTAGAAGTTAGATAATAGTGTGGCTGGGACGAAAGATAATTAAGTGTTATAGTTGTTGTTGAAATGTTCGAGGTAGAAGTTAGATAATAGTGTGGCTGGGACGAAAGATAATTAAGTGTTATAGTTGCTGTTGAAATGTTCGAGGTAGAAGTTACATATTGAAATGTTCGAGGTAGAAGTTAGATAATAGTGTGGCTGGGACGAAAGATGATTAAGTGTTATAGTTGTTGTTGAAATGTTCGAGGTA
This sequence comes from Oreohelix idahoensis, assembly GCA_024509875.1. NCBI lineage: Eukaryota > Metazoa > Mollusca > Gastropoda > Stylommatophora > Oreohelicidae > Oreohelix > Oreohelix idahoensis. The sequence goes on along the minus strand of JAMPIV010005708.1, from coordinate 257,921 downwards.
GAAGTTAGATAATAGTGTGGCTGGGACGAAAGATGATTAAGTGTTATAGTTGTTTTTGAAATATTCGAGGTGGAAGGTAGATAATAGTGTGGCTGGGGCGAAATATTAAGATTAAATGTTCGTGTTAGATAGTTGATATGTTCGAGGTAGAAGTTAGATAATAGTGTGGCTGGGACGAAAGATAATTAAGTGTTATAGTTGCTGTTGAAATGTTCGAGGTAGAAGTTAGATAATAGTGTGGCTGGGACGAAAGATGATTAAGTGTTATAGTTGTTGTTGAAATGTTCGAGGTAGAAGTTAGATAATAGTGTGGCTGGGACGAAAGATGATTAAGTGTTATAGTTGTTGTTGAAATGTTCGAGGTAGAAGTTAGATAATAGTGTGGCTGGGACGAAAGATAATTAAGTGTTATAGTTGCTGTTGAAATGTTCGAGGTAGAAGTTAGATAATAGTGTGGCTGGGACGAAAGATAATTAAGTGTTATAGTTGCTGTTGAAATGTTCGAGGTAGAAGTTAGATAATAGTGTGGCTGGGACGAAAGATAATTAAGTGTTATAGTTGTTGTTGAAATGTTAGAGGTAGAAGTTAGATAATAGTGTGGCTGGGACGAAAGATAATTAAGTGTTATAGTTGTTGTTGAAATGTTAGAGGTAGAAGTTAGATAATAGTTGTGTAAATGTCGAGGTAGTTGTTAGATAATAGTGTATGGGACGAAAGATATTAAGTTGCTTATAGTTGTGTTGAAATGTTCGAGGTAGAAGTTTTAATAGTGTGGCTGGGACGAAAGATAATTAAGTTGTTTATAGTTGTTGTTGAAATGTTGACAAGAATGGAACCTGGCCAGGAGGAAGACAGCTGATATGATAGTATGACGCTCTTTCTTCCAAACTCTACACCTCACGGTGGAAGAGGAACGTCTAAGTAAGCAAGTAGTAAGAATGCCGTATCAGTTGTTTCACATACTGACAACATGTTAAACCACGTATTTGATCTTGTTCGCAGTGCAGTCTTTTAACCATGTAAAAAAATGTAACGAGTTGGCTTGTTTTGGCGAGGTAGCGCCTTCAAAATAAACATAAGGTACATGTTTTATTTGCGCAATATATCCAAATATAAACCACATTTTGATCTTCTTGGCATGAATATTGTGCGCCAGGTAGATTTTCTAACTTTAAATCGATTTGTATGGATTTTGTTACGCTCCAGAAATGATGAACATGTAATACATTGCCGGTTTCCCCCCGTGTTTAAACATGACGTTTTTTTATCTTGTGTTTTTGTGCGTGCGTGTAAATGCACTGTTTGCAGAATTTTCCTTTCTGACTCGTTATTTAGTGTTTTATAATGTCTGTCTGTTCGTATTGATTTTATGTGTTGTATAGTGAAGGTGCTAAGTATATGATGCCAGGCTTATGAATGATTCCTATTCATTGGCAACTGCAAATTTAGGTCAGATGTTGAATCGCTTAGGGAGTGGTCCCCAAACCTTTTTGAGTTGCGACACCTGCATGGAATCCTTGATAGACACAAAATAATTACTTGATATTTGGTTGGGCATTGACGAGTAATTCATTAATGAAGAGATGGGCTGAGCACTTCATGGAGGTGCTAAACAGACCACCACCAACAGTAACACCTGATTTTAATAATGAAACACCCACAACCACCTTGCCAATAACTTGCGATGAATTCACGCTGGACGAGATCAAACAAGCCGTTAAAAGATTTAAAAATTTTAAAGCTGCTGGAGTTGACGAAATTTCAGGGGAAATGATTAAAGCAGTTAATGACAACAACCTCTTGAGAATTTTAGATATTATAAATGAAGTATGGAGAGAAGAACAACCACCACAACAATGGAAAGACAGTATTATTGTAAAGTTACCAAAGAAAGGTGATCTATCAGACTGTAATAACTGGCGTGGTATATCTCTATTATCAGTACCTGGAAAATTATTATGTTGCATGATGTTAGAAAGACTTAAATTGCATGCTGACGAAAAGATCAGAGAAGAACAAGCGGGTTTCAGGCCGAAACGATCATGTATTGATCAAATATTCACACTAAGAACAATTATAGAAGAATCAGTGGAAAGGCAATCGCCACTTATTATCACCTTCGTCGATTTTCAAAAAGCCTTTGATAGTCTACACCGCCCATCATTGTGGAAGATACTTACAATCTATGGTTTTCCAACAAAATATGTGAATATAATCAAAGCGCTATATGACAATGCAAGATGTTGTGTTAGAACAAATAAAGGGAATACAGAATGGTTTACAGTAGAAACAGGGGTGAAACAAGGCTGTATTATGTCACCACTACTTTTTGGAATAGCTATTGATTGGGTTATGAGAAACTATACCCACAATGAACAATTGGGTATAAAATGGACAAATGGAAAATTCCTGGGGGACCTGGATTTCGCAGATGATGTAGCATTCTTAAGTTCAACACCCAGACAATCCCAAGAAGCAATAAATAATTTGTGTCATCTCTCGGTTAAAATAGGTCTCCAAATAAATGCCTCTAAAACTAAAGCTATGAACTTTTCTAACGAGACCTTTGATATCATCTTGAACGGGGAAAAAACTACAGAAAGTTGAAAGTTTCAATTATTTAGGCAGTAAAATGACTCAGGATGGTGACACAACAAGAGAAATCCATACTAGAATTGCTTTGGCAGCTAGCGCCTTCAATAGATTATCTAACATTTGGAAATTACGATCATTGAATATACATACCAAGCTTCGTCTGTTTAATTCAAATGTTATCTCAGTGTTAACATACGGCTGTGAGAGTTGGAAAATAACAAAATCATTGGAGAACAAGCTAAATACATTCGAGAACAAATGTCTTAGAAAACTCATGAACATCAGTTGGAAAGAATTCAAGACTAATCGACAAATAAGAGAAGACTCTAGGCAGAAATATGTCTCCGACTATATAAGGAAAAGACGATGGTCATATATCGGTCATGTCCTACGAATGCAAAACAACAGAATACCACTACAGGCGCTCACTTGGGTTCCTGAGGGTAAGAGGAAAAAAGGAAGACCAAAAGAAACACTCAGAAGAACAATAATAAGAGAAGGAAGAACGTTGGGCCTAAATAATGTGCAAGAGCTAAGAGGAGTGGCGTCACAACGAACAACCTGGAGAGCACTGGTTTCTGCCTTATGCGCCGTGTTTGGTGCTTAAAGAATTTATTATTTATTATTATTATTGACGAGTGATAGTCATAAGTCACCACACTTTTCCAGGTTAAGTCTCTTCTTTTGCTTTGATAAAACTGCCTTTGCGTGGCTTCAGCTAAATACGAGCTTGATGATGAAAGTAGCAGCGGCTTAGCTGCTATACACACTACTTGGGGTATTTACATTGTTCTAATAGTCTCTGAAGATGCTTTTATTTTTGAACAATAATTTGGATTCGAGATCCATGCACATATCAATGAGTTCATCTTGTAGGAAACTTTCAGTATCTGCATTTTTCTAGTTCTATATTAAATGATTGGTTTGGTTTGGTTTGAAGGACCATTGCACACGGACAACTCCATCAGTGCTCCGATCACCTCCTTAAGATCACACAAGGAGGATCTCAGCACCGTGCACAAACTCCGTAGCACCGTTGATGATCCCAATGTGTGTATACAGAAATCACACATTCTTTAAATATTTTTGTGATGGGTAGGTTTTCCTAATTTTATAATCTTTGCCAGGGCAGCTGCTGTAAAGCCTACTCTTTACGATTTCCAACTGCCAAGGGATTTTTAACGTCTGCAACTTGCACACGGGACCTCCTATTTTTCACCCTTATCCGAGAAGGCTAGATATCCGATCTCACTACCCATGAGACCAGAGGGAAGTATGACATCATTAGGTACACTGGTTCTGAGAAAAAAATGTCCATAAATTAATTCTCTCTACTAGGAATCAAACCCGGTACTTCTAGAATTCGAGATGGACGCCGAACCTCTTAGCCACTCCGCCTCCCAACATTAAGTGATGTAACAATCCAGTCAGGTGCATGCATTTTCTCCAGGTTCTCGAAACGTAATTAAAAGTCTTCACTTAATTTTTCAAAGTGATTTACGGCAAGATTTGAAACAAACATTTAACCGCCCACACGAACACTTCCAGATGTAAAATTGGGTCACAGCCGACATGCTTTTAATTGGTATATGTTTGTCATCTTTTGACCCCGAATGCTTAATCGACCCTAAAGCGATCCTCTGGGGCATTTCGAGCCCATGGATGTTAATATCGACCCTTGGGAGTCTTTGTGGAGGGGACCCCTGGTTTAAAGTAATGAACGTGTAAGTTTCAAGATCGGGTACTTTGTATTCATGTATCATCATTCCACCTTTTCACCCCCAGTGGAGCATGCAACCATCATTGTAGCTGGTCTTTGCCATTTGTATTTGTTTTCGTACATTAGACTTCGGTCATCTGCAAAAACTAACTTACTCAGCGGGTTGTAATTCAATGGGTTGTATCTTTCACTTTCTGGGTTTACTTCATCTTCTGTGTTTGATTCCGAGGTTGCTTCTGATGTTATTTTGTCAATATACACGTTTAGTGGTGGTAACAATTAACCTTGTCCAACTCCTGTGGTTATAATATCAAATGCTTCAGCTAGCCCGCCATTAATTTCTTGGGCTCATCCACTGGTCGCTTCTGTAGCAATTTTTTCCCCCACGTCATGAGGTTGCTAGACTCCTGCACTACCTCGTAATAGTTGCCTCCTACGACATCCCTGAGGAACCAACAGTCTTAGTCATTCTTTGCCTCAGCATAGACCCCCCATCGAGAACTTCACGGTGCATGTCTGTGTATAGAAGTCACTTAACTCTTAAAGGACGCGAGGTCAGTATTCGGGGCCGATGTTCCCAGAGGCTCGTGTCGAGAGGTCAGTTTTCACGTCTGGTATATTTGAACTAAGCTTTTGTTGCGTGTTGTCCCAATCTTAAATTTTATTAATCATCATTCAAGTGCCTTTACAGCTATACTTAACATTACTGTAGTGTTTTTTTTTTTTAAACTTGGAAAAAAATTACCTTTAAACTTTGACACTTTATGAAAGCTGAAAGCTACAGAATTTTCCTTGTGTCAAATGTGGTAAAGACCACCTCGTCTTTTAAAATATAAAAACTGGTATATCACATTGAAAAGGGCATAAGAAACACCTAGAGTCCAATACAGCAGAACCGTGAAGTACATTACAAAGAAGAGATCAAGTGATAATTTTCAGACTAAGAACTGGCCATAGCAGACTTACATGCCATCTGTTTAACTAACAGAAAATTGGACAAACAGATATGTGTCCCTGTGGGGAGGACAAACAAACAGTAGAATATGTCTATTTAGACTGTTAGCTCCACGAGAGGAACAGGGTAGCAGTAACGTGGCCTTCTCCAACCCTGTTTAGGGAAAAACTGTTTGGTGACGAGAGAAGCTTGAAACAGACTACCAGCTTTATACGAGAGATAGTTCTTGTTATATGAGAGCGAACAAAGCAGAAGAAGATCTATGCACTGTTTATGAATAAAGGTGATATATATCAAATGTAAAGTTTCGCAAATTTCACTAGAGAAACTGTTTAGACTTTTAATTTGAAGCTATCTTCAAGATATCGACTAGGACGTCTCAATGGCACGTAGATATGTCATTTGAATTGAACTGTAGACACTGACCAGAGTTCATATTGTTTTATTGTTCAACAGAATCGACATCATTGCCCCCCAGACAACCCCATAGGTGCTCAGTCTCCCTCAGTGTATATCGAAGAATGTGAATGCTAACTGTTCCTGTAGCTCGCTGTGGGGAAAATAATAACGGCGTATGAACTATTAGCTTTACTAATAAACATTAATAAAAAAATAAGTACTAATAAAAGGGGTGAACAATGCTAACAAACTAACATACCGTTCTATTTATAATACAGTACTAGTATCGACCATCAACATGCTAAGGGGTTTGAAAAAAAAATTAAAATTATTGCCTATTAGGTGAAGGGGGGTGCCCAAACACGAAAACAGCCTAGAGGCCCGTCTTGGCTTAATCCGCCCCTGTGCACAAATAAGAACTAATATTTAGAATACCAAGCTCCGCCGCGTGCATTAACAACACAATAATTAATCTTACATGCGACGCTTCAAGATGTAAGCAGGAGAAGAAGGGCAGGAAAAAATAAAGTAGCAAAACTCGGCTGCAGTTTTTTAATTCTGTTTGTTACCTTGGTTACCAGATGGCAGGGCAGGGATACAAGCGCACCAATTTTGAAGAGGATGAGTATGCGTCTAATGGATGGACGCTACCGCCAACGGATTTCACGTCCAGTGTTGTCTTCAGAGGGTATGTAAACTGATTGATTGATTGTTTCATTGATTGTTTCAATGATTGTTTCGTTGATTGTTTCGTTGATTGTTTCATTGATTGTTTCGTTGATTGTTTCATTGATTGTTTCATTGATTGTTTCATTGATTGTTTCAATGATTGTTTCGTTGATTGTTTCGTTGATTGTTTCAATGATTGTTTCGTTGATTGTTTCATTGATTGTTTTATTGATTGTTTCGTTGATTGTTTCGTTGATTGTTTCATTGATTGTTTCATTGATTGTTTCAATGATTGTTTCGTTGATGATTGTTTCGTTGATTGTTTCAATGATTGTTTCGTTGATTGTTTCATTGATTGTTTTATTGATTGTTTCGTTGATTGTTTCATTGATTGTTTCATTGATTGTTTTATTGATTGTTTCGTTGATTGTTTCATTGATTGTTTCATTGATTGTTTCATTGATTGTTTCATTCATTGTTTCATTGATTGTTTCATTCATTCATTCTTCTTTTGACTCCTTATGGAGCATGGAGCCACCATCACCACCACCACAGTTGTTCCCCGTGCAGGGGACCAACTGAAGCCTTCTCATGCTTTTGAAGTTGTTGTTTCTTTAGCAACTTGTCTTACATGACGAAGTTGCCAGCCTCATACATAACTGTAGCGAAATATTTTTTGTTTTGAGGGGAGAAGGTGTACGTATGACAGACTTGATGGAAGAATAAAAGATAATCTTTAGAGGAAACTCTTCCAGATTGCAAGTTGAATGCACAGTCTCTCCTCGGGAATTAGTCCACTCAAAAAAATTTTCCAAGAGAATTCTGGTGAAACTAAACAGGATATTCTCTAGGCGATAAATTCTATATCCGATATCCTACAAAGGACTATGTATAGTACATATAGATGGATAAGAGATTTGGTGCCCAGCCACATTAAAAATATCCTGACCCAATAGTGTTTATTAATTATGGCTCTGCCCCCAGGGTGTAGATTTATGTTATTAAAACTATACAACCCAATTAAATATTACAAAGAAAATAACAACAGACTCTGTTATGTAAAGTTTTCAAAAATGAAAATAGAATCTCACAATATATTAAAATATACAACTATATGTTCCCTAATCTATGAATGGTTCTGATCCATGTCAGAATTAATTTTTAATCATAGGACAATAGGAATATTCTGTAGTGGTTCTGCTGGCATATTCAGATACTCATCTCAGATGCTGATGTAGTCTTGTTGCCAGGGGTTCAATATGTCAAAGAACTCCAGGTCCAGCAAGGTCCTTTTAGGGTTTCGGAGGATGGCAAGTTGCTTTCTCCGTCTTGACTCAGGGCGCATCACCAGCTGGGATGGATTAAGTCTGCCCTTGAGAACACTGCTTATGGTTTAGTCTTCTGGTATGGCAACCTGGTATGACAACTCGCTGCGCTCATAACCACCGCTGTTTAAAATGACCGGTATTTCTTAACCAGACTATCTTGTCCAGGCCGGTCGCTGCCTAGCGAGAGAATGGGCTTACCAGACTATGCCTTGAAAATCGCGCCTAATTTCTCCAGGTTTCAGTTTGGTTGCTGAGGTCAAAGGTCAAAAGACAATAATCCGCGCTCCCTATCCATTGGCTAAACTGTAATTATTCAGGGCGCGGAAGTAAAAGTTCACAGCGGTAAAAGGTCACAGTGGTTTGCTGGTAACCTCGATTTAAGAAAAAGGAATTTATTTACCGCAGCAAATGGGAGATCTCCTGATGTGTATTTACGCGTGGTAGATTCTAGAGAATTTAGAGAGAAGGAATGAATTTGTATGAGAAAAGATAGACAGAGAGAAAAGAAGGCGAATACACTTCGTGACATAGGCCCCCTTTTTAAAAGTTATGCCTACGGCTAACTTAAGTTGAGCCGACTATTCTCTTCTGTCTGCCAATACCTTCCTGTCTCATATCTCTTGTTAATTGAATCCCATTTTTCCTCTTTTTCCTCTGTCGAACGGAATGCCTGTAATCAACACATCTCTATCCGTTTCCTCATTGTCAAGGAGTTGAGGGATGTTAAGCAATCCTGCTCGTATGATCTTCCCTCTCTTATGTTCCTCCTTGTGGACCTTACATTGTAGCTTGCCTCCTGGCAAAGAGCTTGCATTAAAGCCTACACTCTGCTTGCAATGCGGTCTATAGCAAATAGTTTTGCGTGATGAGGTTGCCAACCTCATACACAACCTTAATTTTGTCATATTACTTGACCTGCCTAAGGACACATACCTATCTCCCCAGGTATGAGAGCGTGTATGTTCTTCTATCCCTGTTTCTCCAGTGACAGAGAAAGATAAGTCCACCAATTGTTCCTGCCCACCAGGTACCAAGGAAATTTGGACCCGCTTCACTTTCTGATCCCAGAGAGTGGGTGAGGTTATTGGAACTGAGTGAAGACTTAATGCTTGAGGCTCATGTTCCTCTTTAGCCATTTCTCCTGTGTTAAAGGAAGATATTCCTGAAACATATTTCATCCCACCAGGTACCAAGGAAATTTGGACCCGCTTCACTTTCTGATCCCAGAGAGTGGGTGAGGTTATCGGAACTGAGTGAAGTCTTAGTGCTTGAGGATCCTGTTCCTCTAAAGCTGCTTCTCTCATGATAAAGGAAGATATTTCTGAAACATGTTTCATCCCACCAGGTACCAAGAAACTCTGGCCCGGCTTCACTTTCTGCACGCAGTTAGTGGGTGAGACTATCAAAACTTGTTCAGAATTAAGTGCACTGGGGTGGTCAATCCCTTTGCACTCTTCCAACTTTTCAGTGAAAATATTGGAAGATGAGTTAGGCATTGGAGTCTCCATAGCCTGTTCAGTCACGCCATCTCTGGATCGTGCTGAGTCTCCTAAGATGATATATTTCCCTCCTTGAGGTATCGGGTAAATTCGTTCATCTAAGATTGCGGCCTTTACTTTGCCGTTTACAAAGTTCGACCTAACTTCTACATAAGCTAAAGGCAAAATCATCCTTCTGTTGTTTATCATGGGTGCGGTTACCTCAACATCCTCTTCGGTGACTTGATCAAGGTCGATGACAGAGGCTGAGACAAGGGCATCACACCTAAGACCTTGATAATACAAACAGGTGATTTCTTCTCCATTTACTGTGGCAGTCTCCACATTTTGAGAATCCCTGTATCCACTCCGGGCCTTCGTCAAGTTCCCATCCATGGTAGGGACCTTAGCTTTGTATGAAGTCTTTGGGTTTGGGTCTCGGCGCCTGCAGTCTAACTGATGTAGGGTGGCCGACAGGTGATGTTCAAGAACATCCCTTCCCTTCCCATAGGGTTGCGTAATCCTCTTCTGTTGAGTGATCCTATTTGGTTGAGCGATCCTATTTACTTGAGCGATCCTATTTACCAGGTTGTTTGTGCGGCTGTTTTTGGTATGCCTGTTGTGAGTTTTTGCTGAGGATGAGGAAGGTCTCTTCAGATTATTTGCACAGCTGTGCTTAATCTTGTTTTCAGGGCAGTCTAGAGGTCTCTGTTTAGATATCCTAGCCTCTGCTCTGTCTGAGCCTGAATTCTGAGACATAGACTTGGCTTCATGTGGTGCAGTTATATTTACCGCTGAAGATGGTGATGCAACTGGCAAAGGAGTGGCATGATAAGTATTCCTAGATTCAAGTTTATCCCTGGATTCCATTTTTGTAGGTTGAAACTGAGTTTCCATTTCTTGCAGTTCTTCCTTACACTGGAGGGATGTTTCTTGTTTTTGTCTCTCATGTTCCACATTCTCTTCCTTGCATTTTGCTCTCCATTCGTTCTGTTGCCCCATTATGCTCATGAAACATTCTACCTGTTCCGAGACATAATTTTCCAGCAAACTTCCCGAGAAGCCAGATAATTTTCCAATCTTATATGATTGCGCTGTCCATTTCTTCAGTCCTTCTATCTCATCCATTTTAACAGCAGTGGTTTTGCTGAGCAAGTATGAGATCTCTAACTCACTATCAAATAAATACAGGCCTAAATACTTTCTATAGCCGTAACTAAACTAAAGTATTTTAACAACCTATGTTATTTAAAACCAGCATACATAAAATATAACATAAATATTAGTTAACAACATGTAACTAATAACCAGCAGTACCACCAAGAATAGTTTTCATAACATAACTTAAAATCTGTTTTTCTTGTAAATATTTATGTGTAATTTAGTCTAGGGTAATTTATATGTCCCCTCTTTAATCTAATCCTAGACTTGGACACCAATAAGTGACAAGTACCTACAGCAGTAGTGGTCTAGGAAAGATAAGAGTTTTCATATCTCAGACAAGTGTCTAAATATGAAAAAAGTAGATCCCGGACGAGCCCCCAGTGTAGCGAAATATTTTTTGTTTTGAGGGGAGAAGGTGTACGTATGACAGACTTGATGGAAGAATAAAAGATAATCTTTAGAGGAAACTCTTCCAGATTGCAAGTTGAATGCACAGTCTCTCCTCGGGAATTAGTCCACTCAAAAAAAACTTTCCAAGAGAATTCTGGTGAAACTAAACAGGATATTCTCTAGGCGATAAATTCTATATCCGATATCCTACAAAGGACTATGTATAGTACATATAGATGGATAAGAGATTTGGTGCCCAGCCACATTAAAAATATCCTGACCCAATAGTGTTTATTAATTATGGCTCTGCCCCCAGGGTGTAGATTTATGTTATTAAAACTATACAACCCAATTAAATATTACAAAGAAAATAACAACAGACTCTGTTATGTAAAGTTTTCAAAAATGAAAATAGAATCTCACAATATATTAAAATATACAACTATATGTTCCCTAATCTATGAATGGTTCTGATCCATGTCAGAATTAATTTTTAATCATAGGACAATAGGAATATTCTGTAGTGGTTCTGCTGGCATATTCAGATACTCATCTCAGATGCTGATGTAGTCTTGTTGCCAGGGGTTCAATATGTCAAAGAACTCCAGGTCCAGCAAGGTCCTTTTAGGGTTTCGGAGGATGGCAAGTTGCTTTCTCCGTCTTGACTCAGGGCGCATCACCAGCTGGGATGGATTAAGTCTGCCCTTGAGAACACTGCTTATGGTTTAGTCTTCTGGTATGGCAACCTGGTATGACAACTCGCTGCGCTCATAACCACCGCTGTTTAAAATGACCGGTATTTCTTAACCAGACTATCTTGTCCAGGCCGGTCGCTGCCTAGCGAGAGAATGGGCTTACCAGACTATGCCTTGAAAATCGCGCCTAATTTCTCCAGGTTTCAGTTTGGTTGCTGAGGTCAAAGGTCAAAAGACAATAATCCGCGCTCCCTATCCATTGGCTAAACTGTAATTATTCAGGGCGCGGAAGTAAAAGTTCACAGCGGTAAAAGGTCACAGTGGTTTGCTGGTAACCTCGATTTAAGAAAAAGGAATTTATTTACCGCAGCAAATGGGAGATCTCCTGATGTGTATTTACGCGTGGTAGATTCTAGAGAATTTAGAGAGAAGGAATGAATTTGTATGAGAAAAGATAGACAGAGAGAAAAGAAGGCGAATACACTTCGTGACAATAACCTCAAATTAGTGGCCTTATACGACATGCTTGAGGGTTCTGTAGTCATATTCGTTCATTTTGATACTTACTTACTTAGTTGTTCCCCTTTTACCGTGAGGTGTAGAGGTTTGGAAGAGAGAGCGCCAGACTATCCTATCGGCTGTCTTCCTCCTGGCCTGGTTCCATTCTAGTCCTCGGTCTTTCAAAGATTGTCTAATGTTGTCCTCTCATTTTGATACAGGATTGTATTCCTGTTTTTTTTTCCTTGTTTTTTAAAATGTTGTTATTGAATAGGATTTTTACCTCGTTTTGGCACGGCGCGCCACGGTCAACCTAAACACAAGGAGCATCGATTATATTAGGGTGCACGTCCAGATATTAAAAGACTTTGTGGTCTGGTATTCAGACATATGAATCTCTGTTCCGTTCTGTCCTGCGCCATACTTTACGTGTATTTTACTTTATCCTGTCTGTCATTCTGTTAAGCTTCGTGGTAGGTTCTTAGCGTTTCTGAGAGTTTGGTTTGGTTTGGCTTGGTTTGGTTTGGTTTGGTTTGGTTTGGTTTCTGAACCCCGCACTTGAAAACGTGTTTTTTTTTTGTGTGCAAGAGATACCCGGTTCAACCCCATGTGGATTATAATTTGGGTATATAGTGTTCATCATTCCATATAGTGTATTGTTTCTGAGAGTTTTCTGTAGCTTGTGTGATGGACGTTTGGAAAAGCGAGCGAAAATAGTAGCTACAGTGTACCCCGCCAGGCGTGGCGTAGAAGGCGCCTAAGGAGATTTGGGCATGGGACCGACTACCCCACTCAGTAGATCACGGGTCGGCAATCGGTCTATCGTGATACAAAATATTACAAGATGGGGTCTATGTAGCGCTGAAAAACTTCCCTGCTTACTTCTACTGACAAAGTTGCATTGGCGACACTTGTTAATTTTCAGTAAAGTTATTTTGTTCCCCATTTGGCTCCCGGGAGTCTCTGAAGAGGCAAAGAAAGAACAGGACTTACTGCACCCTCAAGCATGTCGTACAAGGCGACTAATAGGAGGTTGTGCACGTTGCTGGCAACCCCATCATGTACAACAAGTAACCACAGAAACCACTTCTGCAAGAACATGTGATTGCTTTGTGCATGCTTCCTTCAAGAGGATCAGCAGCATTCGCCGCTCCATGCCCCGTAAGGAACGCAAAGGAAAATGATTTAAATGAATGCTATTTTGCGACCTAGTTTTATATTCATTGGCTGGAGATCGCAAGAGAGCGTGTATTAAAATACGCAGGGTTACCTATAAACAAATAAGTTAGTTGCTTATCCTTAACAGGACGTGGCAATCAAACCCAGCTTTTATTGGCTGTTTGTGATTTTTCTAGGCAATTTTTACGTTCAGTAGTTTGCCATTGCTTTCTGAACGGTACGGCGCTTATACCATTGTTAAAAATCCACACAAAGCGATCTGCTACCAAACCGCCTGCAGCAGGTTTCGAACCTGGTATATCTGGATTATGAAACTGCGTTCATATCCATTAGGCCACAGACGCCGACAAATAAACGTAAATAAATAACACACATTCGAAGAATTTTTTTTTTTCGAATATTCTGGCTGAATACCTTCAACAACCAAGAATTGCTAACTCGAAGCTACCAGGATTACATGCGCACACACATAGCGGGTAGACACTGGAATTGTGTTGGCCACATCCTTAGAAGAGACCTTGACACCATCATCAGAACTGCCATGCTATGGACTCCAGAAGGAAAGCGAAAGTAAGGGCGGCCAAAGACACCTGGCGGAGAACTGTGAGGTAAAGATGCTCATGCGTGAACCAGAACCGGGGCACGACAAGAAAGATGGCAGCCGACTGAGCAAGGTGGAGACAATTTGTTGATGCCCTACACGACGCCACTAGGCGTAATGGTCACTGATTGCTTTGTCAGACAGCAGCCAAGGACCAAAGGAGAAGAAGGAATGATACACATAAAGGTATGCTTCAGGCACTCGTGAACAATACAGAAATAGAAAACTGGGACAACAGAAACACAACAGCAGCGATAAGCTTACCGAAGGTTCCAACCCAGGACCTTCCGAACGACAACACCGCCTAGCTACGGGAGCGAATCGCGACTGTCCTCCCTGCCAGCTGGGCACCACAGAAATAGTGCTTCCGGGACAGGGGTCATTAGCCCTATCTCCCCGCGTAACTCCGAATATGTACCAAGGAATGATCCAGCCTAATTATAAACGCAACCACTTCTGCAGCTCTCTTGTGAAACAGTAAAGGCCAGGTTACACAAAACAAAGACCTTAATACTGTGTCTAGTAAATGATAGAAGAATGATAACAGAACAGGACAGAAGGTAAGGTTGTGTTGTGTACACATTAAAAAAAATAAAGAGAGAAAACCCGAGGCATGTAAATAGTACATAAATGATATACATTATCGTAGCACGTTTTCTCTGACCCGAGGTGTAATTGGGGTTGCCGATGTCAGACAAGCAACCAACCCTGAGTCCTGTCAGGATTAACTATTTCAAACAAATAAATGTATCACGTTTTCTTTGATCTGATTGTTTCTGGTTTTCTAATTTGTGATCTGAGTGTTTCTGGTTTTCTAACTCACGTTGTAAGATAATCGTGTTGTAAAAAGAATACATCAGTGGATTCAGTTAAGTGATAATTTTACTTTAAAAAAAAACACAACACATCATCATTTGTTTAAAAAAAAAAAAAAAATTTGCCTCGTTTTGGCGAGGCGCGTCCCGTTCAACCTAGCCTGTTATATTAGGGCGCATGTCCAAATTTAAAAAAAAAAAATCCTTTAGGTCTGGAGTATTAATAGAGTTAATGAAACGGTTTTAACATGAGACGTACTGATAGTATTTGACACCCGGTGCAGATCTTTCCTTTGGCACCCCACCCTCCCCATAAAACACACAGAACAATACATTTTGCCTGCAAATAGAGTTTTTAAACAGCCCAGTACTGTCATAGTAGTGCTCATGATTCCCCCCCCCCCCCCCCCCCTGTTGTCACCCGAGACGGAACGCCCCGTCGCACTTTCTTAGTACGCCACTGGTTTTAATCAATAATAAAACAATCCCATTTGCTTTTCGTGAAAGCTGAATTGACTATCCATTAAAAGAAGGCTCATGCCTTTCCGTTTTGTTTTTTGTTTTGTTTTCATGGCGCATTGACCATTGACTATAAGTCATTTAAAAAAACATCCAATGAAGGTGAGATGGAATGGAAAGGGATGAACTGACAACAGGAGAAATAGTACCGCCATGAGGACATGCAACTGAAAGAGTGTACTTGAATATTCATCCCCGTCATTTCTGTCGGATAATTTGCTAGTTTATAACTAAGATGTTGTGTTTATTTTATATAATTATTTGTTGATCTAGACCAAGGGTTCTCAACCCCTTTTTGCTTACGGCTACCCTTGTGAGCCTCAATTACCTCTGTGGTACCCCTTATAGTCGCTGTTAGCTGAAAAAAGGTACTTTACTATCTTACTGTGGCCCCTCTCCCCTGCCTTGAAATATGGCACATGGCCTACTTTGAGAACCACTGATCTAGACGATTATTTTATTTCTAGTAACTCTTGTATTCTGTAATTTAAAAAAAAAAAAAATCTCATTTGGTTTTTGCATCTCGTATTATTGCAATAGTTGGAATGTTTGCTTTTTATAATTTTGTACATTTTATTTTGAATGAATAAAAATTATTTTAAAAAGGTAATTAGTTCTTACCGGGACAAAGAAATGGTCAATGTTGCGGCTACAAGGCCTTCGTCAGGGAAAGGAAAGAAAGCGAGAGTTAAGTAAGAAACACGAGGACAATAAATAAAAATGGATACAACCCGTAAGACCTGCTAGTGAGCATGACCTGCTGGTCGGTCAGGAATCAGGCAATGAAAACACAAAATGGCTGCCGCTTTCAGGGTGCAAAAAGTAAATACTAAGTAGGGAAAAGAAACCAAAAGCAGCCCAAAAATAATGGTAACAATAATAATATGCATGGAGAAGAGGAGGAAGAGAAAGAAAAAATATTTATTAAAAATAAAGGTATAAAATAATAAATTTCTCTCTCGCTCTGTCTATCTATCTATCTATCTATCTATCTATCTATCTATCTATCTATCTATCTATCTATCTATCTATCTATCTATCTATCTATCTATCTATCTATCTATCTATCTATCTATCTATCTATCTATCTATCTATCTATCTATCTATCTATCTATCTATCTATCTATCTATCTATCTATCTATCTGTCTATATCTATCTATCTATCTATCTATCTATCTATCTATCTATCTATCTATCTATCTATCTATCTATCTATCTATCTATCTATCTATCTATCTATCTATCTATCTACGAGGGGCGTTCAGAAAGTAATGCACCGCATCGTTTTTCTCAGGAGCTGTTTATTCAAAAAGCATGAAATTTATATGCAATATACATGGATATGTCATGCAAACATCGGTATTATTCAACATAATCCCCATCAACTTGTACGGCTTTATGCCAGCGCGAAACAAGTGCGCCAAATCGGGACTATAGAGTGGATGGGGTAGTACAGTCCAACCCAATTTGGTAATTGCTTCCCGTGTTGCCAGACTTGTGTAAGGTCGCGCATTGTCGTGAAGGAGAAGCAGGTCTGCTGGATTCTTGTGCGGCCGAACTCTGCGAAAACGTTGATTGAGTTTTTTCAATGTCTTAATGTAAGCTTGTGAATTGATTGTCTCTCCTCTTGGCATAACGTCAACAAGAATCACACTTTCAATGTCCCAAAAGACAGTGATCATGACCTTTCCAGCTGAAGGAATTGTCTTGAATTTCTTTCTTCGTGGTGATTGCGGATGATGCCACTCCATTGACTGTCTTTTTGTCTCAGGTTCAAAATGATGTGCCCAGGTTTCGTCACCTGTAACGATCTTAGCCAAAAAGTTCTCTCCATCAGCATTGAAACGCTCCAACAATTCAGAAGAAATTGCGTTCCTTTGCAATCGGTGGTCATTTGTGAGACTTCGAGGAACCCATCTTGCGCAAACCTTAGAAAATCCGATAGTTTTTATAACTGCATTTGCACTACCAATGCTGACTGACAGCTGTAAGGTCAATTGTTGAGTAGTGATTCGCCTATCAGTAAGAATAATGCCCTCAGCGCATTTCAACATTTCTGGCAGGACGTCCACAGCGCGGCCGATCAAGCAGCTCCGTATCTCCACTTCCTGATTCTTTGATTCTCTGAACACAGCGACTGACTGTACTCCTGTCGACTGCAAAACTTCCATACACATCACATAGACGCTTGTGAATGTTCACAACAGTTTCCTTCTCTGCAACGAGAAATTCTATCACAATTCGCTGCTTATAACGCAAGTTGCTAACACGCTCCATTTCAACGGTTTAGGGCAGCCGTTTTATTTGGCCGGTTGCGGTGCAATTTAGTGCACACAATTGGCACATGCCATATTTGAAGTGTGCAAAATTTCATGCTTCTATCTTCATTATTAGCTGAGAAAAACGATGTGGTGCATTACTTTCTGAATGCCCCTCGTATCTATCTATCTATCTATCTATCTATCTATCTATCTATCTATCTATCTATCTATCTATCTATCTATCTATCTATCTATCTATCTATCTATCTATCTATCTATCTATCTATCTATCTATCTATCTATCTATCTATCTATCTATCTATCTATCTATCTATCTGTCTGTCTGTCTGTCTGTCTATCTATCTATCTATCTATCTATCTATCTATCTATCTATCTATCTATCTATCTATCTAGCTAGCTAGCTAGCTAGCTAGATAGCTAGCTAGCTGCAACGTAGACATTTCCTGGTGAAATTAATTACCTTTTTTTTCTTTTTTATTTATTGACCCACCCTTCAGCCCGTCTTACTGGTGGAGTCCCCTTCATCTTCCTACACCTTTTATCTTAAGACTTCCACATTGGATTTTATCACTCTCCTTATTTAGTCTTGTCAACACATTTAATTTAAAAATACCTCTCTCAATTTCTAGCAATAGCCTTGGCCTTCCCTCATGGAAACAAAGAACATTCCAGGAAAAAGTGCTGCTGATAGTAGTTGGAGTGTTGACCTTCACCATAGTCATCATGTCAGTTGTCATGGCTGTCAAGGAAGCTCAGGTCAAGGACTTGATAATGCAAAATAATAGTGGGTGTCTAAACTTACTTCACATGTCGTGTGTAACTAAAGGTAGAGCATGGGGGTCCATTTTTTATCTTTTTAAATGCGTATGTGTATGCATGCGTATATGATTATATTACACAGAACATCGATGAATAGAATACGAGACATGTAGACTGCTTGATTACTGGCGCCGTTGTTAATCTGATGAACCTAGTGACCAGTAGAAGCGGCTATCTTTCAGAGTACTGTTTAACCCACCAGAGTGTGAACATAATGTCGAATTTGCCCTCTTTCAACACAGTCTGCATAAGGAAAAATCTCTGAATCTTTTGGCCAGATACCACTCCCAATAAAAAAAACTGCTTACTCGGAGTAAACAAGTGGACATGCACACCATCATAGCTGACAGATGTTGGAGTTGGGTTGGCCACGTCCTCAGAAGGGATCCTGATGCTATCACAAGAACAGCTATGCCCTGGACCCCTGAAGGAAATCGAAAGAGAGGCCGACCAAAAACAACTTGGCGGAGAACTGTGGAGGCCGAGATGCAAAGAATGAACCAGAGATGAGGCACTGCACGAAGGATGGCCGCCGACCGAGCAAAGTGGAAGCAGTTTGTTGCAGCCCTATAAGACGCCACCAGACGTGATGGCCACTGATTGCTTTGACAGTTAGCGGCTAACGATCAAAGAAAGAAGAAGAAAGTGTGAACATAGCAAGTACAATACTGACGGCCAAGGACAGAGACGTTGACCCTTGTGAAGACATCTACCAATACGCGTGTGGGGGGGCTGGAAAAGGGTCGAGCATGGGGCACTATTTATTATCTTGTTAAATATATGTGTGTGGGTGCAAGCGTTTATGATTATCGTTAAAAAAAAAATCAATGAATTAATGAATAGAATGACAGGCATGTAGACTGTTTGATTACTGGTTCAATTGTTAGTCTGGTGAATCAAATGACCAGAGAACTCTTCATATTTCAGAGTACTGCTTAACCCCTGAGTGTGTGAACATAGCAAGTACAATACTGACGGCCATGGACAGAAACATTGATCCTTGCGACGACTTCTACCAGTACGCGTGCGGAGGCTGGATGAAGAACAACCCGATTCCACCTGGTCATTCACGCTGGGGTACCTTTGAGTTGATGTGGAAGAAAAATATGCTGGTTATGAAGAATGCTATCGGTAAATTTAGCAGTCAAGACTTTTGTTTTGTTTGTTTTTCAACAGTCTTTCCCCAGTTTTTGTGAAGACTTTTGTTTTGTTTGTCTTTCAACAGTCTTTCTCCAGTTTTTGTGAAGATTTTTGTTTTGTTTGTCTTTCAACAGCCTTTCCCCAGTTTTTGTGAAGACTTTTGTTTTGTTTGTCTGTCAACAGTCTTTCCCCAGTTTTTGTGAAGACTTTTGTTTTGTTTGTCTGTCAACAGTCTTTCCCCAGTTTTAATGAAGACTTTTGTTTTATTTGTCTTTCCACAGTCTTTCCCCAGTTTTTGTGAAGACTTTTGTTTTGTTTGTCTTTCAACAGTCTTTCCCCAGTTTTTGTGAAGACTTTTGTTTTGTTTGTCTTTCAACAGTCTTTCCCGAGTTTTTGTGAAGACTTTTGTTTTGTTTGTCTTTCAACAGTCTTTCCCCAGTGTAGTGGTTTTGATGTTATTGTATGTTTGTTATGTTACCTAGTGTACTGTATGAGGTCAGCTGTGAAGGCTCCTGAGATAAAAGTTTATGTGAATTTACAGGAGGCCTTTCTGCTACCACTTACGACCTCAAACAGACTTGTTTTACTATAATGAATGTTAGCTACGTTAAAAAGTCTAGGGTACTGAAATGTAATGTGTAGTGAATATAATATACAGACACACACATGTAATTATTAAGTCTAATAATAATAATAATACTAATAAACTCTACAATACACTGAACTAACTCTGGATGTTATGGTTTTAGTTTTAACAATTTTTTAAATTTATTAGTTCTGAACCAAGTTTTATTTTGGTCAGAACATATGTAATGATATGAATTTATTAATGAAATGCATAAATATGTGGCATAATAAAATGTAATTTGTGTACATAGGTATATTATAAGACTGGTTAATATTACTATTATTTATAATGTCTTTGGGAGAACTAGCACTGGATGTTTTGTTGGAGTGGCGTCATCACGCCCAATCTGTGACTACCAAAATCATTGTCCATTGACTTATGGGATGAAGTAAATCTTATATTGTTCAATATTTAGTTCTTTAGTTGATGGTGGATTAGTTGTGAATCTCCAGCAGGCCAGATTTCACTTATCTCGCCTGTGACGATCTGGAACAGGAGTCTGGTTTCTCACTCCTCTCCGTAGCTGGAGTACAATGTTAGGCTTCACTGACACCAATGTTAGGCTGCACAGGCACACGCTTGTGTATTTTTACAACAGCATTTGGCACCACTTTAGTGCCAAAACAGAAACTTCCCAATTCGAAATTGAGAACACAGTTACTTATTACTAGCAAAACTCAGCTGAGCTGCTGGCTAGAGTATGGCGTCCCACTGAATTTAATGTATTCTTTCCTGGAAAACACCATTAGCAGTTAAGAACTGTGTTATAGGACAGACTTTTATCGAATGGCACAAATGTGCGTCTCTATCTTGCTAATATAAAAATGCGTTGGCCAATCAGATCGAAAGACCAAGCTTTTCAATTTGAATTTTGAAAATAAAGTCAAAAGTACATCTCAATTTCTCAAATGTACGTCGGTCACAATTTGGCTTTTCCCCAATTTCACTTGTTGTTTTGGGCTAACTACATGTAAAACCGACACAAACCTGCTTCCTAAGTTATTTTTAGCCACTATCTACCGACTTTGCCCCGCTAGTTCATTACAGTTTGAATTTTGCGTTTTCCTGTCTCAAGGACGCAAAAAGTGACTTTTAGTGAAAGTATGCACAACAATACTGTTCGCTAGTCTGATAGGAACAATACGGTCTTTTGTCAATATCTTCCTAGTTATCTGTCCGTCTGTATAAATAAAAGTATATTATTTGTCAGCTTAAGATGGGCTATCAAACTAGCTAGGTTTTATTTTCATAACTTTATTATTAACGAAAAACCTATTTTTCTCAAGGTTAGTTTTTGAAATGTGTTTTGAACCTTTGGGTATGGCATTTGCCGCTATATTCGAACAAAACAACCAAGTACGGTAAAACGTCTAAGATACGACTGTTTCTAACAAGAGCTAAGGTCTTTTCTGTCCATTTCCTTACATTGTCTCAACTAGTGGCGTAATTTTTTTTCCTTTAAACTACAAATTACGTCTTTTTGCCTTTCTAGATTCAAACACGTGTTCAGACCGTCATAATGATTTTTATCTCCGTTTCCCTCCCGTCTAAAAGGGTACCGTTTCGTCTGCATGTCTACTAGTTAGTTTCAATGGCGGTAGGAAATGCTAGCATAGGCGAGCATGTCTCCTAGTATCTCACGCATTATTTTTATCCCTACATGTTATCTTTATAATTGGAGATATTTTAACGTTGTATCACGGTAAATTCATCACACATCTCCCCACTTGAGAACATGCACTACTGCAAGTTCCAAAACCAGTGATACACATAGATAAAATTACTCTCACGCCTGCCAACTACTCTAATTTTGATCACAGGGGTGCCTACTGAGGAAATCTGCACCGACATTCAATGACCCCGGGATATATTCGATAATAAACTGATAAGGTTGTAACAATAAAGACCATCTTAACAATCTTGCATTTTCATGCTTGGCCTGAGATAAGAACACTAGGGGCTGGTGATCCGTCTGGACCACAAAAGTCCTACCATACAGATAGATTTGGAACTTTTTTATTGCCCAGATTAACGCTAAACATTCTTTTTCGCTTGTGGAATATCCTTGCTCCGCTTTATTCAATTTGTCAGGGGATCCAACAATTTGCGCATCATCCTTGAAAATACACTCGGAGCATTTTTCAATCCGAATGGTAGCATGTTGAATTCATAATGTCCTTCCGAGGTGCTAAAAGCTAAATAAGGTCTAACTTCAGGCTTCACTGGAATCTGGTAATAGCCTTTACTAAGATCCACCTTCGAAAAGTATTTTGCCTTGTTCAATCTGGCAAATAACTGTTTTGTGTCTGGTAATGGATCCACTTGTCCTTCTGTGACAGCATTCAGTTTCCTGTAATCTATGCACAGTCTATGTTCCCCAGACGGTTTCCTCAACAAAACTACACTGGAGCTAAAAGAAGATTCACTGTGTGAAATAATCCCCTCCTTCAACAAATAATCTATTTCTTCTTTCAATGCCTTCTCCTTCGCGAACGGAACAGAATAGGCTCTCATACAGATTGGGTTTGAGTCTACCAGCTTCATGTCATACTGTAGCAAATTTGTATGTCCTGGTTTATCTGTTAATACATCTGTATGTTCCTCCAGAACCTGTTGAACTCTCTCCCTCTGATTTTTAGTCAGGTGCTTACTGACTTTTACTTGTGCGGCTGTCTCACAGGGATGTAATGGGTATTCATGTGAGGTGAGTGGTTCCTTTTTCATTTTAGTGGCGATAGCCAAGGTCAGTAAGGGGGTGCTTTCCTGGAGTGGTCTGTCCAGATACTTCTTTAAAAGGTTTACATGATATACCTTCTCCTTCCCCTTTTTGTCAATTTTATAATTTGTTCTAGACACCTTCTCTAGAACCGTATATGGACCTTGCCATCCAATTTGTAATTTATTCTGGCTGCCGGGTAGTAGAAGAAGCACCTTCTCTCCCACAGCTAGTTCTCTGTCCTTTGCCTTCCTATTAAAATACGCTGCATGTTTCTTCCTGGCTTGTCTCAAATTATCATTTGCCAGTTTCCATCCAGCTTTCAGACGAGTGGTCAGTTCGTTCACATATTGATACGATGAGGTAACAGTCTCTTCTGCTTTCTCATCCGTCCAGGTCCTTAATAAAGCTTCTAATGGACCTTTTATTGGCCTCCCAAATAGCAGAGTTGCGGGAGCCATCCCGGTTGAACTATGTGGTACCTCCCGATACGCAAACAACGCGGCGGGCAGAAATTGATCCCACATATCCGGTTTTTCTTGTGCCAGCTTCCTCAGGATAGAAATGAGAGTCCCATTGAACCTCTCTACCTGGCCGTTCCCTTGTGGATGGTACGGACTACAATGAAAGTGTCTGGCTTGAAATAGCTTAAAAACTTCTTCCGTTAGTTTCCCCTTGAACTGTGAGCCATTATCAGTCAAGATTTGATGCGGGAATCCTAATCTTGTGAATATTGTAAGTAGTGCCTCTGCTACATGTTTTGAATCAATTGATGGCAGGGCTACCGCCTCTCCCCACATAGAACAAGTGTCCACCAGAGTAAGGATGTAACTGTTCCTCCTCTTGGTCCGAGTGAGAGGTCCCACAATATCCACTGCAACCCTCTCAAAAGGTGTTCCCACTATGGGCATTTCCCCTAGAGTTGCAGGAGCAGTCCAATGCTTTGGAGCTACCCTTTGACATTCTGGACAGGATTTGACATATCTTTTTATATCCTCCGTTATCCCTGGCCAGAAGTAATGACAAGCTATACGCTGTCCTGTGGCGCTGATCCCCATGTGACCACTGAAGGGAATCGCATGCCCGAGTTCCATCACTTTATCCCTATATGAAGTGGGAAGAACCAGCTGGTTGTGACCATTTGTTCCAGTTCCGGCCTTCCTGTATAATAATTTGTTCTTCATAAAGTACTCTCCCTTGCTTGGAGGTGTGTGGCATTTGGGCAATTTTTTAAAACATGGCTTGAGTGTCCTATCCTCAGCCTGCGCCTTCCTCATCTCCTCTGGATGAGCATTTATAGGTTCACCTTCTTCCTCCTTTCTCTGTGATCTGGTCTGCACTGTCGCCATGATCACAGGTCTCTCGGGATTCCCCAAGAAGACGTACCTACACCCCAATATCAGAGGGTAGATTGGTTCATCTATCACTGCTGCTCTGATTTCTCCTTCCACATAGCGAGTTTTCACCGTTATCCTTGCGATGGGAAGTGTCATGAGTGGTATGTCCTTAGTCGCCCCTTGTATTTCCACTGTTTCTGTGGTATACTGACTTGGGTCCACTAGGCTAGAC
Organism: Oreohelix idahoensis; assembly: GCA_024509875.1. NCBI lineage: Eukaryota > Metazoa > Mollusca > Gastropoda > Stylommatophora > Oreohelicidae > Oreohelix > Oreohelix idahoensis. Next base: position 233,759 of record JAMPIV010005708.1, on the reverse strand, counting down.
TTCACAACTGAATCATAATCCAAACCTGTATCATATAGGCACCTTGTGGTGACCCCATTACAAATAACATCCTCACAAACTGGGGGGTGATAAGGTTCCTGCTGTCCACTAGGATTAACCTTTAATCTTTGAGTCCCCGACTTCATTGCAGCAATGTTTGAAGGTTTCCTTTTACAAAATTCGGTGTTATGGTTGTCTTTCTTACACCATTTACACCATCTCTTTCCTTGGTTAAACGGTTTTCTTTCATTATATTTTTGGTCATTGAACTGTGAGTTTCTGTCACGATAATCATTTCGTGGCCTATCAAAGTTTGTCCTGCCTTTATTACCTTGTTCTCTGTTATCAAATCTACTAAATTGCTGTGGAGCTTTAAAATTTTCTATGTGCTTCTTTTTAGTGCCACTTACCTCTGCCTGGGCTGCCTGATACCTCTCAGCGACATTTAAAACCTCCCCCAACCTCTCTGCACCTTGTTCCATGAGAAATTTTCTCAAGTCTGGAGCCATGGACTCTCTTAATTGCTCTATCATGATCATCTCTTTAAGATCTTGGGTCTTCCCCAGAGCAGTCCATTTCTCCAAATAGGTTTCCAGTCTGGCAGAGAATTGGTGGTATGTCTCCCCAGACAAAAGTTTGGCATTTCTAAACTTCTTACGATAGAATTCACCATTCTTTTCATATCTCAATAACAAAGCCTGCTTTAGCATGTCATAATTGTCTTGGTCGTCTCTATTCATCTTAGCAAAGACTTCATAAGAAGTACCTCTCAGTCCCTGGGATAACTTAAGACTCCACCTCTCTCTCTCTCTAACCCATACGTAGTAGCTAATAATTCGAATCTACTGAGGTACCCCTCGATGTCATCGTCTTTCTCAACAAAATGGTCTAAATGAAACCCCATAGCTGAGGTTGAGGCTCCCTGACTAGGCGTAGCATCTGAGGCAAAAGGGCTGGCACCATTTTCAGGAGCATGGCCTTGTAATTCCAGCTCCCTTAGTCGTAATTCGTGCTCCCTTTGCAATCTTCTATCTTCTGCCTCCCTTTCGGCAGTCAATCTTTTTTCTTCTGCCTCCCTTTCGGCCTTTTTTTCTTCTGCCTCCCTTTGCTGTCGTTTTTCTTCTGCCTCTAATGCTTTTGCCTCTTTGTCAGCCTCAATCTGCAACCTCTTAAGTTCTTTATCAGCCTCAATTTGTAACCTCTTCTCTTCAGCTAACCTCCTATCTTCCCTTTCAATATACTTGTCACATTCTGCAGTTACATACTGAATTAAAACCTGACCCTCCATGTTCATCTCCTTCGCCGTCAGCACAGCAGCCGATCTAAATTTTGCTAGATCTGCCATACTTTAACATACAAATTAACAATGACTAAAGTAATCTCAAGTATGTAATGACTAAGGTAATTCTAAGTATAAAATGACTAAGGTAATATATTAATTAATTAATCAATTAATTACCACTGGCTGTGAAGATTCATCAACTTTTATTTTCCACTTTTTATTTTAAGGGACACTTTTAAATTTATACAACTCTGTCCCCACTAGTTTAATTCCCACACCAGAATATCCTACTATCTTTGATAACTTAATCCCCGGACAAGACCCCAATATTTGTAGTGGTTTTTGATGTTATTGTATGTTTGTTATGTTACCTAGTGTACTGTATGAGGTCAGCTGTGAAGGCTCCTGAGATAAAAGTTTATGTGAATTTACAGGAGGCCTTTCTGCTACCACTTACGACCTCAAACAGACTTGTTTTACTATAATGAATGTTAGCTACGTTAAAAAGTCTAGGGTACTGAAATGTAATGTGTAGTGAATATAATATACAGACACACACATGTAATTATTAAGTCTAATAATAATAATAATAATAAACTCTACAATACACTGAACTAACTCTGGTTGTTATGGTTTTAGTTTTAACAATTTTTTTAATTTATTAGTTCTAAACCAAGTTTTTTTTTTGGTCAGAACATATGTAATGATATGAATTTATTAATGAAATGCATAAATATGTGGCATAATAAAATGTAATTTGTGTACATAGGTATATTATAAGACTGGTTAATATTACTATTATTTATAATGTCTTTGGGAGAACTAGCACTGGATGTTTCGTTGGAGTGGCGTCATCACGCCCAATCTGTGACTACCAAAATCATTGTCCATTGACTTATGGGATGAAGTAAATGTTATATTGTTCAATATTTATTTCTTTAGTTGATGGTGGATTAGTTGTGAATCTCCAGCAGGCCAGATTTCACTTATCTCGCCTGTGACGATCTGGTACAGGAGTCTGGTGGCTCACTCCTCTCCGTAGCTGGAGTACAATGTTAGGCTTCACTGACACCAATGTTAGGCTGCACTGACACCAATGGCACACGCGCTTGTGTATTTTTACAACAGCATTTGGCACCACTTTAGTGCCAAAACAGAAACTTCACAATTCGAAATTGAGAACACAGTTACTTAATTCTAGCAAAACTCAAGCTGAGCTGCTGGCTAGAGTATGGCGTCCACTGAATTTATGTATTCTTTTCCTGGAAAACACCACTAGCAGTTATGAACTGTGTTATAGGACAGACTTCGATCGAATGGCACAAATGTGCGTCTCTATCTTGCTAATATAAAAATGCGTTGGCCAATCAGATCGAAAGACCAAGCTTTTCAATTTGAATTTTGAAAATAAAGTCAAAAGTACATCTCAATTTCTCAAATGTACGTCGGTCACATTTTGGCTTTTCCCCAATTTCACTTGTTGTTTTGGGCTAACTACATGTAAAACCGACACAAACCTGCTTCCTAAGTTATTTTTAGCCACTATCTCCCGACTTTGCCCCGCTAGTTCATTACAGTTTGAATTTTGCGTTTTCCTGTCTCAAGGACGCAAAAAGTGACTTTTAGTGAAAGTATGCACAACAATACTGTTCGCTAGTCTGATAGGAACAATACGGTCTTTTGTCAATATCTTCCTTGTTATCTGTCCGTCTGTATAAATAAAAGTATATTATTTGTCAGCTTAAGATGGGCTATCAAACTAGCTAGGTTTTATTTTCATAACTTTATTATTAACGAAAACCTTATTTTTCTCAAGGTTAGTTTTTGAAATGTGTTTTGAACCTTTGGGTATGGCATTTGCCACTATATTCGAACAAAACAACCAAGTACGGTAAAACGTCTAAGATACGACTGTTTCTAACAAGAGCTAAGGTCTTTTCTGTCCATTTCCTTACATTGTGTTAACTAGTGGCGTAATTTTTTTCCTTTAAACTACAAATTACGTCTTTTTGCCTTTCTAGATTCAAACACGTGTTCAGACCGTCATAATGATTTTTATCTCCGTTTCCCTCCCGTCTAAAAGGGTACCGTTTCGTCTGCATGTCTACTAGTTAGTTTCAATGGCGGTAGGAAATGCTGGCATAGGCGAGCATGTCTCCTAGTATCTCACGCATTATTTTTATCCCTACATGTTATCTTTATAATTGGAGATTGCGTTTATATTACATTTTCTTTCTTTTTTTTTTTTTAAACGCGCTCTTTATTCTGTTTTGACAACTCAGCTTTATCTTCTGTTTGAACAGTCCTGCCTATGTTTGGTTTAAATGTATTGCACTCACTCAAACCTTCTCGGGTTGTTCGATTGAGTTTACTCCACTCTGCTATCCACTTGATGTATACAGTTCTTATGTCCTCTACGTATTTTAACAGCACTCGTTAGGTCGTGCAGCATTTCTCGCTTCAGGTCACATCTCAATTCAGGCAGAATTAGCATGCGTGTAAGAAACAGCAATTTTGTGTCCGGTCATTTGCATGTACAGATTGCTTTTTCTGAGATTTGCTCCTGATTACCTTAAACTAATTTCTAGTTTTTGGTCGTGGGCCATTAAGGGAAAAGAACTCCAAAAAGAGAACTGTCCTCAACGAACCTCTGTAACCGGATTTCTTAACTTTTTTTATGCCATGGACCCATATAATTTTCTGGTGAAGGCTAAGGGCCTCTTCTTAGAAAAAAGAAGCGCTACATCAAAATTATATATGGACAACATGAAATAACAAAAACAACCATAAAAGCCACAAAGAAATACAAATGGGAAAGAGAACACCCAGGCCTTATAAAAATGATGCATATCATCAGCTATCTAGGTGAGACCAGGTCATAATTTTCCAGCTACGCACTGGACACAACAGATTGAGATACCATCTATATTATAAGTACAGGATTGGCTCAACAGATCTCTGCACCTTTGGAATCAGCCCCCATGACAGCCGAACATCTACTGCAGTCCTGCCTAATATAAAGCAGTGATTGGACTAGCTTATGGCAATAACTTACCATATTTCACTCCACGAAAAACTGTTTGGAGATGTCAGAAACCTTGAGCTGACTACTGCCTTTATTAGAGTCATTAAAGTGGAAGTCTGAGGGCAAACGAGGATGAAGAAGAAAAAGAAGGAAGAGGAGGAGAAGAAGAGGACGAAGAAGAGAAGAAGAAGAAAAGGAAGAAGAAAGGGGGGGGGTTAGTATGTAAACATTCCTGCCCCATCTACCTGGGGCGGAACTGACCTTACAACGTATCTGCCACTTATGTCTAAATACAGGCGTCTAAACGAAATCGCAAGGCCCGTCTAAGGTATCTCACTGGGCTGCGACACGCTTAATACCATCATATTTTCATGTACTCCAAATGGCACCATAAAAGGCTGCTCTGGGTAAATCTCTAAATGAGTTAAAAGTATCCGTACAGTAGACTTACTTACTTACTTAGTCGTTCCCCTTCTACCGTGAGGTGTAGAGGTTTGGAAGAGAGAGCGCCAGACTATCCTATCGGCAGTCTTCCTCCTGGCCTGGTTCCATTCTAGTCCTCGGTCCTTCAAAGATTGTCTAATGTTGTCCTCCCAGCGGACTCTGGGTCGTCCTGGGGGTCTGGATCCTTGGCTCTTTGTTTCCCATGCTTGTCGTGGTAGCCGATCTTCTCCCATTCTGCAGACATGGCAAAACCAATAGTAGACAAGTAATCAAATAAATTATAGTTACATGTTGTGGAAAAAAATTATAAGGATCCGCCGCGGAAGGCGGGGGGGGGGGGGGGGGGGGAAATCAAAATCCCTTATGGTTACACTCTGTGTTAAAAAAGAATTCCCTCCACAGAACAATCAGTTATAGTTACACTTCGAGGGGGAAAATTATTCTTTTATCACAGACCTGACTCTTCTTAAGGCCCATTCACAACTGAGCTTAGCAACAACAAACGTAAGTAGCATACAAAAAAAAAAAAAAACTAACTAAAGCTTCTTAGTGCATGTTGGGTAATGGCCGAGCCTTATAAATGCTAGAACCCACTACAAATGAACTACCTCCGTCTGTCCAAACCCCAAGCAAAAATAAAAAACAACTGCCAAGTTACTTAAGAATACTTACCGAGATTGTGAAGAATTTCCCACATTAAAAGTAGCTGTCAAACTGTACAAAGATATCTACCACCTGACGACAGAAGTTCCGGGGACTAAAAGCATTTAGAGACAGAAGGGGACTCATTATATACAAGAAATCGGCCATATGTGTCCGAACACCTGAACAGAGCCCGAATAAACAGCGTAACAATTCCAGGGGACTTTTCTGCCAGTGCCGCAAACTGCAAAAGTGTTTGCGTAACAGAGTGACCATCCAGCGAGGAGCGTTGCGGACGCGTCACAAAGACACTCTTACCAGCATTAAAGGACCTTTCATCTCCGCTGGCCATTTTCGCGGGAGCAAAGAGGAGTTAACTTGTCAGATCAAAGTGACATGCTAGCAGCGACCGAAAACTAGAAAAAAGATGAAAAATGGGCGTGTCTACAATCAAGAAGAAAATAAGGGGGATGGTAGCTCCAACCTAAGGCCAAAATTTGGAACACAACGTCACAGTCGTGACCCTTTCGAAGTTCCCAAGTCCTCTTGGAGACTCAAACTTGAGCGCGAAATTTTGGTCCCTACATAACAACTACAAACTCAAATCCCTCCTCTCTTTCCACGCTGCCTGGAACGTCTCCCCAGTTCACGACCTTTGTGGACAGTTCTACTTTTACCTGTGTGCTCACTCTCTTTGTCACTGATTTCTTTGCCCTCAGAATGACCTCATTCTGGTGGCCGGTCTCTGTGTGTAATCGACGTAATAACGCGTAAACAGCGATCGCTGGCCCTCTCAAGACCAGCGGGGAGGGGATGCTATGGTCTGCCCTCCAAAGTTTGGGCCTGATTTTAATCGCGTCCGGATTGTGTTGGTCTGCTTCAATAAGCAGAGGCGTCTTTTCTAGAAATGAGACGTAGGGGTGGCCTCTCAGAGTTATTTCACCAAAGTTGAATTTAGGCCCCAATCTGCCAGCGAGGTTATCCAATGGTATTGAATCAGAGTGAGGGGTCGTCCCTCGTCAAAGCTCCGGGCCCCCGAGTTATTGGGCCCCGAAGAAAAGAAAGACACAGAATGATAAGATAAAGAATTGCAAGAAGGGGCCGTGAATAGATTTTCGGCGCCTTTCTCGTCTACTCCCACGCTGGTGATTAATCGCGAGTCCAGTCTCTGACCAGTGCCATCCTATGGTTGGTCTAAACCTTCTCTGACGTTACCACCACCAGATTTGGCTGAGGTAATAGGAGCGTCCAATCTCCACGGGGTAAATTGCTGCTTTCGAGCAATTTGGTGTTCTCATATACACTGAAATGTCGACGGGAGAGCTCTAATGTCTCTCCAGTCACACATGGGGGTCTCACTTGGTCGCGCCTGACCTCAGCGGCTTCTACCTCAGATAAAAGGTAGGGTGTATCTGCTTGCCCTTTCTCTTTTTCCACACCTTCAGAAGGCTTGTAACCGGGGAAAGAGAGGTTGGGGTCGTTGGCCCCCGCTCCTTTCATAGGCGTAAGATCACTCAGTCCACTGTCATCTGCCCTGCGAAAAGAATGCAGATCGAGTAGGGTCCCAGGGCTTGTTCCTTTCTGAGCGAGGATCCTGGTTTTACCATTATTATCAACATTGCCCTCACTTGAGGGAGTCAATGACATCGGTCGCCTAGTTCCCGATAACAGCGGAAGTACTTTCAGTGTCATGCGCGTCGCTACTGTCTTGCCAGCCGGCTGAACAGGGCTATCAGAGGGATACGCCCTGCATAACGAATGTCGCTGTCCTTCTGGGTCTCCAACCCAGCATTCTGCAGACAGTCTTTCTGGGAGTCCAACACAGCTCTCTGCAGGCTATTTTCCTGAGAGTTCTCAGCACGATGAATAAGGGACTCTCCCACTTCCCTCATCGGGCCTGTTTCGGGGCCCCGGCGTCAGAAAAGATAGGCGCTTGAGGTGTGCCCATAACTAAATGGGGGTTCCGAAGAATAAAAGCATAGGCTGGCCGATTCATAACGGCAGCCTGAATTGTGCCACAGACAAATTTGGTCTTCACCTCTATATGTCTTTTGGGAAGACGCCACAAATTGTTCTTCTTCTTCTTCTTCCGTCCTTAGCCACCGACCGTCAAAGCAGTCAGTGGCCATTACGCCTAGTGGCGTCTTAGGGCAACAGCAGATAGGTTTTCTTTGCCATTGTTTCCCATCACGCCTATTGGCGTCTTTAGGGCAACGGCAAATCAATCCATTTGCTGTTGTTTCCGTAATCGAAGTGACTGGCAAACGGGTGATCAGCCCGTTGGTGCCACGAAATGTCTCCCCTCAAAATACCGCAAATGTCGACCTTTTCAGTCGTCATCTACCCTGGCTTCACCAAATGTCTAGCCACTATACTAGGGAAACTAAGACCTGTGTCAAATAAGCATTCGCAACGAGTCCCGTTCGCTTCAGCTGACCAGCTGTTAGTGAACAACGCCCCTGATACTATAGGTTTCCAAGTTCCGTTTCGTTACTCGCACTGGCCTCAAACAAGCCACATGCTAAGAGCAAGGTTTATTAGGGCATCTGGACGACCAATGGGATGCAACTCTACAAAATCGGCACGATTTACCGTTCTCCTACCCCCTCCCTTTTTCTAGAGGGGTCCGGTGGAGTTACTCCCTGAGTTTTGTTTTGATGGGGAGGTCTAGAGTTATTATGGGTCGAGGAATGGGGTTCCTTGCGAGACGGACCTGACCGCTGTTTGGAAGAAGAAGTGACGTTTTCTGGAGAGGGTATATCAGATGTCTTACGTTTGTGGTCCTGGGTTTCAGCAAAAGCATTCTGAAATCTTTCAGCCAGAATAATGATTTGTTCTAGATGTTGAGCGTCGTGCTCTGCTAGGAACCTTCGCATATCAGGTGCCATGGTTGCTATACAACGTTCTAACAATCCCTCGTATGTTTTCAGAAGCCCGATCACTTCTCGCCATTTTCAACCTGGCGGTAAACTGCGTGTAAAACTCGCCTCTTTCCAGGCGACTTTCCCGATTCAATTGCTGAAATTTACGAGGAGTCTATTGGAACCGCTGTGGTAAGGCATTCCTGAGTACTTCAAAGTTATTCTGGTCTTCGGGCAAGAGTTTGCTATGTACATCATAAGCTGGTCCTTTTAATGACTGTGACAACTTCAGGGACCACTTATTAACGTCCAACCCGTACGCCGTCGCCATCCTCCCGCTAGAGAACGATTCAAAAATAAAGTTCATAGCTGCCAGATAAGTGACCGAGCTTCCTGAGTGGTCTGCACCCACTGAAATAGGAGAGTCACCGTTAGCTGAGCTAGTGTCTGAGGTCCTGCTCTGAACTTTCCGACTTTTCATGGCCAGCTCATGATGTCTAATTCTTTCTTGTTTCTCATGTTGCCTCTGCTGCCCTCCATCATTTGTCCACCTCTATCCTGCGCAATTCTAACTGCAGCTCAATTCGCCTCTTGTCTAACTCAGACTGCCTGTCTTTTTCCTTCTCTGCAGCTAGTCTGTCCTTTTCCTTCTCTGCAGCTAAACTGTCTTTTGCCTCTTTCTTTCGCTTCTTGATTCAACTCCTTTAATTTTTCCTCCACATACGTGTGGATCCTTTCCTCGTCCCAACTCATTTCTCTTGGGTATTTCAACAGGCTATGACTTATTTTAACCCAGTCGGTCATCCTACCTGTTCTAGTATTGGCAAGCATACTAGTACAAAAAAGTTACTAACTACTTTCTGCCACTGATACCTCAAGGAAAATAGCCCCAACTTATCAACCCACGAAAATCTACTCTCAATAATCAAACCTTCTAGGTGCTATAAAGCCCCTAACAAACTAAGCCTAACTGAGAAAAACCTAGGTCCTATTAACCACTGTGTCGTGTATATTAAGCGAACACTCAAAATGGAATAAAACCTAGTATAGGTGACCAATTAACCACTTATGATCAGTTACTGTCTAATAATCGGATAATTATGTAGCTTCTATCTGTTACAGATTAAACTACTGCCTGAAATTGCCTTCCTGGAAAAAGAGCTAAATATTAGCAATCACCCAACTTTCTTTTCCTCACCAAATCCCTTACATCAACAGCTGAATATGTTCATACCTCTAATACTAGCTGTGGAAAAAAAAACTGTGCGGATCAGACTGATATGTCGTTAGTCTAGGGGATTTAGAAAGAAAACATCTATTCTCAGAAAACCACTCAGCAAGAAACAAGGTTGAATCTTGTGCAAGAACCAAGAATTTATCCACGTGACGAAGTACCAAAGTGTCACAAGTGGTGTACAGAGTCTGTCTGAGACAAGGCAAAAACATCTGAGTGACGTCTGAGACAAGACAAAAGTCTGAGCGAAGACTGAGACAAGACAAAAGTCTGAGTGAGGACTGAAAAGATAGATGAGTTATGGTGTTGAATGTGGATGGAGTGAATTATAGCTATCAGGAGTAAAAGATCAGAAAATGACTCTCGCCTCCTGCTACTCAGTGACTATATTTCAAAAACTACTTTCACTCAGCCTCCCTCTCTGATAGGAGTAAGGGCAAGTGCACGTTAGTAAACTCCACAATCAATCACGTACAAGTACAGATAGGACAGACCTCTGATCCGCGATTTGTGGTCTAATTTATTAAGGGAAAAAACTATGGGAAATCCAGAAAAATGTCCAATCACAAACCATCAAATCATAAAAATGCGTTTAACAAATTCGAGAGACAAACAATGCTAGTAATAATAAGAATCATAGGAATAATCAAACTAGACTTGTACCAATGAGATTGGCTGTCACGTGTCAGTAATTCAAACTCCCACTATTATTGGGCTAGATATTCTACTTATCCTTCTGCAGGGAACCGTGAAATAAAGAAGTCCCTACACACACAATATCCCGCTGACTTCTTCTGGCCAGCAACACAGTTGTTCAATCCAACTTAATGAACCCTATCCACAAAAATATATTTATAGAATGTGTGATCCCGAATACACACATTGGGATCCTTGCTGCTGCTACGTAGTTCTTGTACTGTTGTGATGCACAGTGGTTAAAAAAAATACGTTTGAATAAGTAAAATTGCCGCTAGGTATTGGTGCTTTTGAATTTAATTCCCGTCTTATGACGGGCTTTTACACTAGTAGTAATAATAGAAATATAAAAGCCAAGGGGAGCTTCCACTTCATTGGGAAATGTATGGAAAGCAGAAGAAATCAAGTTAAAAATTTTGGGATCAGATTGGAACCAGGTCAGGAGAAAGACAGCGTTCGCTCTGGTAAACCTCTACACCCCAGGATAGAAGAGGAACGAGTAAGTAAGTAAGTAAGGAGGAAACGTAATTATTAACATACATATAATTACCGATGTATGTTATGTCGTTCGGTCTCACTCAAAATAGTAACTCGCGCCAGAAAAAAAAGTGCGCAACGCACGGTGTGCAACTTGCGCGGCGTGGGTGTTATATAAAACAAATACTTTGGTTTTATTTTTTTTCCACGAAATTAATAGCGCTCGACAAAGAAAAAGTGCGTAAAAATTGGTGTGCATGAGCCAATAACATACCAAAGTGAATTGTATTTGAACGGTTTGACACATAATGATCAAGAAGAACACCCTTTGAAAACAATCCACGCACTTTCACACGAAATGTTGTCATCAAATAACTTTTAAATTGAATCTAAAATAACATAATTCTCGCCGTGTGTACGTTGGTCACAGTTGAGGAATGCAACCGTGTTGAAAAATTGTATTGTCTCCATTATATATACTCTCCCGAAAATAGTTACAATCAACAAAGAAAAGCGCTGACATGACGGTGCTCATGAACAGTTTGATTGCGCTGTATAATGGAAAGAAACGAAAAACACTCTAAGAATGTACTATCTGCTCATCCGGGAACGGAAACAGCACACTATAATTAAAAACCCGTCGTTTGACTGGTTATTGCTAGATTTTAAATAGAAATACAAAAGTAAAGAGGAGCTTCCACTTCATTGGGAAATGTATGGAAAGCAGAAGACATCAAATTAAAAAAACTGTGGACCAATAAGCACGTGTACTGACTTTAGCAAAGAACGAAGAACCTAGGGTTAGCGTAAATATGATTTTTAACTGTTCAATGAATTTCCTGAAGTTCATTTTTTTATTTCATTTTAAGGTGAAGGCAAAGGTAGCCGCATTGCAGACACTGCCGAAGGGGAGTGAAGTGTTATAGATTTCACAATACTTAAAAAAAGATAAAAGTAGTCCCATAGCAGAAACTACCGTACTGGAGTGAAGTGTAAGAGATTTCACAATACTTAAAAAAAATAAAAGTAGTCCCATAGCAGAACCTACCGTACTGGAGTGTAGTGTAAGAGATTTCACAATACTTAAAAAAGATAAAAGTGGTCCCATAGCAGAAACTACCGTACTGGAGTGAAGTGTTAGAGACTTCACCATACTAGATCCAGATTTGTATGAGGTGGGTGTGACCAGTTCCATTCTTCTCTGTCTTTGCCTTCTCTAGCGCACGAGCAGAGTCAGGTACTCAGAAGTGACCCGGACACCATCACCAGAATTGCTAAACTATGGACCCCGGCGAAAGAGAGGCAGACCTAAGACAACCTGGCAGAGAACAATGGAGGTTGAGATGCAAAGCATGAACTAGAGTTGGGGGACGGCACGAAGGATGGCCACCAACCAAGCAAAATGGGGGCAGTTTGTTTCTGCCCTACAAGACGCTACTAGGCGTGATGGCCACTGACTGCTTTGTCAGTGTCACGTGACCGAAATTTATTTTACCATCTTGTCCATAATTTGATTACTCCTTTAAATGTTCTGTTTTCCTGGACATTTTGTATTTTCTTTTTCTTTCATTTTCTACCTTCGTGGCCAAACTTTTTCACCTTCTCAAACCCCACCCGAGGTTTGGTTACGTTCCGGCCTGAAACGGTCAGCGTAGCGGCAATATTACAACACGCACCTGGTCCGTCCAGGGGAATTTCTCTGGTCGCTTTAAAACGTTTGATCACGAGCGGCTAGTACTCTTTGAGGCCTGGGTAACGAGTTTGATCGGTTTCAGGGGGAGATAACAATCGCGGTCAGTTTGTGGGTTGTTTGCCCTTAGATGAGCAAAGAGCACATAATATTATGATTGTCTCTCTGGGGAATTTTCGCAAGTTGTTGCTTCTGAAACCTTTGTCTTACCCGGTATTACGATTACGCCGATACATCTGTAGAAATATGCAGGCCAGGTGTCCGGGGGGAGCGTCCTTTGTAATCTATAAGAGTGATGGGTTTAATAGACAAAGACATTCGTGAATATTCCTGGCCCGTAGATGACCATCATGAGATAAGGCAAACTTTAACACAGTACTAGAATGTGTTTGCCTATGTTCTAGTCATTTTTCGGGGTGAGTTGACATATCTTATAATTATAATATGATATATTCATGTTAGCTTTTATATATATCTGTTAGGGAAGTGAATTCATTTCTGAGGACTTCTCCTAGTAATTTTATTCAGTGATAAGGTAGCGCTATCTACGGCCTAGTAAGGGTGCTTAAACTGTTACGGTTTATCATGGGTTAAATGTTAAACTTACAATAACAGATATTAGGCGTAGAATCAGTCCACAGACGCTTATCATGGGTTAAGAATGGGCTAAATTAACTGTCATTTCTGTAAGATAATGTCAGGTGTGGATTGTTCACTTAAAAACTGAATAGTGAGAGGCAGGCAATAACTCTGGATTATAGGAGATAGTCACTTATTCCTTTTTGATAGATATTTCTAGTGGCAAGGGAGGATCATTTTATGCTTACTTGTGTGGCTAGACACTAGTCTATAACTTTCACCGAAAGCAGTCACCAGGCATAGATATAATTATATCGTATGATTTAGCCACAACTGTATTATTATAGCAAGAACATTGCATTTTCTATGTACTCATTTGTGGGATATTAATATTTTATTTCCCCAAGGGGACATACGATTTATTTGTGTAATGTCAAATGCTGTAATCTGTTTATGTAAATTCATTTAATGTTGTAAGATGAATAAGCAGATTCATTTAACTGTAACTACAGGTTAGGTTTCCTGTATGTTGAGATTGGGAGAAGAGGAGGAGATTTTGCTGTCAGAACATTTAATGACAGTTACATGGGTGTACAAAAGATATTAAGCCTATGCGGGCGCGTGTTGATAATTGATATTTTTAAGGAACAGGAGACATGGTTAAAGACAGCCCTAAACTATCATAGCAATAACTACAATAAATTTAATCCCATAGTGGAGCGAAACTTTCTGTATAAAGTTAGTGTGATTTATTATTTGCTTGAGGTAAAAGGTCTTTTTTTTGGGTCTCAGTTTCAGGGAGACCGAATCGCTAGAGCAGACTCCAGTCAATCGAAGAACGAAATATTCTCTTCGATCTAGAGGGTTTCTGAATACCGCTAGCGTCACGAATCGTCAACCCCGTTCCTGAATCAAAACCCTTTTTTTTTTGTCAACGCCAAGTTAAGCTCACGCAGTGCAACGGAGCCAACGCTAAATCTGGAATCACCAAATGTAGTAGTAGTTCTCTACTTGCCTATTGGATTACCAGCCAGAGCATTGCGGCTTCCGGAATATCAAAACCGCCCTGCATGCCTATAGCAGAATTCCATATCACCCGCCTTTTTGTGCGTAAACGGGGCACTCAGCAAACCACAGCCAAACCAGTTTAAACAGGATTTACAGCCAAGCAGAGCCTAGCGCCGGATAAGCGCGCCTGGGACTCTTTGTCCTCAAGTGACTTCTTCTGGTGTATTTTCTGGATACTTAAAACCTCGCACGTATGAGCAGCCATCTATGGACTGAGTTCTAGCCCCCTCACGCAAGTAGCGGTCACCAACGTTTAGCACCAACAAGGACAGTTTTGTAGGCTTAGTCCCTCACGAAGGATCTACACGTAAGACACTGTCTGGACTATTTCATCTGGTCCCCGAAAGCGGACGGACTGAAACGCAGGTTATTCATTTTTGGTAAACAGGAGGTAAACAGAGTCTTCCAGCCCAACTCGCGCCAGTAGGGGGGAGCCACCAATGATAGTACCAACAAGGACAGTTTTGTAGGCTTATTCCCTCACGAAGGATCCACATGTAAGACACTGTCTGGACTATTTCATCTGGTCCCCGAAAACGGAAGGACTGCCACTCGATTATTTATCTCTCTGTGTTCTACAGGTTCATGTCGGTGGTCTGTGTGTGTGTTTGTTGGGGTATTTTGCGTATTTGATGACTATTGATGACTATTGATGATTATTGAGATTGCTGATGATTTTTTGATGTCATTTAGGATGTTATGATGAGATGCATTATTTTCATGCTTGTCTTCATTTTAATAAAGTTTACTCATTTATTAACGCACTGTTTCCGACCCTTTTCATCCATAATTAACTTGTTTAGCTCTTTACTATAATCTCTATGTTTGATAAGAGAAAAGAGTGAGAGCAGGAGATGCTTAGACAGTGAAAAGTGAGTTGAAGCTTGGAGAGAGAGATCATTTTGGTAAATCTTCTTCCAGGTTGTCTCAAGTCCATCTCCTATTTACACATTTCTGTGTGTGTAATCTATAACTCTGCCAGTCCACTATCCCTTGTCGATTTCACTACTATTGTCCAACTCGACAAATACTCTACACTTTACTCAACCACGACAGTCAGTTAGTGGCTAACGATCCAAGAAGAAGAAGATTGGATCGTGACGCTACCAAGATTCGATCCCAAAATCCCTGTAACTGCCAATTCGAACGCTGTATCTCATATTAGCATACAAAAAAATTGCGGAGGACGATAAGAACTCCAGCACCAATATACTGCAGGTAAGAAATTGTCATCTAATCTTCTTCTCGTGTTTCTTCTTCATTATAATCTAATCTTCGTTTGTCTCTTATTGATTGACATCTAATTTTCTTTGTTTGTTTTTTATTGATTGACATCTAATTTTCTTTGTTTGTTTCTTCTTGATTGTCATCTAATTTTCTTTGTATGTTTCTTATTGATTGACATCTAATCTTCTTCATTTGTTTTTTCTTTATTTTAATCTAATCTTCTTCGTTTATTTCTTCCTTATTATAATCTAAGCTTCATCGTTTGTTTCATATTGATTGTCATCTAATCTTTGTTTATTTATTCTTTATTGTCGCCTAATCTTCTTCCTTTGTTTATTGTTTGTTGTCATCTAATCTTCTTCGTTTTCTTCTTCTTCATTGTCATCTAATCTTCTTCCTATCTTTCTTATTTGTTGTCATCTAATCTTCTTCGTTTTCTTCTTCTTGATTGTCATCTAATCTTCCTTTGTTTTTTTTTCTTGATTTTCATCTAATCTCTGTTTGTTTCTTATTGATTGTCATCTAATCCCCTTCCTTTGTTTCTTCTTGGTTGTCATCAAATTTGTTCTTTCGTTTCTTCTTGGTTGTCATGTAATCTTCGTTTATTTCTTCTTGATTCTCATCTAATCTTCTTCCTTTGTTTTTGTCTTCTTTCTCTTCTTCGGAAAACTCTTATTTTAAACTTGTGCTGTGCGAACGTGTAAAGGTAGTCATTGTTCTGGATTTCCTCGGGCAAGAGAAATACAGGGGGGGCCAAAAAAAAGGACACACAAAAAAAAAAAAACGAACAAACAGAGAAGGAATTGGATAAAACCTCAAAATGGATACAGAAAACGTAATAAGCACTCGGAACAACACATAGTACAGAGTAGTAAGGCTTGGCATGAGTTCAAGCCTATACTCCCCAGGATGGTGAATCAGTGTTCTTAATCTCACCTTCAGTTTTTACAATGGTGATCATGACATACTTGTTCAGTCTTTCTGCCCCCTTCAGTAGCCGCTTTCAGCCATAACTGACAATGGGAATACGCCCCTGAAGTGATTACTTTTTTGTTCCTTACAGTGTGTACTTGTCTGTTCTGCTTGTTGTGATATCTTCATTTTGGCCAAATCTGAGGTGGCGCCACTTGGTGCGATCGGCAGCTTCATGCTCCCAGGCTGTTGGATTTATGTCCAGTGGCCTTCATGTCTCTCTGGCACACATCTTTGAGCCTCAGCTGCGGTCTCTCGG
The DNA here is from genome assembly GCA_024509875.1 of Oreohelix idahoensis. NCBI lineage: Eukaryota > Metazoa > Mollusca > Gastropoda > Stylommatophora > Oreohelicidae > Oreohelix > Oreohelix idahoensis. The sequence continues at coordinate 217,303 of JAMPIV010005708.1, read as the reverse complement.
CTTGTTCTGTTGTCATCTGCCAGTTGTTGGTAAAAAATATCTTTGGGGGTGTAACCTTCTTCTACACCTTTCGTAGCTAGGCGGTGTTGCTGTTCTGATGGTCCTGGGTTCGATTCTCCGGCGAGCCTATCAATTTTGTTGTTTTTCTGTTGTCTAGTTTTCTACTTCTTTATTTCTCACGAGTGCCTGGAACGTACCTTTATGTGTGTAATATTTATTTATTTACTGTTTACAGGCCTCGGGTTTCTCCTCTTTATTTGTTTAACAGGAGCCTGACACTTAGGAGCCATGACCCAAGTTACCATGACCTAAGTTACCCCCACCCCCAGAGTGTAAAGGAGATAAAAGAGCCGAACATTTGTCTGAGGGGGTAACCCATTACTGATGATTAGATTGACTCCTGTTGTAGCGCTCTGCACAGAGTTTCTGCACAGAGTTTCTTCATAGTCAGCAGTTAGCGAGTTCGTGGAAAAATAGCTTCGCATTAATTTAATTTGTGTCTTTATCTCTATAATGATGGCCTTAATTATGCAGCCACCAATATAATCATGGGTGTGGAAGCGTGAACGGTCCAGATCGATTGTGCTCAGGGGACCGCTTAGCCCCGGTAATTCCAGCTTTGATAAATTTTGTCCTGGAAATAGGACATCAGATATTAAAGTACTCCTTCTTTTTTAAGATTGACAGAGTGGTTAGAGCGCTGGTCTCTCGTGGCAAAGATGCCATTGTTCGATTCATAGTATCGACACCGCTCCAGTCTACCCAGCTGCCAATGGGTACCTGGCTTTGCTCGTGAGGTAGGGACGGAAAGGGTAACGAGGAAGGGAATTGGTCACCCCACCTCTCGTTTCTGGACCTAGTATAATGAAGTCTCTAATATTTCATTTCCCTATGGCAGTGATCTGCTATTGGACTACCTTTACCTTTGTGTTGAAGGTTATTTCCGTTGACTATCTGTCTAGTGAAATTGCCAGTTTGCCATAGATTTTATTTCTTGGCTTACATTTTTTCTCTTTATAATATTACCGTATCTATTTCTCTGGTAAAAGGGCCAATCTGTAATAGTTCTCTTTATTTATCATACACTTTCTGCTTATCTTATATTGTCATATCTACTTCTCTTATAAAAGTGGCAGTCTGTCATAGATCTCTTTTGTTACCATAGTTTATACCTCACGTCTATTGCCACTATCTATTTCTCTTGTGAAAGCGGCAAATTATCATAGTTTTTTGTTTTTAACCATACAGCTTCTCCCTCTCACATATTTTGTCACCTCCTTCAGTTCTCCAAGGAGCATATGATCTCCTTACACACCCATTCAGGCATATTGGGAATATGGTGTAGGCCCATACTTTCTTGACCATCGGCACAGTAGAGGTGATGTGGTTAGCATCAGGCCGGCCGTCTTACTCTGGTACCCAATTCATGAGGTTGATCCCGGAGCCGTTTGCGGTCTAAAAAATCCCACCGCATTTAGGGATCGAACCATGGATTACCGAGCTAGGAAGCCAGTGCACTAACCACTGCGCTACCGCGGCTCCACAAGGAGCATAGGCCTACAACAGACGTATGCCAAGTCTACTTTTGCGTGCCCTGAGGTCAAGGTCTTTCCTTCGTCTTCATCATTCCTCATCCACAAAAATGCTTAAAGATTGTGTGATTCTTGTATACACACTCTGAGATCCTCGCCGGTGTTACACAGTTCGGGCACTGTACTGATGTGACGAGTAGGGTGTATGGGGGGTGGATGTGGAAGATCGTAGGGTGTATGGGGGTGGATGTGGAAGATCGAGCAACAGACGTACAGCGCACGTCTAGCTCACCGTCTAAGGATTAATACACCAACTCGAACAACCATATCAATCTCCATGAATATATTATATCACAATAAGTCACAATGGGCGCAGGGCCATTACAATCATTGGAGACATAACAAACCCCGAGTATTCTACAATCACTCTGATTCTCGGAAGATCTACAGCCACAAAATAGGATTCTACGAGGTGTTTTCAAATGAAACCCGTCCCAGTGGCTTTATAACAAATGTATGTAAGGTACATCAGCAGGAGCAGTGGAATTAAATACAGCAATTGTTATGAAGCAAGTACCCACTGGGGTTCTTTAGAAATAGTCACCATAGGCATTCAGATACGCATCCCACTGCTTGGGTAGACGGCGGATGCCGTCCGAGAAAAATGACTTTGGTTGCTTATTGAACGATTTGGTCACCGAGGCCCTGATGTCTGCATCGGAGTCGAATCGTTGTCCCTTTAGAGATTTTTTAAGGGTCCGAACAAATGAAAGTCACATGGTGACAGATCGGGGCTGTAGGCTGGGTGTGGCAGAACTTCCCACCTTTTCCTTGCTAACGCTTCCTGCACAATGTTCGCAACATGTGGACGAGCATTGTCGTGCAACAGAATCACACCACGCGAAAGCATGCCGGGTCGTTTATTCTTGATTGCTGTATGCAGGTTGTCTAGTGCGTCTTTGTACCGGATGGCATTGATGTTCACGCCAGGCTCTTTAAAGTCTACCATTAGAAGCCCTTCATGGCCAAAAAATGCGGCCAGCATAACCTTACCGGCGGAAATCTGTGACTTGAATTTTTTGGGTTTTGGTAATCCGGGATGTTTCCATTGCATGCTCGCTGATTTGCTGCACGGCTCAAAGTGGTGGCACCACGACTCATCGCCTGCCACTATGCTCAACAGAAATGCATCACCCTCCTCTTCGTAACGCAGCAGGTGGTTCAAACTCCCCCCCCCCCCCCATGCGTTCTTCCTTATGGTGATCGGTCTGCATCCGTGGGACCCATTGTGAACACACCTTTCGATACTTCACTTTCTTCCTAACCACCATTTGAACTGTCCCAAGAGACACAGCGAATTCCTCTGCTAGCGAACGTAAGCTCCGACAACGGTCCACCCGTATTGCTGCATCAATCTCGGCGATGGCTTCTTCTATCGCAACATTATGCACCTGACCTGGCCGCGGAAGATCTTTCGTTAACTGACGTCCTTCTCGAAACATTCGTGCCCAGTATTTCACTGTAGTCTTAGACACACTTTTGTCACCATACACTGCTTTCATTCGGCGATGAATGTCGACTGGTCAACATCCTTCGGCTGCTAGGAACTGAATCACCGCTCGCTGATCGACCTTGGACGGATTCCTTATCACACCAGCCATTATTTTAACGGTCTGCAGCACAACCAATGAATACTAGGAGAATGAACACTTACACACTTGTACATTCGTATGTGCTCATTACATCAGATGTGACGTCATCATGCTTCTCCTTCGAATGTCCACTTGGCGCAGCACGGTTGGATTTCATTTGAACACGCCTCGTACATAAATCCACTGCACAACTCTGGCCCTCTACTCGCGCACTTCTATAGACATCCACCCTTCTCTTCTCTACGCTCTTCGCTCTCTACTGACTCAACTCTCTACTGACCCAACTCACATCTCTCTTTGACTGACCCCTTTCATTCGTATTCACCAAACACGTGAAAACCCTCAACACTCCACTGAGCTTCATTCACGCATAACTATAGCTAGCAGCTTGTCTTAATCTCTGCTCACAACATTGCTTGTAACTAAAATATTACAAAGCAAGCATACCCAATTCATAACACATAAGGAAGGGAAACCTGAGGCCTGTAAACAGTAAATAAATATTAGACAAACATAAAGGTATGTTTTCAGGCACTCGTAAGAAATAAAGAAGTAGAAAACTAGACAACAGAAAAACAACAGACTTGAGTGGCTTACACAGGACTCGAACCCAGGACCTTCCGTGCGACAACCCCGCCTACCTATGCAATCAAATCACACTATCCTCCCTGCCATCTAGGCATCACCAAAACTAGTTTTCTACTTCTTTATTTCTTACGAGTGCTTCAAGTCTGTGACATATTGGAAAGCTGACGTGACAGTGTCGTCTGCCTTGGCATCTGTCCATGTCCTTAATAAAGCTTCCAATGGACCTTTAATAGGTCTTCCGAAGAGTAATGTCGCCGGGGGTACTCCTGTAAAAGCATGGGGCATTTCCCTATAAGCAAATAATGCGGCGGGAAGATACTGATCCCACGTTTCTGGCTTCTCTTGTTCCAACTGTCGGAGAATAGAGGTGAGCGTTCCGCTAAATCTTGCTACGTGCCTGTTACCCTGAACGTGAGTTGGCGAAGTATGAAAATGCCTAGTCTTGAATATTCTAAGCACATCTTCCGTCAATTTGCCTTGAAATTGTGACCCAATGTCTGTGAGAATTTCTAGTAAAGATATTCAGTAAGGCGTCAGCTACATACACTGAGTGGCATGCTGGCATGGCTATGACTTCGCCCCACATGGAACATGTGTTCACTATGGTAAGTGTTGTGAAAAATTCTAATCCACATATATAAATTAGAAAATAAATGTAACGCCTAACGAAGTAATTCAATAGAAGGAAAGAAGAATGGTAAAAGAACAGTGCGGTCACAATAGCGTACGCCTGTGTTGTAGAACGCCATAATGGCTGAACAAGAAAACCCCTATTTCTGTTCCGTCTGCATAAACTACACGCGTGTCTAACAAATAAAACTGGTACTGTATTTCTTAGAAAACCTTGAGATACGCAAACTGCTTAATGACCTAGATACCGTACTAGCATTAATGTCATTATATACCCTACGTTAACTTAAAAGACAGACGGGCTTAGAAGCGAGAGAGAGAGAGAGAGAGAGAGAGAGAGATGCACGGAGGAACGCATGCAATACTACCACGTCGTCTCGCGATTAAAAAGTGAACGCCAATCCCACGCGTAAGGCATGAAGACCTGATTTTTTCAAATAAACAGTAAATAAAAAAAACTACCAATACAAAGTTAGGTTTTCAAAACAGGTTTAAAATCTTATTGGGAAACCTGACATTCTACTGATTTATGTCTAAGCTCCTGACATTAGTCTGACAGTACAGAAGACATCCTATGATGTAGAAGTGAACGGGTGGTTTAAAAAAAAAACTACACGACTATCCTATAATAATACATATTTTGAACGCAGCCACTTAGCCCCATTAAACTTATATATTTGGGTGCCTTAGGCCTTGCTGACAAAGAATATGTTATGTGTTATGCAAATAGGCTAGTAATTAAAAAATTATAGCCAAAGTACTATAGTGGGGTTGTCTGACAGCACAAGGTCATATTTGCTCATATGGCATGCTTGGAAAACACTGCTTTAGGGGAAATGAGGCCAACAAGTTAGATACGTTTTGATTGGCTGTAGTAATATGTAAGGCAAAACCTTATTGGTCGAACTGCAAATACTATTATGGTGGTTAATGGCAACATGTAGGATAGGTAACATTTTTCAAAGGCTCTTGCAAACATGGTCTCATTGGTTAGAACGTTAAATATAGGCAAATAGAAGCGTCAGTTCAGGGCCAGTTTTGAAAATACATTTTGTGAGAAGCAAGTGCGTTGAGACCACGCTAATATTTTTCTAATAAAAGCCTGGGATAAGGCAGATCGAAATTGTGCCAGATTCATCGCCAGTCAACGTTACTTGTGTATATTTCCATGAATTGTGGTAAGCTAGACATATTTCGTCTATATATATATATATATATATATATATATATATATATATATATGAAAATTGAATATGAACTGATAAATTGTGTCTGTATGTGTGTGAACTCTGTGTTTGTAATGTCCTGTATTTCAGTGTGGAAATAGATTATATATATTAGTTCTGAGGAAAGAGGTACAACCTTCTTATTTCAGGGACCGTGGTACTGAAGTATTGGAGCAGCACTTGGTCTGAGTTTTGCTGAGTCCAGAAGGCTAGCAGCGGACTCCTTGTCTAAGATATCGACCAGTGGTGTATTTCAAGATAACTGAGAAGCAAGCGAGCAGAGGAGACAGTTTTCCTGCCGCCTACATTTGAGCTAAGAATTCGTCAGCCAGAGCAGCTCATCCTTATATAACCCACTCTAAAATTGACTATAATACTAAATTAAGAGGGACAGTTATTGTTTACAATTAAAAGAAACTGTGAACCCTTCAATATTATTTCCACCAGTAACAAACACATGAAGTCGTGATGACAAACAACAACCTAGCTTCAAAAGCCAGTATTACCTCATAAGACTACATCACAACCCTACACACATATTGTAATCATATTATATGTCAGGACAAAGATCCTTTGTATAAATTTTGTACATACACATTGTGTTTACATTTGATTGTGATTCCTGATTCACTCTGTAGTTGGATCAGGATATCTATTATTGAAAGAAATTAATACATAAGTTAAAAGTTAACACTTGACTTACTTAAGCTAGTCTTCTAGAGTGTTATATGTATGTGCGTGTCATAGTGTTGTAAAGTGTTGTGGATTTTAATTAAAGTGTTTATCTGTCTGTTGGTTGTTGTGAACTTACACTTCATCACTATCATAACCCTAGACATTCAACGTAGTCATCACTATAGTCCAGAATAAGTCTGATTGAGGTCTAAATGTGGTAGCAAAGTAAGGTCATCTGTAATACACCACAATTATTAGATACAGATACCTTCACAGCTGATCTCAGTCAGTACACTAAGTCCCCTATAAATATTTATATAATCCCAACTTACCACATATATTGGGGTCCTGTCCGGGATTTTGAATCCTCTCCTATTATATATATTGGGGGTAATTTACTTCAGGGAATAATAAAAATTTAAAAGGTATTCTTGGGTGGAAAATAAATAAGGTTGAGCTCTCGGTGCTTGTGGTTGTCCTTAGTATAATTAGTCATAGATTGAATTGTTTAGTTAGACATTGTATAAATTTGCCTGTTAGAAAATGGCCAACCTGGCAAAATTTCGATCTGCTGCTATGCAGGCTGCTAAAGAATTGGGAATGGAGGGGCAAATTATGATTGCTTATGTCACAACTGAATGTGACAAATTCATTGAACGCGAAGAAAAAAGATTAGAAAAAGAGGCTGAAAGAAAGTTAGAATCTGAAAAAGAAATTAAGAGGTTGCAGATTGAGGCTGACAAAGAGGCTAAGGCATTGGAGGCAGATAGGGAGATTAAAAGGCTCCAATTAGAAGAACAAAAGGCAGAAAGAGAAGAAAAGAGATTAGCTGCAGAAAGAGAAGCAGAAGAAAGAAGACAGGCTACAGAAAGAGAAGAAAAGAGATTAGCTGCAGAAAGAGAAGCAGAAGAAAGAAGACAGGCTACAGAAAGAGAAGAAAAGAGATTAGCTGCAGAAAGGGAAGCAGAAGAAAGGAGACAGGCTGCAGAAAGGGAAGCAGAAAAGGAGGAGAAGAGATTACAAAGGGAACATGAGTTACGACTAAGGGAGTTGGAATTTCAAGGCCATGCTCCTGAAAATGGTGCCAGTCCCTTTACCTCTGATGCTACTGCTAGTCAGGGAGCCTCAACCTCAGCTATGAGTTTTCATTTAGATCATTTTGTTGAGAAAGACGATGATATTGAGAGCTATCTAAATAGATATGAACTATTAGCTACCACGTATGGGTTAGAGAGAGAAAGGTGGAGCTTAAAGTTATCACAAGGGCTTCGTGGTACAGCTTATGATGTTTTTGCCAAAATGAGCAGAGATGATCAGGACAATTATGACATGTTAAAGCAGGCTCTTTTGTTAAGATATGAAAAGAATGGAGAATTTTATATAAAAAAGTTCAGGAATGCTAAACTACTGTCAGGTGAAACATATCACCAGTTCTCTGCACGGTTAGAGACATACTTGGAGAAATGGACGGCTCTGGGGAAAACCCAAGATCTTAAGGAAATGATCCTTATAGAACAATTAAGAGAGTCCATGGCTCCAGACCTGAGAAAGTTTCTCATGGAACAAGGTGCAGAGAGGCTGGGTGAGTTACTAAATGTTGCTGAAAGATATCAGGCAGCTCAAGCAGAAGTAACAGGTAATAAAAAGAAACAGGTAGACTATTTTAAGGCACCACAAAACTTTAATAATTTTGATCATAGAGATCAGAACAAAGGTAAGCACCAGTTTGATAGGCCACGGTATGAAAATAAAAATAAAACCCCACAATTCGATGAAAGGAAATATGATGAAAGAAAATCTTTCAACCAAGGAAAAAGGTGGTGTAAAAATTGTCGATGGACAATCATGACACTGACCGTTGTAGAAGGAATCCTATAGTAATGGCCACCCTTCAGGTCAGGTCGACCTCTAAACAGGAGGAGGATATTATGATAAATACCACTCCAGAAGAGATGAGGAAGGCACAGGCTGGGGATAAGACCCTCTAGCCTTGTTTTAGAAAATTGTCCAATTGTCACACACCTTCAAGAAAAGGAGACTTCTATATGAAGAACAACCTGATATTTCGGAAGACTGGAACTAGATCCAAAGGTCAGGGACAGCTGGTACTTCCTAAAAGGTATAGGGCAGACTTAATAAGGAGCTTACATGTGAAACAAGATGGGGACCATGAGAAAATAGGTACCATCATTCAAAAGGTAGCTCAAAATTATTATTGGCCCAAGGCAAGGTGGGACATTGAAAATTTTGTAGAGAGATGTGGCATATTACATGAGGGAACACCCACAAGTGGGAACAGTGATCAGGACCTAGACACGCCACGGGGCAAACGTAGGCCTGACACTGAAAAGAAAAATAAATTTAATAAAGTGGACAAAGTGGAACGGGAAGCCCCTTTTCACGGACAGTCTTCACTTGGATGTTTTACAATGGCCACGATGCAGCGAGTGCAAAGAGATGTCTTACCCCAGGATAAGCCGAAAATTCCTCAGTCGGACTTATGTGAACTGGAGGAAGATACAAGAGAGAGGAGATCTCTCACAAGGAATTTTAAGTGGGGAGAGAGCCCCAAGAAAAAAATTGGTAGCGGTCGTTTTGTGAATGATGATTCTGGGAAGAAAAATCATCACTACAGTGCTTCTAATGGAAGAGACCCTACCGGTGCATGGAAAAATAGGCAAGAAAGCAAAAGACAGAGATTTGGCTGTGGGAGAGAAGGTACTGCTTCTTCTACCCGGTAGTCAGAATAAGTTGCAAATTGGATGGCAAGGTCCATATACAGTTCTAGAGAAGGTGTCTAGAACAAATTATAAGATAGATAAGAAGGGGAAAGAAAAAATCTATCATGTGAATCTCCTGAAGAAATATTGGGAAAGAGAAAATCAGGAAGAGACACATTTGTTGACCTTGTCTATTGCAATGGAGATGAAAAAGGAACCACTTTCATCATTTGAATATCCATTACACCCCTGTGAGACAGCGGCACAGGTGAAAATCAGTACACATTTAACGAAAGATCAGAAGGAGAGAGTGCAACAGGTTCTAGATGATCATACAGAGGTGTTAACGGACCGACCGGGGCATACAAACTTATTGGAATATGATATGAAACTTATAGACCCCACACCTGTATGTATGAAGGCATATTCGATTCCCTTCGCTAAGGAGAAAGCCTTGAAGGAAGAGATAGACTATTTGTTGAAGGAAGGAATAATTTCACACAGTGAATCTTCGTATAGTTCCAGTGTGGTGCTCTTAAGGAAACCCTCTGGAGAACATAGACTCTGTATAGATTACAGGAGACTGAATGCTATCACAGAAGATCAGGTGGATCCATTGCCGGATACAAACCAGTTGTTTGCAAGGCTAAATAAAGCTAAATATTTCTCAAAAGTTGATCTGAGCAAAGGATACTATCAGATTCCAGTAAAGCCTGAGATCAGACCAATTGTTGGCTGTGAACATTTCGGAGGAGCAGGTGTCTCCATTGTTGCCTTTTTGAATTGAGGATAGTCCGAGTGTTTATTAAGGCTGATCAGGAAATTATTGGATCCCCTACACAACTCAGATATCACAAAATAGATCAACTCCTCATAACGTACAATTTGAGGAACATCTAATATTCTCGGGACATGTCGTTGAGCAGACTCAGAGAAGAGAAATGGTGAACATTGATTACTAGGCAGACGTAAGACAAGCAGTAACACTTGCCGCTGTTCAGTAACATATCTGAAATGGATTCTTGGATTGCAGAGGTCTGAGGCAACCTTCGTCAGTAGTGCTTACTTTGAATTGACCCACCTGCATTAATCCATGATAAAAATCAAAATCAGCGAAACATTGATGCGGATTTTCTAAGCCGCCATCCGTGTGATGAGAATCACCGGGATCACCAGGAATAATATTGAATTTCTCTATGTGTATATAGAATTATGGACTGACATATGATGTCTGTTTTAAGTGGGGAGAATTTGTCGTGAAAAATTCTAATCCACATATATAAATTAGAAAATAAATGTAAAGCCTAACGAAGTAATTCAATAGAAGGAAAGAAGAATGGTAAAAGAACAGTGCGGTCACAATAGCGTACGCCTGTGTTGTAGAACGCCATAATGGCTGAACAAGAAAACCCCTATTTCTGTTCCGTCTGCATAAACTACACGCGTGTCTAAAAAATAAAACTGGTACTGTATTTCTTAGAAAACCTTGAGATACGCAAACTGCTTAATGACCTAGATACCGTACTAGCATTAATGTCATTATATACCCTACGTTAACCTAAAAGACAGACGGGCTTAGAAGCGAGAGAGAGAGAGAGAGAGATGCACGGAGGAACGCATGCAATACTACCACGTCGTCTCGCGATTAAAAAGTGAACGCCAATCCCACGCGTAAGGCATGAAGACCTGATTTTTTTCAAATAAACAGTAAATAAAAAAAAAAACTACCAATACAAGGTTAGGTTTTCAAAACAGGTTTAAAATCTTATTGGGAAACCTGACATTCTACTGATTTATGTCTAAGCTCCTGACATTAGTCTGACAGTACAGAAGACATCCTATGATGTAGAAGTGAACGGGTGGTTAAAAAAAAACAACTACACGACTATCCTATAATAATACATATTTTGAACGCAGCCACTTAGCCCCATTAAACTTATATATTTGGGTGCCTTAGGCCTTGCTGACAAAGAATATGTTATGTGTTATGCAAATAGGCTAGTAATTAAAAAATTATAGCCAAAGTACTATAGTGGGGTTGTCTGACAGCACAAGGTCATATTTGCTCATAATGGCATGCTTGGAAAACACTGCTTTAGGGGAAATGAGGCCAACAAGTTAGATACGTTTTGATTGGCTGTAGTAATATGTAAGGCAAAATCTTATTGGTCGAACTGCAAATACTATTATGGTGGTTAATGGCAACATGTAGGATAGGTAACATTTTTCAAAGGCTCTTGCAAACATGGTCTCATTGGTTAGAACGTTCAATATAGGCAAATAGAAGCGTCAGTTCAGGGCCAGTTTTGAAAATACATTTTGTGAGAAGCAAGTGCGTTGAGACCACGCTAATATTTTTCTAATAAAAGCCTGGGATAAGGCAGATCGAAATTGTGCCAGATTCATCGCCAGTCAACGTTACTTGTGTATATTTCCATGAATTGTGGTAAGCTAGACATATTTCGTCTATATATATATATATATATATATATATATATATATATATATATATATATATATATATATATATATATATAATATGAAAATTGAATATGAACTGATAAATTGTGTCTGTATGTGTGTGGTTCAGTAGCAAACAGAAGGCAAAGCCTAGATATTGCTCCACCATGTAAAAGCTTGTCAGAGAGGAGTATAACTGCATAGGCATATATGGGATTGCCAAATAGTAACATGACACCTATCTTATTGTATAGAAGGAATTAACGCTGGAATTGCAGAGGCGTTGAAACTATTAGGGAGAGGAATACTGGTGTATATTGTCACATGAGAAGCTAGCAGTTGGCCTACAGCGCTGAACTCTGTGTTTGTAATGTCCTGTATTTCAGTGTGGAAATAGATTATATATATTAGTTCTGAAGAAGGAGGTACAACCTTCTTATTTCAGGGACCGTGGTACTGAAGTATTGGAGCAGCACCTGGTCTGAGTTTTGCTGAGTCCAGAAGGCTAGAAGCGGACTCCTTGTCTAAGATATCGACCAGTGGTGTATTTCAAGATAACTGAGAAGCAAGCGAGCAGAGGAGACAGTTTTCCTGCCGCCTACATTTGAGCTAAGAATTCGTCAGCCAGAGCAGCTCATCCTTATATAACCCACTCTAAAATTGACTATAATACTAAATTAAGAGGGACAGTTATTGTTTACAATTAAAAGAAACTGTGAACCCTTCAATATTATTTCCACCAGTAACAAACACATGAAGTCGTGATGACAAACAACAACCTAGCTTCAAAAGCCAGTATTACCTCATAAGACTACATCACAACCCTACACACATATTGTAATCATATTATATGTCAGGACAAAGATCCTTTGTATAAATTTTGTACATACACATTGTGTTTACATTTGATTGTGATTCCCGATTCACTCTGTAGTTGGATCAGGATATCTATTATTGAAAGAAATTAATACATAATTTAAAAGTTAACACTTGACTTACTTAAGCTAGTCTTCTAGAGTGTTTTATGTATGTGCGTGTCATAGTGTTGTAAAGTGTTGTGGATTTTAATTAAAGTGTTTATCTGTCTGTTGGTTGTTGTGAACTTACACTTCATCACTATCATAACCCTAGACATTCAACGTAGTCATCACAATAGTCCAGAATAAGTCTGATTGAGGTCTAAAAGTGGTAGCAAAGTAAGGTCATCTGTAAAACACCCCAATTATTAGATACAGATACCTTCACTGCTGATCTCAGTCAGTACACTAAGTCCCCTATAAATATTTATATAATCCCAACTTACCACAGTAAGGATATGAGAGTTTCTCTTCTTAGTTCTCCGCAGAGGTCCAATTATTTCCACGGCCACTCTTTCAAATGGGGTGCCCAAGATTGGCATCTCCCCAAGGGTCGCGGGTGCCGTCCAGTGTTTTGGTGCAACTTTCTGGCACTGAGGACAAGACTTGACGAAACGTTCAATGTTGCCGGTGATCCCTGGCAAATAATAGTGGCAGGCGATCCTTTGAGTCGTGGCGCTCTTTCCCTTGTGTCCACTAAATGGGATAGAGTGGCCCATCACAAGCACCTGGTTCGTATAGGTAGCAGGAACTACTAATTGGTTGTGTTCCTGTCCTTCGTTTCCAGCTCGACGATACATCAATCCATTCTTCATAAAGAAGTCTCCCTTGGTAAGTGGGTTGTGTGTCCTAGGTAATTTTTTAAAAACAGGGCGCCAGTGAGGAATCTTCCATTTGGGCCCTCTTCAATTCCTCGGGGAGGATATTGGTAGGAGGTTCCTGCTCTGCGTCCTTTTTTACTGTCCTCTAGTCTGTACGGCCGCCATGACTAGTGGTTGAGTAGGTTCTCCAAGGAACACATATCTACATCCCAAGATTCGAGAGTAGATTGGTTCTTCCACTATGGCTGCACGAATCTCTTCTATCACGTAACGAGATTCCACTCTGATACGTGCAATTGGCAGTGTCGTAGGTGCAACATCCTTCGACGGACCTTGGATGTCGACACTCTCTTCTGTCATCTGGTCAGGGGTGACAAGAGATGCACTGACCACCGCATCGAAAGCCAATCCTGTGTCATAAAGGCACTCCACAGATTGTCCATTTACGAGGACTGATTCGATGACGGGTGGATGAGAAATGTTTCCGTTAGAGCTACTCTGCTCCATATAGGGTAACGATTTTGTCTGCAGACATGCAGCATGTTGGGGAGGAGGTCTGCGCTTGCACTCATTAGTGTTGTGATTGTTCAAGCGACAGTACCTGCATCATTTATCTCCCTGTCTCTGGTCTTGCGCAGCATTTTTCTCGTTGTGGTCTTTGTAGTTATCCTGTTTAGCGTGCAGTTTCTGCGAGATGTGTGGTCCTTTGCTTTGTTTTTCTGATTGTGAGCGAGCTGGTTGTTTTGGCGCCTGATCCGGAAACATCTTCCTGGCTCTTTGAGAGTCCATGAGAGCAATTTGGAATCGCTCTGCCAGTGTAAGTATAGTTTCTAACCGGGCAGCGCCGTTTTCGTTGAGAAATCTACGCATTTCCACTTACATAGACTCCTTTAGTTGCTCTATCACAATCAGCTCTTTCAACCCGTCATAGTCCACGGTGAAGTTTCCCAGTGTACACCACTTCACTAGATAGTCTTCAATACTGGCTGCGAACTGTGAGAAGGTCTCTCCGGCCTCCTTCTTAGAACCTCGAATATTTTTTTCCGGTAAGCCTTTGAATGAAGTTTGTATCTCACCAAGAGAGCTTTTTCAGTGCCTGATAGTCATCTTGCTCTCCGGCCGGAAGTTTATTAAAAACCTCGTAAGCTGCTCCTCTTAGGGCCTGGGAAAGTTTCAAGTTCCACTTCCGTTCTTTCAGTCCAAACCCTGTTGCAAAGTGTTCAAAGGGGTCTAAAAAGGCGTCCATGGTATCGTTCCTTTCTGAGAAAGGTTCCAGCGGAAAGTTCATGGCATTGGGTGGCACAGGTTGCGAAGCAAGAACACCGTCTGAGCGGGGTGAGAACCCTCCGTCAGAGTTAGAAAACGCTGCACTTTTTGCCAGCTATCTGATGGGTCTGTCCCTGGATTTCCAGTTGCTTCATTTTAAGTGCATGCTCCCTGTCTCTCTCCCGCTCCGCTGCTTCTGCTGTGGCTTTCCGCTCTGCGGCTTCGGCTGCGGTTTTTCGCTCCGCTGCTTCTGCGGCGGCTTTCCGCTCTACGGCTTCGGCTTTCCACTCCGCTGCTTCTGCATCGGCCTTTTCCTTCTCCATTGCAAGTTTCTGTATCTCCATCTCTCTTGCATGAAGTTCATCAGTCTCCTCGCTTACAAATTGCATCAGCTCTTTCCCACTTAACCCGTATTCACGCCCTGCCTCCATTAAGCTAGCTCTAATTTTTGCGGAGTCTGCCATTATATGCAGTAGGGGTTTGCGAAGGGAAAAATTGGCTGTGACCTCAGAACAAAATTATTTAACTCACACAAGTAATTATCTCTTTAAAATCAGCTAGGTTTAAAATAGTAAACAAGCTCAAATAGTTCTTTAAAAAATTCACTCACTCAGCGTATTATGAAAAATTTAGATAACCGATTATCTAGCCCTTTCTAGATAAGAAAAATTTACCAAGTATTTAAGATTTGTCCAGCAGTTACGGAAAAAAAGAAATTTTTTTTTCCAATTTCCTACAGTGTTCTCTATTCTCAAAAGTGTTTACACTATCAGTTTGACACTTAATTTTTTTTTAAAGTATCACTCGTGCTTTAGAGATATAAATTGTTCCCACTACGAAGTAGACAAAATATAATAAAAGTCAGTCTAATAGGTAATCGCTCAAAATGCCAACAAATTTTACAATTATGCAACTTTATGGCAGAGATGAAAATGTGATTTATCACACTTCTAAGTCCGGGTTCACTAATCCCAAGACGAGACCACAATTGTCGTGTGGTGAGTATTGGGGCAACTACGACAGTAGTTTTTGTCAGGAATAGTCTATGAGATATTAGGTAGAAGGTCTCTAGAAAATGGGTCGTTAAGAAAGAATAGAAACCTATTCGAGATAGGGACAAGAAAAAGGGAATGAGGATGCTTTCCACTGGACAGTGTTTTCTGGTTAATTCTGGAAAGAGTTCTGTTTCCCCACGACCTTAGCTTCTGCCCTTAGATCCCGTAACAGAAAAAGCCGCCAACCTCATCTGAGTGTAGAAATTTTCGTATATGTAAATATTTAAAACCGACAGCACGAGTGATACATTAACAAACTAGATAATGATCAAACGATTATTGGGTTTATTAATTAAATATCTACATATATGGTTAGTAATGGTTAGAACGTGATGATGGTAGAAGACGATTCACACAAAACACACAGATGAGATATTAATATTGTAGTTAATTAAGTAGTAGTTAATTAAGAATGAGCTTGTGTAAAGCGAAATGATGATAATGTGATATGATACGATCTACCAAAATGGTGAATAATCTACACAGACCACGTGTCTCTAAATACTTCCCCCGGATAGGATGATTCGCATGTATGCATAGAATGTTCCAAGTTGTTATGTGTTATGTCGAGTGGGGTATCTCTAAGTCAAGGAAGTTCTGATGAAAACTTGTGTCGTACTGAGAACATTGACGATATATATATATATATATATATATATATATATATATATATATATATATATATATATATATATATATATATATATATATATATATATATATGTCACGAAATGGATTTAGGACTAGAGACTGTCTACATATAGTGACAAGACACTAGTGAGAAGGAAGACTGGAAAATTAGATTTTTGAAGAAAATGATAGTGAAATGTGAACAGTTGACACTATTGGCTCCGAGGTTAAGAACCGAGGTTGATTCTTTCCTCGCCACTTCGGACGTCTTATGTGCTATAGTTGTCAACGACCTCTAGCTACCCTAAGGGGATAAGGTTATATCAAGATTCACAAACACCAAGATACAGACAACATATAGCTACTGTACTTAAATTAAATGACTGATGCCAGCTACAATTTATACAAGTTTATTATACACCTATAAACAACCAAACATATGCATGTCCCATACATAACGTGCGAGGATGCACACCTGAAAACAACAATCAAGCACAGTTAAAAATGCATCAACCCCAACCCTTCTCCCACAATTGCAACCTGTATGGGGACAGAAGTTTGGATTAGACAAAAATAAACCGCACTGCACTTGTCGAGCCTCCACTTCCACAAACTATTCTAAATTAAATGTTAAGTGCACAGTCAGCTGGAACAACTACAAAGTGTCTACACCAACTCTGCGCAGACTCTGGTTCTACACAGCCTATCCTGAAATCTCTTGCACACTGCTACACAATTAACTCGTCAAAAAACCCTTCAGCAGCTGTCATCTGCTATACTTGGGACAACACTGCGACGACTTCTGTGGAGAGTATGGTCACCCTCTCTCTCTCCACCGTCCTGGAACTGATGACTAAGGTTTAAAAAGAACCCCACTGGATTCTGGACCTTTAGCTGGCTTCTCCTAACACCTCTGAATTCACCTGCCCGATTACCTATGACTGGGCGATGGGCTTTCGGCTTTATTATGGCCGTGACGAAGCGAACATAAAATTACAGCAACGCTGGCAGCATGCCAAATCTGCGTGTGTAACCGAATGAGCGTCAGAGCTCAGGATTTAACCACCAAATCCTATTCACTGGAAAAATGTCTTCCCCTGCCTTGGAAAACGTATTTTCTTTCTCTCCTTCCGCACGACTTTGCGTGTCTGCGAATGCCACCTTTTTGCCGTGGGAGAAATTTGTGGTATCAAACTTCTGCTCTTCCCCACAAAGCCGGCACCTGCTATTTAGACAAAAACAAAAACAACAGCTAAACAAAAACGTTAATAATCTATTTCTAATAACACTACCCTCCTGACTCTTCAACATATCACTCCCCTCTCTTCTCTCTCCCCGTCTCTACCTGAGCCCCAAAATAAACATTTCCCGGTAATACAATCACGCAGACCGTCTGACCCAGGGTTCTGCATGACTAACTCCCAGCAACAACAATATTTTCACTGGCCCGGTCTGGGCAGTCGTACTGTGGCCTACTTCTTACTCTGACACTAATGCCGTAATGATTAATACAAAATAAAACTAGCCCTCTCTAGGAATTCCTAAAATTCCCGTCAGTATGATTAATCACCTCAAAATTGAAATAAAGTATTATTCCCTTAACAGAAATAAATTTCATCTCCATCTTCTGAATACACAGAATAACAATGCACAATCAATAACATATAACCCTGTTTACGCTAGCATCTACATGTCGTCAAAAGTTATACATAATGGTTATCAATTAAATCTCAGTAGTTACAAACACGTGGTTACAATTTTATGACCACGTGCTTCTCTCCCCCTCGTCCCTCTGAACATCGTATCAATAAATATACCGTAACCAACGCGCCCACGTGCTTTACAAATTCCACCTCTTCTCCCCTCGTCCACCTATAGAAGTGTACTATACTATAAATAACTTGCAGCATTACATTCTCAATAAAATCACAAATACACAGACTCCCGCTACTCTGTACATTTACCTACGACGGAGATGCGGGTTTCTCTCCCGACCCACTTTGCAATAAATACAAAGCACGTCCGTGGCATCTAACTTTCAAATCATCTTAAATACCGCTATTCCTGAAACAAGGAATTAAATGGACCTAGTACGTTTCTCATGTCTATCACTCAGATCGTATTTGATGGCTCTGAAGTTACGAATTTAATTAAACTCCACTTCCCAAGAAACTTACTGCTACGCCTAAACTAGAAAAATTAAATAAAGTCCCCACGCAAAAATGATGATTACCAAATCTCGAATGTCCTACTGAAGGCAATCGACTTGACTCTGGCACCCGGCTTGGCAATTAATTTTTAGAGACCGAACTTATGAAATTCGGGCGTATTTATTATCCAGACCCCACGCGCCGACTTCATGACGTCATATGCGCGGCGTGGTTCTAAGCCAATGGGAGCTCTGCATTTCAACTGCAGTTAGCTCTCAGCCAATCGGAACCTTAAATCATTCTGATGCCACGTGCATGGGTTTTAGACAAAGAAACGGGAATTAGTCCTAGCCCTATACTGGCAATGAAGCAAAAATGGCCGCAATTAATTTAACTCCCGAAAAATGCGTCTATGGCCACATGCCATATCTTTAAAAAGACTAAAACTGGTTCCAATCTGATCTAGGCTCTAAAGTCCTTCGTCTAGAATAATAATGCAACAGTTCCCTACACACCAACACTAAACAAGACCACTAGTCATAGAGAAGGAACATAGATGTAGATGAGATGAAACTCCACCGTAATCTCTCTGAAAAACGTAAATAAATAGAAGGATGCTTAAGAGTGTGTTGCACTTGGTATGAATATGAGATTCAACTTTTGAGCTCTTTAACTTGACTTCAGATAGTACGCTTCCGATGGAGCTGAACTTGATATGAGTAATCAACTGTGAGCTTTAGCTTGACTCCTCTAGTAAGAATTCGAGTGATTTGAACTTGTTATAACTATGTATTGAACTTGTGCGCACGTGACGAAAAATGCTGCGTCCAACTTCTTGAGCGTGGGCAAGAAATATTCCTTTTTAAGTGAGGAACGAAGAATATCCTATCACGATTTCTGCTAGCCAAATGTCCGTTGTTTGATAACTTATTTCTGGTTAGACGTCAGACACGTAGCGTGTAGACTCAGACTTCTGATGGACTGAAGACACACAAAAGTCTTCGTAAGTTTTCCTATTTAATATATACTGGTTGACTTTCATTTATTCTACTTCTCACTATTGATCTCTATGAGTTCGATTCTAATGATGTTAAATATATTGTGCATGAGAGTGTGTGCGTATGGAAGACTATAATGATGATTCAACAAGCTAGATGAATTTGAAGTATGAACTATTAATTACTTCCTATCAGCCTATCATCTTAGAGGAAAATCTTCTGATTTTATTAATCCTTTATGAGAAGAATTCATTGAAAAACTATCTTTCGCACATTTAGCTGTGAGGTTAAGATGAATAAAGAATAATAAAAAAGTATTAATAATCTGTATAAGATCTACTAACCTTCTTTTCCCTTCGCAAAATCCTTTACGAACACAATACACACAGATATGAAATATTTATCCTATGCGTTAGGGATTTTTCTTTACACCCCTATGTTGAAAAACTGGACTCATCTCTCTAGCGAGCTGCGCGGTATATTATATCTCTAAAACTCAAATGTAGGTCCCTTGGACCAGTTACGTACAACTCCGCCCATACAACCAATAGCTAAGAGTCCCTCTCGTCACTCATTCCCAGGATCTCTCTTGCCCCCTGTCAGTCTAAAAGTGGGTCTCTCTTCAAAGTTAACAATAGTCCACAGAAATTTTACCATGCCCAGATGTCTGATTTTGATGAAACCAGATGTGTTTCACCAGATTTATCACGAGGCAATGTGGACTTCAAAAGATGATGTCAGGTATGGGGACTCAATCAAAAGAATTTATTTTACCACCGATGAAAGAACAAATGTGGTTCTCTAGATACCGGTCGCGAGTAATCAAAAACGATGAAATAGCAAATGTGGGCTTGAAAGAGCACAAATGTGGGAGAAAATAAAATAAGAAAGATGTAGGAAAAGATATGGCGATAATGCTTTCCTCTCGTTTATCACACGGAGCATGGGAACATTCATACATGCAAAACACCCTCAAAACATTCCGTGACTCTGAGATCCTCCTTGTGTGATCTAAGGGAGACGATTGGAACACTGAAGGAGTTGTCCGTGTGCACAAAAACTAAACCAAACCTCATCCTTTCATTGCTGTCCTCAGTTCTCTCGTCCATGCGTTTTTTCCTCATCTACCTCCCTTACCCTGGGAATTATAGAAAATAACTGCCTTGTAATGCTGCCAGTAGGTTTCTTCAATCTGTTTCCTATCCATCGCCATTACCTTACCATATATTGTTCCACTGGTAACCTGTCTGTTTCTTGTCATCATTTCACATTGGTGATCCTGCGGTACCATTTCAATCTTTCTGTTCTACGCAAGCACCCATTTATGACAGCAGGTATTTATTTATTTATTTGGTGGGGGGGGAGGGGGAAAAGGGGGGGGGGGGGGTGGGGGGGAAAAGGGGGGGGGGGGGTTGTTGTTCTTTTTTGTTGTTCTACATGTTTCGGAGCTATACAATAGGACTGACCTCACATTTTGAGTTGAAGATTCTTATTTTAGTGCTGGAGTTGGTTCCTGTTGATCTCCTAGGGGTCGGAGCGGCTAAGAGGTATGGCGTCCGCCTCGAATTCTAGAGGCACCGGGTTCGACTCCCAGTGCTAGTAATAAAATTTATGGAAGTTTTTTTTTCAGACTCAGTGGTCCTAATCATGTCATACTCCCCCCCTGGTCTTATAGGTAGTGAGATCGGACGCCTAGCCTTCTCGAATAAGGGCGAAAATATAGGAGGTCTCCTATGCAAGTTGAGCACTTTAAAAATCCCTCGGCAGTTTGAAATCGTAAAGACCATGCCGTACGGCCGCCGCCCTGTCAAAATTTAAAAATTAGAAAACTTACCCACTGATAAGGGTGGATTTAGGGCTCGCTCCTCTCTTGGTGATAAGGCCGCTATTGTGATGCTTCCATAATGATAATGGTAGAACTGACCACCATGGACGTTGTAAGTATAAGTCCGATTTCGTTGAAGAAACCTTCAGCCCGGTCACAATACCACCCCTATCGACACCAGGTATTATAGTTCAAGCGAGGATGGCATTCCAGGAGTGCAGGTCAAACTGACCTTTACAGGCATTCCTAAGTCTAACCTTGACGTAGGCATAATCGCTGACACACAGCGACGTTCATAGAACAAAGAACTGTCCTTCGGGCTGAGTATGACCCGTGTACATATAGATCTCAGGTATGAAGATACCTAGGGCGTGACTTCTAATAGAGGAACCTCCCTTTCTGTAATGCATACGTGAGCAGAGATCGACCATTGTCAAACATAAAGCAAAGTTACAGATTGGATGTAAATGAGGTATTACCTTCGTTCGAAAATCCACACCACAGAAAACATACGCCTCCAGGCGTTTTTTGAATACTCAAGGGAAGGACCTTGTAAGCTAACTATCTCACAATAAGGCTCCTAATCCCTAACAAAATCACAGAGACGCCAAAACGCGTCTTCTCTGCTTCACAATTTTTCATCGACTCCCAGACAAAAGAAACTTCCCAGGCGCCTCGCGTCCGGACATGCGCAGAACGCATCTACTTGAATAGCAATCAACCAAGACGATCTATGAACATTCCAGATACAAATTTATACTAGATCAAGCCTTATATGGACATGAACAGAGACCTCAACACTGGTTTCAGACATTCCAACAACAGTTGACTGATACTACCAAATAAGGAGAATGATCACACTTCGTTCAAAAAAATATGGACCGAACGTGTCTCGTCACAAGAGGAGGTAACATCATATTAAATGATAATCTCAATTATCCAGAGTTATGTAGCTTTGACCAAAAAAATTAAAGTGTACATTTCAGTCAATCTAATAATACAATGTCTTTCGCAAAAAATGATCATACAATGACTTTAGGAAAAATGATCATATAATGACTTTAGAAAAAATGATCTGTGCGTAACATTACCGCACCCTCCCGGGAAAAAAAATGAAACATTTTTTTTTTAAAAATCCTGGAGCCGGGAAAAAAAAACCTAGGCTCCCAACGCACGTATGATGAGCGGATATATTGCCTAAAAATGAGGCTAGCTCGACGCATGGAGCGAAACTGAGATTATATCTCAGATCCTTAGAGAAAAAAATTTTACCTAAGTATATGCGTATATATTCCAGGAAGGTGCCACCAACACATGCCATAGTGATGGCAACATCATAATGAAAGTCAAATTATACTCATATAAATCTATGAAATTAACTATATTATCATAGTATTATACAATCAAGTGTTGTGCAAACAGCGGTGTAATATACTCATATACTGCACTATAATGCATATTCAAACAAAGAGTACATTATATAATGCATTATTAATCATTAATAAAACATGTGCTGTTCCTCGTAGACATAAATACAATCGATACAAGAAGATGTGGACATCATCCGCTCCCAATCCAGGACAGGACTCGATAACTTCAAAGTTCCACAATGTACAAAATCTCGCAGACTTCAACGATGTGCTGCGAAAATATCAGTAACACAAATCTTTAAGACAAATGTTAAATCTCTTAATACAATCATTAAAATATAATATCTAAATGTGGCCATGTGATCTTTTGGCCCGTATATCGCTAACTAAGCCTTCTTCTGTTATGCTCAAATCGGTAACAGAAAAAAGGAAATTACATGGTACAACGTTATAAATTCCCAAAAAGTGAGAAAATATGTGATAATATGTCATGATAGTGTATGGAAAAAACTGTATATCAGGAAATATATATGACAGAAGAATTATGTGGAATCGTGTGGGCACCTGGACAGAATGTCTGCCATTACATTATCCGAACCACGGATAGCTCGAACCGAGAAATGAAATGGTTGAAGAGCTATGGCATAACGAGTGGACCTCGAGCTCTTCAAGTTTTTGCTCTGAATAGCAGTAAGCGCTTTCTGGTCGGTTTCCACAATGAAATGTGCGCCTAGAAGAAATCTTTGTAACTTCAGAATAGACCATACCATAGCTAATAATTCACGGTCTAAAACCGAGTAATTCTTTTCTGCAGCATTTAATTTCCTAGAGATATGCATCACTGGATGCAGAGTATCAGAATACTCCTGCATAAGTGCTGCCCCAATCCCAGTTGACGAGGCGTCACTTCGAAGAACAAAAGTCTTCTCAATAGTAGGTAACCTAAGGATAGGTGGAGATGAAAATAGAGTTTTAACCTGGTCCAATGAGGATTGACATTCTTTAGACCAGCGGATCAGATTAGGCGACCCTTTCTTCAATAAAGTAGAAGGCGGTGCCATAATGGAGGACAGATTCGGAATGAATCGTCCGTAGAATTGGATCAAACCTAATAGACTCCTTACTTGTTTCTTCGTCTTAGGGACCGAAATGGTAAGTATTTTTGAAACATTGTGGTCCTCTGTCTTTAAAAGACCATGACCAACACGATGACCCAGGAAAGAAATCTCACTAAATCCTATAAAGGCTTAAGAGGGTTTTGCAGTTAAGTTATACTCGCGAAGAGTAGACAGTAATTCGTATAAACCCAAATAGTGATCTTCCCAGGAATCACTGAATAGACAGATATCATCTAAGTATGCTATGACATCTGTACGATATGCGAGAATTCGCCGCATCATGCGTACGAATGTAGCAGGGGCGTTCATAAGACCGAAAGGCATGAAATTCCATTGGAATAAACCTCTAGGTGTAGAAAAAGCTGTAAAAGGTTTGGCACGTTCAGTTAAAGGAACTTGCCAATAACCTTTAGACAAGTCTAGTTTGGTAAAGAATCTAGAATTAGAAAGTTTATTTAGCAGCTCTTCCAATGAAGGTATAGGTTCAGCATCGAACTTCGTAACTTGGTTCAATTTGCGATAATCTACGCAAATGCGAATGTTATTATCCTTCTTTCGAACAATAACCATAGACGAAGAGTATGCTGAAGTGGATGGTTCAATGATTTCCAATCGTATCATTTCATCCAATTTCTTTTTTCAACTTGTGAACTGAAAAATGATTAAGGTATTGGATTGGGATCTGACTCTGATAGGATTATGGTCAGTTAGTATAATGTCATGTTCAATGACATTTGTGTGTCCCGGGATGTCTGTAAGGACATCCTGAAATGTTTGCAACATCGAAGAAACTTGTCGATGTTCCTCAGCGGAAAGATTAGGAGAAACGGTAACGTTTTTCCAAGATTCCGTAGAATGAAGTGGGACCATAGGAAGTGGAAGATTGACATCAGAAAAAGTAGTTTCCTCATCCTGTATAACAGACAGGGATGAGTAGTGACCATGAGGTACTTGAGAATTGTCCGTTGCCTGGAAAATAGGCTGCAAATAGTCAGGTCTTTCATGAAATTCCGTGAGCATATTTATGTGGAAAGTTTTATGCTTTCCATCAATATCGACTATATAGTCGACATCGGAAATCTTGGAGACTATTGCATATGGACCTTTCCATGCAATAAGAAGTCTGTTCTCCCTTGAAGGAAGAAGAACGAGAGCTTTGTCACCTGGACAAAGTTGTCGTAGACATCTATTTTTATTTGCAAACTGCCTTGCCTTTTCTTTAGCAAATTCAGATGAAGAAGTTGCTAGTTTGCAAACCTCGATGATCTTTTTCCTAAGAGCAATGACATACTCGTAAGAAGATTGAGTCTCATCGCTAATATTATCGGCAGTTATTAGATCGTGAAGTAAAGACATAGGGCCGCCTTGCTGCGCGCCAAAGACAAGTTCAAAAGGGGAAAACCCTGTGTGTTCATTGGGGACCTCTCTATAAGCAAAGAGAGCCGCGGGTAAAACCCTGTCCCAATCCTGAGGATGATCCTCAGTTATCTTCTCAAGTAAAGTTTTTAGAGTCCTATTCAAACGCTCAACTAACCCATTAGACATTGGGTGATAGATACTGCTGAGAGACCTTTTAATATGTAGCATAGACATTACCTGTGACATAGTGTCTGATATAAGTTGAGTGCCATGGTCTGACAATATTTCTCCGGGGAAACCCAAGCGAGAAAATATCAGCCAAAGAGCGTCTGCGATATCAGCAGTTGAGATGCTCTTGAGAGGTATAGCCTCTGGCCAACGTGTGCACATATCGACACATGTAAGGATAAATTGATGTCCTCTGGCCGACTTAATTCTAAAAGGACCGATAATATCTATTGCCATTTTTGAAAAGGGCGAATAGGAATGTCAGCAGCCTGGATAGGCGCAGCATGTCGTGGTCCTTTAGATTTGACCTCCTGACATACTTTGCAAGAACGACAGTAAATTCGTATGTCCTTGCTCACAAATGGCCAAAAGAAAGCCGCAAGAACCCTCGACTTTGTACGGGAAAAACCCATATGTCCAGCACATTGCGAGTCATGGGCATGTTGCAATATTTGCAATCTCATACTCTTAGGCACGAGAATTTGTGAATAAGTGGACGTAGACGAGTCTTATACCATACGCACAAGTACGCCGTTCTTCATAGAAATCCAAGACTTTCTATTAGTATTCTGATTTGGATCACCTTTTTTTGCTAGAATGAAGAATTTTTGTAAAGAAGGATCTTCTTCTTGCAATTTTGTAAATGAGTCACGTGAAATAATCAAGTGACTATCTTGGCTATCTACTTCATCATTACCAGTTAATGAAGTTTGAGGTGGATCCAGAGCATGTGCTCTTGTGACCACCGCATTGGTAGCTTCCATGTTTTGCTCTTCCCAAACTGCAATTTGCTGTGGGGTACAATCCCTAAATCCGTGAATACGACCAATAATAAGGTCCGCAATAGGGTTTGGAAGAAGACACGCGTGGACATCTCCCGTAAAGAAAGGAGTAGCAATATGTATTATGGCTGTAGGATACTTTTCCAAAGTGCCACCAAATGTGACACATTTGATGACCTTTCATGTAGCACAGGATGGATTTACAACAGATTGCCTAACACCAACAGTAGTACATCCAGAATCAAACAAAACTGAGACTGGATTACTATTTACAAGACCCTTATGTAGTATAAGAGAACCTCTCCCGTCATGCGCAACATTAGCAGGAAGAGCTGGAAGAGGATGACCACAGCTTAAAGTAGTTACGGTAGTCGGGTCAAATAAAGTACTGCATTGGATACATTTATTTGCTCTACCAAAATCAAAAGACGAACATCCGATAGCATTTTGGTCTTTATTATCATTAACCTGTTTATCTGCTCCCTGAGATTCTTGTTGTACAGAGTTTGTCTGTTGATATCTTTTTCTTTTATGTTGCGATCTACCGCGACCATTATTGCCTCTGCAATTATCATTAAAGTCTCTACTGTAATTGTTATTCTGGTTTGAATTCCAGTTTCCATAACTGTCATTACCATTTCTATACTGTTGAGAACCTCTATTATATTGGTTTTGAGGTCTCCGAGAAAAAGATTTGCCTCTATACTGATTACCTTTGTGAAAATGTCTAAAATTACAGGGAGTAGTATACCGTGGAGTATCAGGTTGTCTCCAGTTCTGCGAAGAAGAATCACCCTGAAATTGATCGCTATGATTCTGAGCATAATTACGGTTACTCTTCTTATTAAAATTTTGTTGGCTACCCTGAAATTTACGCATGAAATTTGGGCCATAAGGTGCTGCCGAAGCAACTGGCAGACCTTCTTTTACTTTAGAGTTGCTAATGGTTACGTGAGGATGCGCAGTGACATACTGGCAACAGTATTCTTCCATTTCTTTTATGTTTTTAGGCTTACGCTCATGAAGAAAAGAAAGAAAAGATTCATTGACAGAAGACATAACCTTGTCTCTAAGTAGTAAGTCCATAAGAGCTTCATATGTATTTTCTGTCTTAGACAGCTCAACCCATCGTGAAAAAGTAAGACGTATCCTTGAGATGAATTCAGAGAATTCCACTCCAGTTTCTGGCAACATATTTTTAAATTGAAGACGATAGCCGTCTTCGTTAAGTTGGTACTTCTTTAACAAGACTGCTCTGACAACCTCATAGTTGTTCTTGTCAGGCACATCTACCATGCCCAACATAGTCAAAGCATCACCTCTAAGTATCTTGGACAAATGATAAACATATAGTGTTTTATCTATGTTATGCACCTTGCATGCACTTTCAAACCTATCTAGATAAAATGTTATGTCATCAATGGAGGCATTAAATGCTGGTAGATTAAGCTTGAAATTATTAGCATTAGTCTTATCTGACACCTTATCTGCATTACTAGCATTACCAGTGTTCAACAATTTCATCTTTTCTAACTCTAAAGCTAAGAGTTTTTCTTCATGCTCCATTTTTGCTTTTCTCTCATCAGCGTCTCTTTGTAACCTTCTTTCCTCAGCCTCAGCCTCTCTTTGTAACTTTTTCTCGTCAGTCTCAGCCTGAAGTCTCTTATTTTCAGTCTCTATTTCTAGTCTTTTATTTTTAGACTCTTTTTCAAGTCTTTTATTTTCAGACTCTTTTTCAAGTCTTTTCTCTTCAGCTTTTGCTTCTGTTTCTCTTTTTTGTTTTTCCATTTCCATTTGGAATCTTCTTTCCTCCACCTGCATCTGCAATTTCTTTTGTTCAGCTTCCATTTCCATTTTTTTCTCTTCCATCTTTAATGCCTTATCATATTGAGTAGTTGCATATTCTTCCAACTTATCACCTGTCTTGCCAAGGGATTTCCCTTGTTCAATAAAGTAATCAAGTGTAGACATGATGTCTAATATTATGAGTCACCAAATCTGAAATATTTAATTAACTTATTTCAACCTTAATAGTAACAAGACTTAGTAAAGTACTTGTTTAATCCCAATGTTTATCCCAGTCTCTGTGGGAAACAAGTCTTTGACATCAAACTTGTATTATCAAATGTATAACAATATCACAAGTCACTTCTTACTCATGAAGGCCCTACACAAATCAGTGCATAACTATCAGTTATTTATCACAACTGCACTACAATAGTGCGTAAGCAAAAAACCACCAGTTAGTTATGATACGTGCACTATATAAACAGTAGTGAACGCTAATTACTCAAGAACTATGTAAACAATAACAAGGAACAAAGACAATGTAAACAATAACAAAGATCAAAGACAATGTAAACAATAACAAAGATCAAAGTCAATGTAAACAATAACAAAGATCAAAGTCAATACGAAAACATTCGCATAAGTCAACTAAATAAACAGCAGAACTAAAAGAAAATCTCACAAAGAATGTGAATGACAAAATGCGAAAAAGTAAACAAACAAATGACGTCACAATGTATAAACAAAAATTGTGTAAAGAACTGAATAATAGAGAAGAGGAGACCTACAAATACAAACAAATCAAAACAGAACTAAAGAACAGAAAGAGAAAAAAAAATATTACAAAAAACAATGAAAATAAAGCACAACTCGTCACAACTAATAAATATAGCAATGGTTGTCGCTAGCAAATTTCACAATAGGAAATTTGCACAGTCCCTAAAGAAAACGCTGACAGTAGAAACCTCTGTGACGTGGTATCTTCTACTGCAAGACACCACCCAACCGAAACCCGCTGAAGTATAAACATATAAATATACAAATAACATATAACATGTAAACATGTAAACAAATAGCAAAAAGTGTGTGAAAGAATTCAGAAGGCTCAGCTAGAACATAAGGGCACAGTTCACAACAAAACAGGCCACTTAACTTCTATGTATCCAAAACGTTAGCACGGTGCAGAACAGGTTGAGATCAGCATTCTGAGGATAATGATCCAACGTTGATCAACATCTGCTCCTATAGACAGCCATGACGCTGGAAAATGAGCTTCTGATACCGGAACAGATGTTACGGCATTTGTCCTTCTTCCTTATAGATCAGGAAATCGATTCGCTCGGTACTTGTCCTTCTATCGTAGTAAAACTGCAATAGTGCCGAGCAGCGCCGGGTAGTTTCAAAATATTACCAACTGTCAGTAACGCCGGGTACTTTCAAAAAATTTCATCAAAGGTGATGAGTAGAAACTGTAATGTTGTCTGATGAAGTATGCTGTCTGGGTTTGTTGATTCCCTTGACTGCTGGTACCAGAATTAAACCAACATCTGGCCACCATAAAATGATAAGGGTGGATTTAGGGCTCGCTCCTCTCTTGGTGATAAGGCCGCTATTGTGATGCTTCCATAATGATAATGGTAGAACTGACCACCATGGACGTTGTAAGTATAAGTCCGATTTCGTTGAAGAAACCTTCAGCCCGGTCACAATACCACCCCTATCGACACCAGGTATTATAGTTCAAGATATAGGGTGTCTTATCTGGTTTTGTGTTGATGTTGTTGCTGTGTATAGTAATGATGTAGTTCACAGAGTTACAGCACATAGCGTACGACATGTGAAGTCATAAATGGGTAAACTGCTCTGGACATTTTTTCA
This sequence comes from Oreohelix idahoensis, assembly GCA_024509875.1. Taxonomy (NCBI): domain Eukaryota; kingdom Metazoa; phylum Mollusca; class Gastropoda; order Stylommatophora; family Oreohelicidae; genus Oreohelix; species Oreohelix idahoensis. Next base: position 187,695 of record JAMPIV010005708.1, on the reverse strand, counting down.
TCATTTATTTTGACGCCACAGGTACAAGTACGTACATCCAGTTCACAATAGGGCAAAGTCATGACATTCACGAATATCAGCATACATAGTTCATCAATGCATTTGGCATATTCTAAAGATGATGATATGGCGCCAAGGGATTATATGGTTGGCTCCAAATACAAAAGTACATCAACAAAAATCCTCTTACTGTTCAGATGTGCTAAATGAGTCAAATCATAAGTCGCATGAGGATGGCATTCCAGGAGTGCAGGTCAAACTGACCTTTACAGGCATTCCTAAGTCTAACCTTGACGTAGGCATAATCGCTGACACACAGCGACGTTCATAGAACAAAGAACTGTCCTTCGGGCTGAGTATGACCCGTGTACATATAGATCTCAGGTATGAAGATACCTGGGGCGTGACTTCTATTAGAGGAACCTCCCTTTCTGTAATGCATACGTGAGCAGAGATCGACCATTGTCAAACATAAAGTAAAGTTACAGATTGGATGTAAATGAGGCATTACCTTCGTTCGAAAATCCACACCACAGAAAACATACGCCTCCAGGCGTTTTTTAGAATACTCAAGGGAAGGACCTTGTAAGCTAACTATCTCACAATAAGGCTCCTAATCCCTAACAAAATCACAGAGACGCCAAAACGCGTCTTCTCTGCTTCACAATTTTTCATCGACTCCCAGACAAAAGAAACTTCCCAGACGCCTCGCGTCCGGACATGCGCAGAACGCATCTACTTGAATAGCAATCAACCAAGACGATCTATGAACATTCCAGATAAAAATTTATACTAGATCAAGCCTTATATGGACATGAACAGAGACCTCAACACTGGTTTCAGACATTCCAACAACAGTTGACCGATACTACCAAATAAGGAGAATGATCACACTTCGTTCAAAAAAATATGGACCGAACGTGTCTCGTCACAAGAGGAGGTAACATCATATTAAATGATAATCTCAATTATCCAGAGTTATGTAGCTTTGACCGAAAAAAATTAAAGTGTACATTTCAGTCAATCTAATAATACAATGTCTTTAGCAAAAAATGATCATACAATGACTTTAGGAAAAAATGATCATATAATGACTTTAGAAAAAATGATCTGTGCGTAACACCCACCATAAAAATATTGATAGAATTTATGGTTCGCGTATACACATATTGGGATTCTCGAGAGTGCTACGGAGTTTAGTGCTGAGATCCTCCAGGTGTGAACTAAGGGAGACGATCGGAGCACTATTGGTGTTGTCCGTTTGCAATGAATATGGCCCTAAAAACCAAAGTAAACTATATAGAACCAATTCTGACACATGGAAGTGAGTCACGGGCAGTTAATAAACAAGTAAGAATAGCTCTATAGATCACAGAGATGTGGTTTTTACAGCAGAATATTAAGAATACCATGGGCAGCTACAGAGAATAATAAGGATGTCCTAGAAGAGTCCACTGTGCGTAAGAAGTTTCTTAGTTACATTAGAAGGAAGCAGTTCCACTTTCTTCTGGCACGTTATGAAGGAAAGTATGAATAAAAAAATATAGCGTGCGACAAAGAGAGAAGATAGTTAAACAGTTTGACATCGTCGAAGGAAAAAAACGTAACCAACAGAATTGATAAATAGTACGGGAGACAGAAAGTTGTGGAGAGACATGATCACCAAAGCAATCAAGCACCATCCTTGCAGAAGCAGAAGAAGACAAAATATAGTTCCTGGGAGTCGCTGAAGAGACAAAGAAACACAATGGCTACTTCTTCCTCAAGCTTGTTCTAAAGGGCAACCGATAGTTTTTGCTTTGACACAGACGGCCTGCTTGGTGACCAGCTGCAGAAGGCGACTCCGTGCTGCGTAAGAAGTGAACAAAGAAATGAATGAAGGATGAATGAAACACTCTAACGAATTTTGTTAATAAGGTAACTGGGCAGATAACAAAGCCAAGAAAGGGACATCAACTACAAACCAAATAAAGTTAGTTATTAGCAGAACAGAGATCAAAATCGTACTGGAGCCAAAGCTGTTGAGAGGCATGATCACCTACGCCACCAGGCATGCCACTGGAAGAAAAAGAACAAGTAGCAAGAAGACAGAGGATTATGGTGATTTGGAAGAGATTGAATGCTGCAGAATACATTATTCACATAAATGGGTCAAGTATTTTCCAAGTGGATGGAACAATTGTGAAACAACAGCTATCAGTAAACGTAAGTACAGGAAACAAGCGCATTGCGAAAACATAAGGAACTTGGTAAGACGATTTTGCAGAATAAATGTGCGACAACTTAAGTTAACACAGAAAGGCAAACACGCCTACAAGCTGCTGATAGATCAACCACGTATATGTTAGATATCCAAAGAGCCATAAATATCCTGTATTGAAAACTCATACAGACTGCAGCAAGGAATAGGCTATTTTATGGTAGAAGAACCCTAGTGTAAAATATGTCTTGAGAAAAACACCATAGCATATTATGTGCTAACATGCAAGAAATATGAACAGCAAAGAAAACCACTCATGGAATACTTGAAAACACAAAACTCACCATCGTTATCGCTAGAAACTACTAAAAATTGACCTATTGAGGGAGCTACACAAAATAACAATAATAATAATAGCCCCTTCAGTCATAACTGACAATGGGAATGCGCCCCTGAGGTGACAGCCCTCAGCTGCTTATTTTCCTGGTGCTCCTTTCTACGTTTTATCATCTCTTCTCCTTGTTGTGTGAGTTTCTTTTCGCTCAATCTGAGGTGGCGCCGTAAATAGCATCGCCACTTGGTGCGTTCGGCATCTTCATCCTCCCACGTTACTGGATTTATGTCCAGTGCCCTCATGTCTCTCTTGCACACATCTTTGAACCTCAGCTGCGGTCGCCTAACTGTTCTTCTGCCATCTGCTAGTTGGCCATAGAAGATATCTTTTGGGATGCGACCATCTTCCATAGGGCGGACATGGCCAAGCCAGCGTAGTCTTCGCTGTCTAAGCAGTGTATACATGCTTTGATGGCCAGCACGTGACAACACCTCGACATTTGTCACTTTGTCTTTCCAAGAAATGCCAAGAATGTGGCGTAGGCACCGTAGATGGAAGGTGATCAACAATACACAAAATAATGAAATGCTAAACCAAAACAACAATTAACATATAATTACCACATCAAATGAGAACAGTGAAGGACAAACAAACACACTTAAAAATTATATTCACCACAGAATTTCAGCACTAGATGTAAAATAAACTACATTTTTTTTTAAAATCAGCAAACACTCAATGCACATTTAAGATAATAATTACAATAAAAAGGATGGAAAATATAAATAAACACAAAACTTACAAACCCCTCAAATTACAACAGGAGAGATAAACCTAAAAACATAGAAGGGACACAATAAACACAACAGACATTAGACAACGCCACTATAAAAGACAGAGAAACTGTAGCCTGAAAGAACCAATGCGCTATAAGAAAGAAAAAAAAAAAAAGAACAACCAGTTTAATTCTTGTTAAAATGTAAGAGCTATGAAATAATAAGAATACCGCTATTAGATTATTTGCAGGCATCAAATTTACGTATAAACTAGCAAAAATTGGCAGGTTTTTAGTTATAGTGTGTTGTTTCTGTTACACGTATTACATTGCTGCTTCTTCTATAGTCTCGCTTCCTCGCTGTGAATGACGCGATCGTCTCTTCCTTTTAGCCATCTTATCATTTTGATCCATAATAATAAGTATGCAATACTTTAAATAAAAATTTAAAAACTTACATTTTAAGGTTATTTTTAAGAAAAATTATGTTCAATCCGTTTCCCAAATGAAACTGGACAGAAGAGTATCTTGATTGTCTGTTGATTTAATGCACACCGTCACACTTTGCTATTTTCGCGAGAGAACATATAAGGGGAAACAATACAATTATTGTCTAACTTTCAAACACAGTTGCACCCCCTTAGTTGTGCTCGAAAGTTAATGTACTCTCTCGAAAATAAAATAAAGTGCGCAAATGACGGTGTGCAAAGTGTGACAGACCGACCTACCGAAGTACCTTACGGCGGGAATTATGGTATTGGATTGGATATAGAAGAAATGTTAAGAATAGACAGACCTAGGCAACTGCATAATACAGTCAAACAATATTTAACACGAACAAAGGTTAATATACAGTTTGGAATATATAATTGGGAATGTGAAGGTCTGATGCTGTTCTTAAAATGCATACGACTTTTAACAGGTGGATGTCAATTCAATATCTGTAAAAGTCAGTTATATAACTGGAACCACTAGGCCTTAACACCCCCTCCCCCTTAATATTATTCTTGTTCGGAGTTTCTGTTTGATTTTGTTCGGTTTTATCTTGTTTTTGTTTGTTGGATTTGTTTTTTGTTTTTTGGTTTTTTTTTTAAACTTACAAGCATAATTAGTAATTGTGATTTGCCAAATTTACAATGATTTGACATGTGTGATGCCACTTTCCCATATGGGCAGTTGTTCATATTATTTGGAATTGAAAACAATATATATCCTAATTATAACTCATCAGAGGCTGAACGGGATATTTCTCATCATTAATATAAAAAAAAAAAAAACAGTTTAATATGCTACTTAGAATAAAGTATACCCGGACCCACACTGTAACAACATACGGCTGAACCGCGTAACATTATAAAAAGGTCAAGGACAAAGCATATGATAAATATTTATAGTAAATGCTGTGCTAATATCTTACTCTACATTAATAATTATGTCCCTAGACCTAAATGTCTTTAATATTTTTGACATGCGCCCTAATATAACCGACTAGGTTGAACAGGACGCGCCTCGCCAAAACAAGGCAAAATGCCATTTTTTTTAAAATTACTAACTCTGCACTTTCAACCGGTGTTCGCTGAACACTGAGGTGGTATGGGCATCGTCGGCGTAGATAGCAGTCCTTTTCAGGGCTTCATCATGCAGATAGATAATGTTAGTCCTTTTCATGACTTAGTATCTATCAACGCTGGTCGGGCTAGCAGTCCTTTTCAGGATTAGTCCTTTTCAGGGCTACTTCATGATAGCTGAAAGATGCTAGTAGTCTTTTTCTGAGCTTAGAGATTATCAACACAGCGCTTGAGTTAAGCGTATTCACTTATTTTTGAATGGCAAATTCCGCTCCGATATAACCAACGGACTTCAGTCTAGGTTGAAAGGGACATGTCTGGCCATAAGAAGGCATAACCCTCAACAAACATAAACATTCCGAGATCCTACCCTAGAATTTACACCAGAATAGCGTGCATTCCTTTGCGCCCCTTTATTTAAAAAAAAAAGATCCCGTTACATGCCCATTGAGGCATATTGGGAATATGATGTTAGGCCCATATTTTCTCGACCATCGGCACACTTAGTTGCTATGGTACCCATTTCACGAGGCTGGGTCGACCCCGGAGCCGTTTATGTTCTAAACAATCCCACCTCAACTGGGGATCGAACATAGAAAACATATAGTAAAGTGTATAAAATATACAATATATTTTATTGTTATTATTATATATTTATTTTTGCCGTTTGATTGTTTCCCGTTGAAAGAGGATAAATTACGTCGCTTGGGAAAACGCCAACATAATTTGTTTATTCCCCATCGACAGTGTAGAGGATAACTTACATCCCTTGAAAAAAAAAAGGCCAAAGTATTTTTTTTCAAAACTTTACACACACACACACACACTCAAAAAATGGATAAAACAACTTCATTCAGAATCTATCTATCTGTCTGTCTCTCTATCTATCTGTCTCTCTGTCTGTCTTTTCGTTCGTCCGTCCGTCCATCTGCCTTGTCTGTCTGCCTATCTCTCTCTCTCTCTCTCTCTCTCTCTCTCTCTCTCTCTCTCTCTCTCTCTCTCTCTCTCTCTCTCTCTCTCTCACTCACTGCCCTGCCTAGCTCTTATTCTTGTTGAATCTCTTTAATATCTCTAGCCTCGCATAAGCCAACATATTTATTGCATCTCTGTCCTTCTCTCTCGGCCTTCCTCTCAATCCTATACAGCAAATTAGAGCCCCTTTTACCGGGGAAAAAAAATCTGCGTCATTTTTAAAACAACAGCTGTCAAAGCTTTAAAAAAAAAAAACGAATCCATCTCGAAAATATAGGCGATTAAAAGTTCCACATCATCTCCAGCCTCAGCGTATCCTCTACCCCCATTAACCAACTTTTATCTTCCTTAACTCGTTCATTTAAATTGTCAGGCTGTAATTTCAAAATGTTGCCCGTTTTAATCCATTGTCTAGTCGCAGAGCCACGTACAGTTTATAGAGCATTATGCTGGCTTTATCGAATCATTAAATTCCGTGTCGAAGCCACGGGCGGTAGATGCAACTTTGATATTGAGTAGAAGAGTTATCCCCAAGGTTGCCACTCAAGTTCTAGAGATAAACCCAGATTTTCTTCTTAAAAAAACCCAGAAATACCCAGATTATTTTATGCCTCAAATACACGCGATAGAAGATGCTTACACAATCTTTTAGTGCAACTTTAGCACAAATATGCTGTGTGCAACCAATTTTTATTTATTTCTTCATTTTTACTTTATTTTTTATTACCAAAAATTCACAATTATATTAAAATGATTTTATTAACACCCTAATATATGAACTCTTGAAAATGAGATATTTAAACAGTAACATACTTACAGTAGTTACATTAACAAAATGTTCCTCAAATCAAATATAAAATGTTAGTTGAACTTGTTACCGTTGAAAATTGTCACTTGTCAGCGACTCGGCATCCATGTCGACAACTTCTCCTTCGACAAGATCATATGCATGAATTGACAATGTGGAATCTTGATTGTGAAGTTCCAAAATCTTTGCATATCTCTGCTGACAACGTCCTTCACGCACATCTTCATTTACTAGGATTAAACTTATGACAAACTCCAACTTTGCAACTGCTTGCTAGGCTAGTATTCGATTGGAAACTGTTTCACACAAAAGCTTGTTGGTTTGTTTAGTTTTAACTAAGTTAACCTTCGAAAACACTCTTCCGACACATGCTGAGGAGTGAGGTAGTGCCATAAGCGTGCACATGAGGTCAGCCAAAACATCAAATTTCTGGTTATTAGCGTCTGTTACTTGTTGCAGTCCCAGCCAGAATGCGGGCGGATCCTCATCCACCAGATGTCAAAGATCTTTTCGGCACGATACCAGTTCTCGCCATTGATCAGACAGACGATCAATGCTCTCTTCTTCTTCTTCGTTCGTTCTGAAAAGGATGTTGGTTGCAATGTGTCCGTTTACAGCGAAGCTGCGATATTTGCGCCGACACATCCGACTTCAGTACGGCATTTTTGAGACCGGGTTAGCCTTCCCTCTTCGATCCCTACTCACTCAGCCAGACTGCAGTGATGCAGCCTGTTTCCAGGACCACCACTTGGAGGTGGAGTAGGGTCTTGGTCAGCTCTGGTTCGCTGACCCTGACGCAAGCAGTCTTGCTATCAGGCTATCTTCTGAAACAACTGTTGGGAACTGCGCTGCTAATAAAATGACAGAAGGTTTGTTGATCTCGAGAGCTTGCTTTGGATCCAACAGCTGATGTAAACGAGTAAAAAAACACCGTCATTGATGTGGTTAAAAACAAGAATTAAATTTAAGTGGAATAAAAAATAAATTGCACATAATGTTTTATATTTAATTATAATATAAATATAATGCTCAGTGCCCAGAATATACATACATTGTAAATGCCAATTGTCAAATATACCCAGATTGATGCAGATTTGGAAAAGAAATACCCAGATACCCAGAGAGAAGCCAAAAAACCCAGATCTAGTAAAAAAAAATACCCAGCTGTGGCAACACTGGTTATCCCTCATTACTCGTGACCTTTAGAGTAAAATACCCGCGTAAATTTTAAGATGATAACATGTCGTTTAAACAATGATGCACACGCACACATCTTAACTTAAACATATCGTTCTTACAATTTGCACGCAGAAACAAACAAATATGTACACATGTACATGAGCATGTATATGCGTACAAGCATTCAAGAGATGAAGAGCCGAAGACAGTTATGCGAAGAGATATGCTGTGGGTGGACATAGAAAGAAATTTATGATATTGAAAGATGGACAGACGTTTTGGATGCTGGAATATCGAAGGATACTGATGATACTGAAAGATAGAATGAAGTTTGTAATGCTGAAAGATGGAAGCATACTGATGATGCTGAAAGATAGAATGAAGTTTGCAATGTTGAAAGATGGAAGCCTATGGATGGTGCTGAAAGATAGAATGAAGTTTGTGATGCTGAAATATGGGAGGACGTTTGTGATGCTATAAGATGGAAGGAGGTTTGTGATGTTGAAAGATAGACAGAAGTTTGTGTTGCTAAACGATGGACAGAAGTTTGTGTTGCTATACGATGTAAGGAAGTTTGTGTTGCTGAAAGATGTAAGGATGTTTGTGATGCTAAAAGATGGAAGGAAGTTTGTGTTGCTGAAAGATGGAAGGCAGTTTGTGTTGCTGAAAGATGGAAGGAATTTTGTGTTGCTGAAAGATTGAAGGACGTTTGTGTTGCTGAAAGATTGAAGGACGTTTGTGTTGCTAAAAGATGGAAGGAAGTTTGTGTTGCTGAAAGATGGAAGGACTTTTGTGTTGCTGAAAGATGGAAGGACATTTGTGTTGCTAAAAGAAGAAGGAAGTTTGTGTTGCTAAAAGATGGAAGGAAGTTTGTGTTGCTAAAAGATTGAAGGAAGTTTGAATTGCTGAAAGATGGATGGAAGTTTGTGTTGCTGAAAGATGGACAAAAGTTTGAGATGCTGAAAGATGAACAGAATACCACGTTCTGTGATCTAAATGTGAATTAAAAAAAAAAAAAAATACGGTCACGTAAGTCATTAGCCACGTATCTGCCCGTATTCTGTCCTCACATTTCCTCATTTTCTCTCTGTGTCTCTCTGTCTCTCTCATTCACTCTCTCCAGCATTCACTAGCACCAAATATACATAACTATCACTCTTTCCAACATCTGAGATAAATCCCTCTTTTTGCGAGTCAGCGCTTTGCCTCGTCACCTCCTCGTCTGGTTCGTGAGGATGTAAATCTAGAATTAATCCCAGAAGGATATCGCTTTGATTCTTCGGTGCCGCGGTCATAGCATTCATTATCTGTCCCTGTCACCTGTTTCAACCAGCAGAAGGAGAAAGTCTGTGTATGTGGTTGGGGAGGGGGATGGGTTCTGTAGCCTGCAACGCTTTTAGAGGCACCGAGATTTATTCAGAGCTGGTGCAGTGAATCAATAAATCAATCAACAAACTAATCGATAAGTCAGTATGTCGGTCACTCTTTCTATCTGTCGTTCGCGCAATGTGTATTTATCCTTCGCTTAACGCTTCCTGCTACTGTTTTTTTTTTTTAAATTAGACATTGTTACAGTTATAATCCATGTCGCAAGACTTAACTAATATGAGGTTTGTATGAGGCTGGCAACCTCATCATATAACACAAACTGCTACAAAAAAACCACTGCTGGAAACGAAAGCTTTGGCGCTGGCTTCGTGCTAGAGAACCAGCTGCAAAGGTGGATCCGCGTTCCAAAGTAAGAGAAAAGGGAAGTAAACACTTATCATTATGTTGGGAAATACATAATTGGGGCCATTGTGTTGATATAATACATTAAAATATGAAACTACACTTGTAGGATCATCAGCGTTTCCACTCCTAGGTGGATTCACCTAGAACCTAGGTTATATTTTTGGGCCCGTCTATGTGTAATTTTTCTTCATTAGTTGAAGAACGCCACCTAGATTTCGCCCTAAATCGGCCAAACATGGCATAAAGTAGCCCAGCGATCGCCAAAAATAGCCCAAGTCGCCGATATCTAGATGTTTTTTTCTTCAAAATCCAGATAGGGCAACGCTGACGATCATTGGGAAATAAAGTTTAATGGCGGCAAGCTGATCAAGTGTTATTGTGTGTATCGTAAACCTTATGTGTGCGAGTGAAGAGGACGTAGCCAAGCCTATATACATGCACAATAACACCACAATTGTGACGTGACGTAAATGCCCCATGTATTTCCCGGGGTCGCTAGGGAGACAAAGAAAGAAAATGCCTCTTGCTCCTTCCGGCATTTTCATAAAAGGTGACGAAAATGTGGTTATGAATTATGGTGACAACCTCATAATGTAAAAGTCATTGCTTCATAAATCACTACTACAAGGGCACACGAATGACATAACGTGGGCATCCTTCAAGGGAACCAGCAGGAGTGGCGACCCCATGGACCATAATGAGAAGAAAAGGAAAATGATGATATAGACGTGAATAAAGATAAAAAAGAGAAAAATTAGGAGTGGAAGTTAAAATGTGATGGAAAAACGATGTAGGCTAAGTGGAAAATAACCATATTGTGTTTAACCTTGGAATGAGACTGAACACATTGAAGATGTATAGTTATTCAACCATTTGTAGGCTTTTACATAGCGTCGCTTTAATCCTGCTTTATTCCATCTTCACTTTTTGCCTAAATTGACCCGTAATAAATCGACTTAAAATAGTTTAATCTACCATCCTACACAATATGTTACATATAGTCACCATGTTAGAGATAGTCACCATGTTAGAGATAGTCACCATGTTATAGAAAGTCACCATGTTAGAGATAGTCATCATGTGATAGAAAGTCACCTTGTTAGAGATAGTCACCATGTTAGAGATAGTCACCATGTTAGAGATAGTCATCATGTTAGTCACCATGTTAGAGATAGTCACCATGTTAGAGATAGTCACCATGTTAGAGATGGTCACCATGTTAGAGATAGTCATCATGTTAGTCAGTCACCATGTTAGAGATAGTCACCATGTTAGAGGTAGTCACCATGTTAGAGATAGTCACCATGATAGAGATAGTCACCATGTTAGAGATAGTCACCATGTTAGAGATAGTCACCATGTTAGAGATAGTCACCATGTTAGAGATAGTCACCATGTTAGAGATAGTCACCATGTTAGAGATAGTCACCATGTTAGAGATAGTCACCATGTTAGAGATAGTCACCACGTTGGAGATAGTCACCATGTTAGAGATAGTCACCACGTTAGAGATAGTCACCACGTTAGAGATAGTCACCATGTTAGAGATAGTCACCATGTTAGTCACCATGTTAGAGATAGTCACCATGTTAGAGATAGTCACCATGTAGTTCCCATAGATCTCTGAGGAGACTAAGAAGGAACAAACCTGCTGCCCACTCAGGTATGTTGTAGGAAGCAAGTAATACAAGGTTGTGTACGGGGCTAGCAGCCTTATCATTATAAAGAAATTGTTTCAGAAACCACCACTGCTTGAATGCTTTGGTGCAGGCTTCCTGGAGGGGGACCAGCTGCATTGGCAAATCTGTGCTCCCCAGGGAGCGAGAAGGAAAATGATGATAAAGAAGCAAAGTGTGGAAGGTATTTGATGAGTTCAGTCAAGTTGTACTGTGTTCATGTGAAAAGAGTTGCCTCTTGTCATTATTTCTGTTATTAATGTGCTATTGACTAGATTGTGAAAACAATATCAACCAAAAGAGATGGAGTTCAGTAAAATTTGATAAAACAGCTTGACAATCTAGATCAGAGGTTGCCAACCTTTTGATCCCGATCTACCGGTAAATCCCAGTGGATGATTTGGTAGATCTTTAGTTGACTGCAGGAAAAAAAAAAGAAAGACTTTTTAACCTTTAGCACGCTGCATAAAAATTCAGAAAACTTTCCCAACCACTGCATTCTTTTTCACAGCGTCCCGTTTTTATAGTGGGTGACTTGTAATGTCTATAGTTTTTGTGTTTCTTGGTCAACTGCTATCATTTTTGGAATTTCTATAAATAAATGAATGGTGAATCTGATGATATAAAATTTGTTTGTGTACATGTTAGATGTGATAGGAAGAGAGGAAAGGAAAGATGAAAAAAACGAGAAAAAAAAATTAAAATAATAAAAAAATATTTTTTTTTAATTTTAAAATTAAAAAAAAATTTTTTTTTAAATAACCAGCAAACGAAGGGTCCATATCCCTTGCATCTCAATGAAAGTCATTTGACCAATAGACAAATACAAATCAAATGACGATCTTTTCGTTACACCCATCATCAGTAGCAAAGCAACAAACGCTCTCGTCAGCTGTGACATTCGGCCGAAATTCTAAATCTTTCCGATATTCCTAGTCCTAACCCCTAACATTATACATACTTGAAAGGCCATTTTACTTTCGTTTCCATCTCAGCCATCAAACATATTCTGAGAAACGATATCAGCGCTTATAAAGACAAAAATCTTATCCCCACCGCATGGCGTCAGAATCCAATAAAATTAGAGCGAAATGGCCGCGTGTCTGATGCCGATTCATTTCGATTTAAAAAATTTAAAAAAAATAAACGCGGATACACCCATCACTTTTTTAAGATCGGAAACGGAAGCTAACTCTCTTGCAAATAAAATTACAACTTAACATCCGGGGCTGAAAATCACGTGTACACAAGTCCTCATGCTAGAAACGGTGATATCCGTAAGGTGCAACATTGCGCCTCCAGCATGGAGAACATAGGTTACGTTCGGCGCAACGCTGCGCCCGCAGCGTGCTAAACTAGGTAGATTTTGGACTAGTACTCTCCCGCCAGCATTTAAAATTGTGGTGTCTCCGGGATCACAGATACTTTCTCCGCATTCCCCCTTGAAAACTCTCAAGCTGGCTACTAAAATATATTTATGAACTGCATGAGATAGGAACGTGATCGTTTCTATGTAAATTTCATCATCCCGCTTCCTCCCCCACACTTAAAATTACACACACACATATATATATATATATATATATATATATATGTACATATATATATATATATATATATATATATATATATATATATATATATATGATAGATCCCAGAAGCTGCAGGGTTGATGACCTCTGATCTAGATATTGCAGATGACCTGCCTCTTCTGTCCCATAGCGTTAACCAGATGCAAGATGAAATGAGAATACTTATTGAAAGGTCACAACAATACACAAAGAAAAAACCATAGATTATGAGAATAAATCAAAAGAAATCCAGTTCCATACAAAATTTGAAATCTTCACTGCAGACATCAAAGCAGTCCTATTTTGTGGCTCTGAATCATGGAAAATGACAAAAACAAAAAAAAAAACCTACCAAGAAGTTACAGACTTTCACAACTGAGTACTTGTACAGAATAGAAGGATTGAAATGGTATGACAAGATTCCCATTGTGGATCTGATGACAAGAACAAGAGATGAGAAGCAGACACTAGTGTTAAGACATGCACTGAGAAAACCTGTTAATAGCTTTAATAGGCAGTGCTTGTTCTGCAAACCCCAGGGTAAGAACGGTACAGAGTACCCGTAAAACACACGGAGAATGGAACTGGAGACAGATGTGAAAGGGGTAAAGAAGACATGGAAATATCTTAAAAGAATGGAGTTGGGCAGGAAGTTTTGTTTATGAATTTGTTGAAGACCTCATGCAGCAGCAGATCTACAGGACCTTGTTTCAGCAAAGTACCTTAATGTCCTGTTTGGAGGATAAAATCATTAGGGCATGTTGCAATTAAAAAAAGGGGGCATTAAGGGATGAGAAGAAAAATATCTGAAATATTTTTCTTTTTTTTTAGTTGCAGCACTTTTCACTTCTTATATAGGGCACTTTCTATTTCCTTTGTGTATTACCAAATTACTTTCTACAGTATATTGTTTATGTATTACCAAATTACTTTCTATATCCTTTATGTATTACCAAATTGCTTTCTATATCCTTTGTGTATTATCAAATTGCTTTCTATATCCTTTGTGTATTATCAAATTGCTTTCTATATCCTTAACGTATTACCAAATTGTTTTCTATATTATTTGTGTATTATCAAGTTGCTTTCTATATCCATTTTATATTACCAGATTGCTTTCTATATCGTTTGTGTATTATTAAACTGCTTTCTTTATCCTTTAAGTATTACTAAATTTCTTTCTATATCCTTTGTGTTGTACCAAATTGCTTTCTATATCCTTTAAGTTGTGGGAGTTGATATGGTTTGTCTGTTATACCCTACTTCTCTCTCTTCATTGTATAGGTTCGTATTTCTGCACTAAACAGTAGGCAGCTTGTTTATGGTAAGAAAGCTTCTTTCTCTCAGATGATAACGTGTCTCATATCACAGTTGATGAATGATTTCACGATGACAGCAGCAGTTATTCAGCGTCAAACTTTATTTACATAAGTCATCAAAAATGTAAAATAATATGCCCAACCTTCCACCTGAAGTTGGCAGACTTGTACAACAAGATTAAGTAGTTAAAACTTCAGTGTCACCCTGTCTCTTTCGGTTTCAATTATCATAACTGTCTTACTTACTTACTTACTTACTTAGTCGTTCCCCTTCTACCGTGAGGTGTAGAGGTTTGGAAGAGAGAGCGCCAGACCATTCTATCAGCTGTCTTCTTCCTGGCCTGGTTCCATTCTAGTCCTCGGTCCTTCAAAGATTGTCTAATGTTGTCCTCCCAGCGGACTCTGGGTCGTCCTGGAGGTCTGGATCCCTGGCTCTTTGTTTCCCATGCTTGTCGTGGTAGCCGATCTTCTCCCAATCTGCAGACATGGCCAAACCATCTTAGTTGGGACTGTTCTATTTGGGTCTGCAGCGGATGGGATTTTAGGCCTTGACGGATCGTCTGGTTGCGGACCATGTCTCTTCTTGTTACTTCAACCACTTTCCTCAGATACCTCATTTCTGAGGTTTGGATCTGGCTTTTGTGGGTTGTAGTCATTGCCCACGACGACTCGCATCCATATGTCAAGACTGGGACATAGGTGGAGCGGTATACAGCCATCTTCGTTTTCTTACCAACCTCTTTCTTGCTGAGGAATCCACGATTTATGGCCTGAAAAAGTCTCCCAGCCGCTGCTTTTCGAGTGGCCAACTCTTCTTTGATGCCTCCCTTTCGGTCTATAATAGCTCCGAGATATTTAAAGTGGTCGACCTGCTCCAGGACCTGTTCTCCCAACTTAATCTGATGTTTTCTTTCTTCTCGTGATATCACCATGGATTTTGTTTTAGAGCTGCTTATGACCATCCCTCTCTTCTCCAGCTCTTCCTTCCAGACTTGCAGGTTGGATTGGAGATGTGACTCTGATTTAGCAATCAGGGCAACATCATCAGCAAATGCCAGCTCCGAAATATAGACCTGTCTCATCTTCCAGTACCCCACTGAATACTTTCTTGTACTCTCCTTACATGCCTTGATGACATCGTCCATAAGGAGTATGAAGAGGTAAGGTGATAGGATATCACCTTGTCTTACACCAGTGGTGGTCCTGAACTCTTCTGACTTATGGTTTGCTCTCCTCACATAATTTCTGCAAGACTTGTAGAAGCTCTGTATAGCATGAATCAGAGGTGCTGGAATATTCTTCCTTGCCAAACAGTCCCAAAGTTTGCTCCAGGGGACCCTGTCAAATGCCTTTTCCAGATCTATGAAACAAAGATGGATCTCACTCTTATACTCAAGGGCCTTTTCACTCAGCTGTCTGAGTGTGAAGATTAGGTCTTGAGTACTTCGGTTTGCTCGGAATCCGCACTGGACCTCATCCAATTGTGGCTCAGCTAGGCGTCGGAGTCTCTGCTCTAGGATTCTAGAGTAGATTTTACCAGGGACACTGAGAAGGGATATGCCTCTATGGTTTCCACATTGTCGATTGTCACCCTTTTTGAAAATTGGTGTTATGATGGCAATCTCCCAATCCTTTGGTATGGTCTTGTTGCACCATGCTGCCTGTAGGACCTTTAAGAGTAATAGGTCGCCTGATGCTCCCATGTACTTAACCATTTCTGGTGTTATACCATCATGCCCTGCTGCTTTGCCCATCTTGATTTTCTCTAGTGCTGCCCTCAGTTCTTCCATCTTTATGTCATCTTCACCATCATTGGTTTCCTCTTCTGTGTCAGTGGTTATCATTTCTGATGCTTCATCATGCTCACCATCCAGGAGTTCTGAGAAATATTCTTTCCATCTTTCCATTACTTCCTTCGGGGCAGTAAGCAATTTGCCTTGCTTGTCCTTTATAAATTTGAGAGGGCATTGTTTTTCTTTCCTCATGTTCTTTAGGGTCTTATAGAACAATTTCTGGTTTTCTTGTGCATCTTTTTCTAGCTTTTCTCCAAATTCTTCCCAGGACTTCTGTTTTGCTGCTAGCACTTTGTTCTTTGCTTCTGTTCTGAGTGTCACATATTCTCTATATTTTCCATTTGTCCTGTTGTGTTTTTAGCTCCTAAGTATTGTTTCCATGCCATTTTCTTCTCTCTTATTTTCTCTTTGACTTCCTCTGTCCACCAAGGTGTCCTCTTTCTCTGGTTCCCAAGTCGGACTTCACCGCATGCTTCTGCAGCAGCTGTCTTTATGATATCCTTGAATTTATTCCAGAGGGTTTCCAAGTCATCAGGTCGTTATTCTGTGTTGCTCACTGCTGTAGCAATAAGCCCCTGATATCTGGTCTTAATTTCTGGCTCTCTCAGCTTGTAGGTCCTAATGCTCATTTCTCCTGCTCGTTTACTTGGTTTCTTGCGTGATGTTGGGCAGTTCCTAGGCTGAGCAACTCTTTCAGTTGTTCGTTTGATTGTTAGCAGGTAGTGATCACTTCCAATCTCTGGCCCCCTCCAGACTCTTGCATCTCGGACATATCTGAATGAGCTTCTCCGAACAATGGCATAGTCGATCACTGACTTCTCATTCTTGGTTGGTTCACATCTAGTGTATGCATGTATGCGCTTATGGGGGAACTTTGTGTTTGTAATGATCAGATTCTGCTCACTGCAGAATCTAAGGAGTCGCTTTCCATTGTCATTGAGAGTATCTTCTCCATATCTTCCGATAACTCCACCCCATCTAGCATGGTCATTTCCAACACTGGCATTAAAATCTCCGAGCATAATAACTTCATCTAGGCAGTCATCCACTGTCCTTTGAAGCAGCTCGAAGAATTCCTCCTTGACCTCTGCTCTCTCATCCTCATTTGGCCCATACACTATGACCAGGTTGACTATGGTTTCTCCTTCTTTTAGTTTTACAACCATAATGCGCTCCGAGACAAAGTTCCATCCCTTGATACTATCTTTTTGATTTTGGGCCACAATGCAACCGACGCCCCCTTTAGCTCTTTCAGATATGGGTACACCACTGTAGAGCAACGTGTTGCCATCGAGATCCATGACTCCTTGTCCTTTTTTCTTCGTTTCCGTTATAGCCAGGATTTCTAGTTTTGCTTTCCTCATCTCTTCCACCAGCTCCTCTTCCTTCCCATTTATACTTCTTGTGTTCCAAGTTCCATAAGTCGTAGTCCGTAGTCCGTTCCAGTTCGTCGCCTTTAGAATCAGTCCGGTTTTCTCTCTTGTAGTTCGCGTAATCGTGATTTAAAGCAAACAGGTGATTGGCCTGTTGTGCCTTTGCATGGTGGAGGGGCTGCCTCCTTACGGCCTCCATGCAGGCCGCCCTCCTCCTTTTTCATCCGGGCTTGGGACCGGCATTGGCGGAGTTATCATAACTGTCTCTAGTGGTTATTGGGGTTATAGCTTGAGAACCACTGTTGTAAAAATTTTATCTGCCATCTAATTCTTCATATGCAAAAACTCATCTCTCTTATGTTCTGTTTACTCTTATGTTTCTGCCTTGATGTATCTTAAATGAAACTGGCCTCACCGCCAGGGGTGTAAATTTACCAAGTCTATCTTCTACTCTCAATGATATAGGCTGTCTACTGTTCTTCACTAAAAGACTCATCAATAGTTGGCAAAACTCAACGTACCTGGTATCTTGAAATATACACATTTCTTTCAACTGGAGACACCAACATTTCGCCCTTCAGAATAAATAAAACTGTCATACACAATCGTGGCAAATGATGTGAAATAGACGTCTGGGCGATAGTCACTTTTCTGCCATCGCAGAATGAACCAAAGCCATTGGCATATGGACCCGATGAAAACTTCTACTCGCTGTCACTTCTAGAAGCTATCTCTATCACATCACAGAACAAAACTTGCTGCTAACTCTATCACATCTCAGAGCCTACTGATTTAATCTAAAACGTCGATTTACAACGACGACTATTTTCAAACATTCCAGAACAACTTTGTCTGACAAACAACTCACCAGAACATTCAAAACATGTGAATAGTTTTCCTCGCTCACCTTACCAAACCAAAGCAAAATATAAACAAAGCATAAATGCCCTGCCAGTAAAGAAGGGATGTAAGCACTACTCTTGACCCCCTTTTCTCATTCTATCGATTATTCCCCTTAGACTACAAATTAAAAGTCATTAATCTCATAAAAATAATTCTAACCGAAATTTCCTCTTACCCACTCTAATGGATACAAAGTATTACCAAATTGATTTCTATATCCTTTAAGTATTACCAAATTGCTTTCTATATTCTCTTTGTATGATTAAATTGCTTTCTATATCCTTTTTGTACTACTAAATTACTTTCTATATCCTTTATGTATTACCTAATTGCTTTCTATATCCTTTGTATATTATCAAATTGCTTTCTATGTCCTCTGTGTATTTTTAATTCTTTTTAGGTTATTTTATCATTACCAAATTTCTATGCTCTTAATTATGTCTAATACAGATTGATCAAGGAGGACTTGGGCTGCCAGAGAGGGATTACTACCTCAACAAGACAATATCGGAAGACAAGGTATCCTCTTTGATCATTCCAACAGTGTAACCATGTTAGAAATAGTTTGATAATAATGTACTATCAGAGGGCAAGGTATGATCTGATTATTCTTACTTACTTACTTATTCCTCTTCTAACTGAGGTGTAGAGTTTGCCAGAGAGAACGCCATATTATCCTATTGGCTGTTGTCATAAGTTTTATAGATAAGCCTTATATTCTTATGGTCCCGATCGAGCAGAGGTGAGATGGTGAGAGAAAGGTGTGAGAAATAGTCCTGTTTACGAGGAGTACAGGTGTAAGAAAAAAATACTGTCTTGGATTGAGTAATTGCTCAACCCAACCTATCTAGTACGACACACTTTAATGGAGATGTATTTTCTCACTAGATACTGATTTAAATACACTATCCTCTCGTTACTCCCTGTCTGCTGATGCTTCCACCATGGCACCCCTACGACCCATGACGGGTTACGGGTTGAGATGAGATGATGATCCTCTCGTACGCACACACACACAATTTTGTGACATAAATACGTACATACGTAGAAACGAACAGGTAAACTATGGGTCACATGTAATTATATGGCAGGGAAGAGGGTTTGACCAACACCAATAGGTTAAGGTTTATTAGGTTTATAATATCTTTAGAAGAAAAATAGATCACAACATAAAATACATCATAATCATTACATCAATGAATTATCGTTATATAAGAGAAAGAGAAAAATATATATATATACTCTCATAGACCCTCCCTCTGGTATGGAAAACTAGGAATGATCCAACCCGAGGTTATTTACCCAAAAGATCAAACAAATGATTAACAATGGGAGTGGGGAGTAGGCAGGATGGGTAACAGGTAGGTCCTTAATTTAACTATCCCGTGGGCCTTCAGACTTAGTGAGAGATCAATAAAAGAGAAGGTGTTATATTAGTAGTAACTTAAGAAAATAAATTCTTTTGTTCCGTTTCACGCTCTACATACATACCGTGAGCTCATGACATTCAAACTTACCCTCTGCCGACACTGCATACATCCATGGAATTTATTTAAAAAAAAACACAATGTCTTTAAGACTATTATATGTCCTATTTGACCAGAAAAGCTCTGTCTACGCAACTGCTATTTTTCTCGGAGATTTCGCTGAATTGGTGCGTTGATTATATTTTTCCTGGATGGGGTTATTCCTCTTTTTCACTGCAGGTATTTGGTGGGGTTAAGTTTTTTTCTAGGTTTTGTGTCGTAGTGAAATGTGAAGATATTATCACACACTCGGAATGTTACTCCCAGGCTGTTCTCTGAATGAAATAGCTGTAAAGGTTCTCTGTATATTTGGTGTTAGGAACACTGCTTACTGTCATATGGGTTTGATTAAAGAAATTAGTGCTGTACGTTCTGCCTCATCAGGCCAGGGAACTTTATAGGATTAATATATAGAAAAATCTTCTGGCATTGTCCCGTTCCAGTTTTTTTAAGAGTGTAACTCACTTTAACATTGAGAAGGTGGACCTAAAAGGGTCTCTCTAACATCAGATTTTTTGTACTGTCAATGTTTTTTGTATGTTTAGGAACATATAATTTGGGATGCCATAAGCCATCTGAACATGACTCTCTTTATAGAAAAAACCGTTGGATCGCAAAAGGTAGGACCACCTGTATAAAAGAGAATATATAAAACAGGTAATTCTACTATAATTATTTCTAACACCCGCGTTTTAGGTAAGACCTGTAAAATCACTCCGATATTTAATTATTTATATTAAAAGAACTTCATGAGTGACTAGCCAATGTATCACTTTGAAACACTAGCTATGAACAGTTAATTACTCAAAATTTACGCAAGATGAAATAGAAATATATGGTTATTAAACAATTACGATCGCCTAGCATTTAAAATTTATGTTACACATCTATTATCTCGGGAAATAACGGATAGTTACATTCTTTGATTTACATCTTGTTTATTTAATAGGTTTAAATTAACACAAAATCCAGTGAAATAAAATGAAGAAACTATTATTGAATCACTCAAAATTCTAATATATTTTACCGCAGCACACAGAATGAATTCCCTCCAAGTATAGAGAAATCCCAAAGAAATCTTGTAAGATTCAAATATAAGAGCTAGGTACTTCTTTCAACTCTCTGGCGTGAATGATAACTGCATTTTTCAGCGATACCAATATATAGTTAATGAATGAGAAATGATAGCCACATGTGAAGTTTCTCGCCTTTCTTGATCCTAGGGAACTTTTCTTGTTTCGTGCCGCGGGTCCCAGCTCTAGACTTCTCCATTTCTCTTCGTCCGCCAGCGATTTCCAACTCTCTGGACCAGTTCGCATGAACATGTGAACCGTAGGTGTTAACTCTGCTGCCTTCTTAAGGACTACAACCGTCTTTGATACTGACCGCTTGCCGTTTCTCTTTTGGCGATGCCTCCTTGAAGGGGTGGCAGAAAACGAACGAGAAATGCTTGATTTCATAGATCGAGAGATAAAGCAGTAGGCGTGGCTAAACTAAAATTAAAGACAAAGCGATGTCCTGGCTGTCCGCATGATAACTGTTGCATACTAAATAGCACACGTGGGGGAAATCCACGTGGAAATGATGCATACTAATCAGCACGCGTGGGGATTCCACGTTAGCGATAAAATTACAACAAAATTCAGGGCCCCCGGTGCTATTCAAGGGTGCTATTATTCAACATCTGACAATTCAGGGCCAGCTTATATTTTCATCCGTCACAGCTGTCTTCCTCCAAGCCTGGTTCCAGTCTAATCCTCATTCCTGCAGAGATTGTCTAATGTTGTCCTCCCAGCAAACTCTGGGTCACCCTGAAGGTCTGCATCATGGCTCTTTGTTTCCCATATTTGTTGTGGAACTGGTCTTCTCCCATTCTGCAGACATGGCCAAACCATCGTAATTGGGACATTGGGTCTGCAGAGGTTGAGTTTTGAGGCCATGATGTATCATCTGGTTGCGAGTCATATCTCTTCTTGTTACTTCAACCACTTTCCTCAGATACCTCATTTCTGTGGTTTGAAGCTGGTTTTTGTGGGTTGAAGCCATTGCCCATGACTTGTATTCATAAGTCAAGACTGGGACATAGGTGGAGCAGTATACAGCCATCTTTGACTCCTTGCCAATTTCTGTTTTGCTGAGGAATCCTTGATTTATGGCCTGAAAAATCTCCCAGCTGCTGCTCTTCGGGTAGTCAACTCTTCTTTGATGCCTAACTTCCAGTTTATGATAGATCCAAGGTATTTAAAGTGGTTGAAATGCTCCAGGATCTGATTGTTCTAATGCTATAATTGTCTTCTGTAATAATTTGCATTGGTTATGTCCACAAGTAACAAACACAACACTGACTGAAGGGAGGCAAACAATTTTAATAGTTAAGATTTTAAAAAACCACATATACCAAGGGGCATCAGTGGTTTAGTGGTTAGAATGTTTGCTTTCCAAGCAAACATTCTGTGTTATATTCCTGGCAGAGGTTTCTTTAAAATTCAGTCATCAGCCTTCATATTTTATAAATGTGTTTTTGCTAACAGGTATACTGCTTTACCTATGTTCAAGTCTTGACTTAATGGATGCAAGTCATGGACAATGACTACAACCCACAAAAGCCAGAAATGAGGTATCTGAGAAAGGTGGTTGAAGTAAAAAGAAGAAACATGGTCAGAAACCAGATAATAATCATGGCCTCATAACCCAGCCCCCCCCCCCCGCTCCCCCCCCTCCCCCCCCCCCCCCCCCCACCCCCCCCCCCCCCCCCCCCCCCCCCCCCCCCCCCCCCCCCCCCCCCACCCCCCCCCCCCCCCCCCCCCCCCCCCCCCCCCCCCCCCCCCCCCCCCCCCCCCCCCCCCCCCCCCCTTTCCTCCTTCTCCCTGCAGACCCAAGTATAACAGTCCCAACTACGATGGTTTGACCATGTGTGCAGAATGGGAGAAGATTGGCTACCACAACAAATATGGGAAACCAAAAGCCAGGAATCCAGACCTCCATAGCACCCAGAGTTCGCCGGGAGGACAACATTAGACAGCCTCTGATAAACCAAGGATTAGATTGGAACCAGGCCAGGAGGAAGACAGCCGAAAGGATAGTATGGCACTCTCTTTGGCAAACCTCTAACCTCACGGTCGAAGAGGAACGACTAAGTAATAGTAGTGTTTTTTTTAAATTTTTTTTTCCAAGTGCCTGTGTGAGTGTGTTTTTGGTGGGTTAACTTGCTCAGTGGAAGATGAAAGGTGCAAGGAAATGTAAATGAAAAAAACAGTTCAGGAAAAATGGTGCTATTCTCGTGATATGAGAGAAATCGCACACCATAATTTTGTGCCATCATTTAATGATGTCAAGTCAGTCCGACCAGCGAACCAGAGCTGGTCAAGACCGCACTCCACCTCCACGTGGTGGTCCTGGAAACAGTCTGCAGCAGTGCAGTCTGGTTGAGCGAGTGCGGATCGCAATGGGAAGGCAAACCCGGTCCCTAAAAAATGCCGTGCTGAAGTCGGATGTGTCGACCGAAAGGTGCAGATATCACAGCTTAGGCGTAAACAGACACAACGCAACCACCGTCCTTTTCAGGGCGTACGAGGAAGAGGAAGAAGAAGAAGTCAGTCCTATTGTATGGCTCTGAAACATGGAGAACAACAAAAACAACAACCGAGAAGATACACACTTTCATAAATGGGTTATTGTTATTGTTAATCAGAATCGACCTCACTGCACTCCGGGCAAGCCCAAAGGTGCTCAGTCTCCCTCAGCAAATGTCAAAGAGTATGAATGCTAATTGTATCTGTAGCACGCTAGTTGTACATACGACGGATGCATCCTCTCTCACGTCCATTCCTGCTAGTCCCACGTTTGATGCCAAACTCCAACAGTCTCAGCCTTGTTGATTCATCCATTGCAGTGTCATTATCCAGCAGGCGATCATTAACTGCCCATAGTATCTCTCCCTTATCCATGTCCAGTGTCTCCACTATGGGTTCTCTCGAGGCCAGTCTGTCAGCTATCTCATTGACACGTACCCCTGCATAACCAGGACAGTAGATCCACACCAGTTCTTGAAGACTTGAGGATTCTATTGATGTTTTCCATTTCTGCCGCAGCCATCCATTCAGAACTTTCTGAAGCATGGCTTGAGAATCTGACAATATAACTGCCCTGGTTGATGGAGTTTCAGACAGCCACGTCAGTGCTGCAGTAACTGCCTCTAACTCCATTCTCATGTTGGAGGTTGTTGTCATGTAGGCTCCACTCTGTTCAGCAACGCGCTTTATTCTCGCAGAGAAGCCCCATCTTGATTTCTCACCACGCACTAGACCCATCAGAGTACACAATGGCATCATCATCCCCAGCATGATCACTTATCAGCTGATTAATCTCCAGCTCTGCTTTTCCATTGCCCCACGATTTGCACTCTCTGCCAAGGCTAATGATGACCTGCTGGTAGTTTATCCAGTTCTTCCCTGACTTACTCCACTCTTCCCCTTTGGATACATTTTCAACCCTGGTTTTCATAAATGGGTGCTTGCATAGAATAGAAATATTGAAATGGTATGACAAGGTAACCAGTATGAAATTAATGACAAGAACCAGA
Source organism: Oreohelix idahoensis (assembly GCA_024509875.1). NCBI lineage: Eukaryota > Metazoa > Mollusca > Gastropoda > Stylommatophora > Oreohelicidae > Oreohelix > Oreohelix idahoensis. The sequence continues at coordinate 163,382 of JAMPIV010005708.1, read as the reverse complement.
CAAGTGCCATTGGAACAAGAGATGACAAGAAGATGCTGGCGAGGGATAAGGACACACATTGAGGAAACCTGTTGATAGCATTACAAGGCAGTGCTTGTTCTAGAATCCCCAGGGAAAGAGAGGCAGAGGTAGACCAAGAAACACATGGAGAAGAGAACTGGAAACAGAAGTGAAAATGATGAATAAGACATGGAAAGAGCTTGAGCTAATGGCGCATGACAAGAGGACTTGACATGTGTTTTTTTCAAGGCCTATGATCCTTGGAGAACTAAAGGGCATTGATTAATTGACCTGATAGTATTATAATAACTAGAGTTTTATCAGAATCAGATACTTCTTCTTCGTTCGTCCTGAGAAGGACGTTGGTTGCGTTGTGTCCGTTTACAGCGAAACTGCGATATTTGCGCCTTTCGGCCGACACATCCGACTTCAGCACAGCATTTTTGGGACCGGGTTAGCCTTCCCTCTTCGATCCCTACTCCCTCAGCCAGACTGCAGTGATGCAGCCTGTTTCCAGGACCACCACTTGGAGGTGGAGTAGGGTCTTGGTCAGCTTAGGTTCGCTGACCCTGACGCAAGCAGTCTAGCTATGGGTCGCTAACTGCATTTCTCACTGTTGACGCGTCTTGAGGTCCCAGAATCAGATACAGAAACAAATGGAATGTAGAACATCCAGGTCACACACAGAATGATGCTTACTACCAGCTCCACAGAAGAGAACAAGTGGTAATCTTCAGACTCCGCACTGGCCACAACAGATTGAGATACCATCTATTCAACAAGCTAAAGATAAGAACTACCGATCAGTGTAACTGTGGCACTGATAAAATGACTGCTGAACATCTGCTTCAAAGTTCCCCATATATGTGGTACAGAGAAAGTGCATATGGCCGACGACAGCTCCTTTCGTGGAAAAGCTTTACTGGGATTCAAATAGCCGCAAACTGACTGCTGCTTTCTTTGAGAACATTCAAGTGGACGTCTGAGAGTGTACGAAGAAGAAGAAGATAATAACTAGGCAGATAGAGGACAAAGTTGCCATTTGATCATTCTAATATTGTAGCCACGTTAGAAGTGGTTAGATAGGTTTTTGTACAGGCTTCCTCCAGAGGGGGCAAGTACAGTAGTCGTTCCAATCCTCAAATTCTTGAAAAGGGAAATGAGTGAATGAATGAGAGGGCATAGTTATAAATTAGAACATTTTAGTATAGTAACGTGACAGTTGTGAGAGCTGTTTTTTTTTTTTTTTGTATTGTGTTTTTTTTGTTTGTTTGTTTTTGGGTTTTTTTTAATGGAAAGGGGAGGGCGCACACACACATACATTCACACCATTTTATATTTTTCATTTACTCTTATTTGGACTGGGGAGATGATGCCATATTTTGATATCAGAATAATTATCTTAAATTAACCACACTATATATCCTAATTATAACCCATCAAGGGTTGAAAGAGATATTTTATTATTAAGAAAGAAAAGTGAAAGTCGTATGGCTAGACAGTGCCATAGATAGAGCTTTTGTCATTTTTAACTGTTAAGCCATGTGAGGAACCAGATGGTATAAAAAATTTGTTAAAAATTTTAATTTGCTGTATCATTAAAATTGCTGTTGTGTCACAAATGTTATTATTGACTCTAAAAGGTTAACAGCAGTAAAACTGTTACAGTTTGAAACATTAAACAACAATGCTGGGAGAAGTTTCACAAAATCACAAGTAAAAGAATTCAGTATATCGATTGTAAAAAGGGTATTCCTCAGGGCAAAACAAGCCAGAAAATGGCAGAGGTCAATAAAAGGGCAGAATGGGATACTATCAAATGTTATCGTATTTTACTTATTTGGTGTTTTTTTTTAGCTGAGGAAGACCATTGATTGCAACATTTGTGCATATATCTGTGTGATTCTGTAAAACTGTTGCTTCAGTGTGTATTACATGTTTACCATCTGTGTTATTATTCCAGTTAATTACAATGTCATCTTGCTGGAATATTTCTTCTTCTTCTTCTTCGTTCGTCCTGAAAAGGACGTTGGTTGTGTTGTGTCTGTTTACGCCGGAGCTGTGATATCTGCACCTTTCGGTCGACACATCCGACTTCAGCACGGCATTTTTTGGGACTGGGTTTGCCTTCCCTCTGCGATCCCTACTCTCTCAGCCAGACTGCAGTGATGCAGCCTGTTTCCAGGACCACCACGTGGAGGTGGAGTAGGGTCTTGGTCAGCTCTGGTTCGCTGACCCTGATGCAAGCAGTCAAGCTATGGGTCGCTGACTTCATTCTCTATTTCTGCATCTTTGGGTCCAACTGGAATATTTAATACCCTTCAACTTCCCAAGGAGCTTTGTCCTTCAACAGACGTATGCCAAGTCTTTCTGTTCTGTGCCACCAGCTCCAAGTCTTTTGCTGTCTTCCTGATCATTTTAATTGTTTGTCTCCAGTTCTCTTCTCCTTGTGTTTCTCAGTCGACCTCTACTTCTTTTACCCTGGAGATTCCAAAGCAAGGACTTCCTTGTAATGTTATCAACAGGTTTCCTCAGTGTGTGTCTTAACCATCGGTCTCATCTTCTTCTCAACAAACCAGTCAGCGGCATGCGTTCACTTCACCGTTGTTGAATCCATTCCCTCAGCACACGGTCAAGATCGTCATTTTTCCCCTCTGTGTAAAGTTTTCCGATCTGACATTAGTTTTTGGTCATCGCTGTCCCTGTAAAATGTCAGCAGCTTGTCTTTCTGTTTCTTTATGTCGTATACTGTGGTAGTTCCTACACCATATTCTTCCACTGACACTTGTCTGGTTCTTGTCATCAGTTCCACATTAATGATCTTGTCATACTACTTCAATCCTTATTTGCTGCACAAGCACCCATTTATTCTGTAGCTTTTTGGTTGTTGTTTTTGTAGTTCTCCTTGTTCAAGCATTGCCATATTCAAAGGAGGGGGGGGGGGGGGGGGGGGGGGGGGGGGGGATGGGGCAGTTGCCTCTCGCATGGGACATTGAAAACCTTTATTTCATATCAACCGCTCCAGTATTTCTGACCCCAAACCCCCCTCACCCCACACCCCCACCCATTTGGGACTTAAATGTAAGTAATCGTTAGGTCACAAGACAGACAAATTAAAACATGTCTGGTACTGGACAATGGTAAGTACCCTAAAGGTACGAATGTAGTTTGGAAGTAATTCTAAGTGGCCGAACAATGAAAGACAATAAAGGGAACTGCCATACAACAATGAGACAAAAGACGGCGCCAGGCAGGCAACACAAGGGGACTCGAGCTGCAAAAATAGAGGACTTTGTGACAAGAGGCAGATAATTTCTGTATCTGGCGGCCAATCCCAAATAAAAAAAATGTTATGCTATAATATAAAATCTGTATGAATTTTTATCAAATTTTGTCTTATTGTAGTTGTACCATACTTTTATGGAATTATGAGGGACGTTCAAAAAGTAATGCCTCATAATTTTTAATTTCATTCAATAGGCAAGAAACAGATAAAATTCACATTGAAATGTAGCCCCAAGTCTGAACTTCAAAAATTTATTTCTCAGTGTAGTCTCTGTTATTTGTTACAGTTTTTGTCCATCTTCTCACAAGGGCATGTATCCCCGCACGGTAAAAATGTGTGTCCTTTTTTCTAAACCACTGGCGTTAGGCGCGTTTAAGGGTCTCAGTGTCCTCAAAGTGATGTCCGCGAAGATCTTCTTTCAGTGGTCCAAACAGATGGAAGTCAGAAGGTGCAAGATCGGGACTGTAAGGGGGATGTGGTAATAATGTCCAGCCAAATTCTGCAATCCCATCAATGGTGCGTTTAGCGGTGTGTGGTGTGGCATTATCGTGCAACAGTAGTGCAGTTATCTGATCTTTTAATGGGTAAAGTCGCCGAAGACGACCTCTAAGCTTCTTCAAAGTTTCAATGTAATGGTCTGCATTCACCGTGTTTCCCTGTTCCAAGAAGTCGAGAAGAATCACACCCTTCTCATCCCAAAACACGGAGGCCATAACTTTCCCTACAGATGGTGAACTTTTGAACTTCTTTCTTGTCCGCGATGTTGTGTGATGCCATTCCATTGACTGCCTCTTGGATTCTGGTTAAAAAAAATGAACCCAAGTCTCATCGCCTGTCACAATATTCGATAAAAACTCTTCTCCTTCAGTTTCGTAAGGGTGTAGGAGGTTGATGGCTATGGTTTTCCTTGTTTCTTTATGTCTGTCTGTCAACATTCTGGGTACCCACCGTGCACAAACTTTTGAATAACCCAGGTCTTTAATGATGTTCTGGACACTGCCTTTACTAATGGACAACATGGAAGAAAGTTGATCCAGTGTTACCCGACGGTCCCCACGAATGATGCCATCAACTCGATGAATGTTGTGTGGAGTCACTGCGGTAGACAGATGGCCAGTCGGCTTTGCGTCAGCCATTGAGGAGTGACCTACTTCAGCTTCGTCACAACGATGTACCCAACGTCGGACAGTGCTAACATCCACTGTTGAATCTCCATAAACATTCTTCAAACGTTCGTGGATGCGAATTAGGGTCTCGCCTTCAGCATTGAGGAATTCTATGACATAACGTTGTTTTAACCGAACGTCATTGGCAGCCATTTTTAAACTGTTACATTGGTGCCACCTGTTACTGAAACAGGTTGGTAATGCTATACAGTGCAGAAGAGTGCTTGAGGAATCCTGCTAAATTTACAAATTGCACACCGATGCAGTATTTAAATACATAAAAAATAGGAGGCATTCCTTTTTTACCTTCCCTCGTATGTTATAAATAGTAATATATTTAAAAAAAATAAATATAAATATTTTTGAAGTAGTGTATAATAACTAGCACCCGTGTGTTACGGGACCCGAAAGGGGAGCAAAGAATAGTAACACTGTACCCTATCATGCATGTCGTAAAAAGCGACGAAGGAGGGTTGGGCATGGGGCTGGTTACCCCATCCCGTAAAAAACGTTTTACCAAAAAAACTTCAACAAATATGGACAAGTCAAATACAGAATATAAATCAAATCAGCCGCCCAAGACAGAAGAAGGTCCTCTGGAAAGGAGGCTCATGAAGCAATCCAGAGAAAGCCAAAAGGAGTTTGGGTTGCCGACTAACCTTTTTTTATCTAGGAAAATCTCTAGGATTGGCACCTGGAATGTTCGCACTCTATGTGAACAAGGAAAGCAGCAGAAATGACAAATTACAGGATTGATATCCTGGGTCTCTGCGAAACATGGTGGAAGGGCATAGAGAGGAGGAGATTGATCATAGGAGAAATGGTGTTGCCCTCAGGACATGAGGAAAGAGCCCACCACAGTGAAGGGGTGGCTCTAATGCTGTCTAGGGAAGCACATAAAGCACTTATAGAATGGGAAGCAATGGACCCTGAATTATAACAGCAAGGTTTAAATCAACCAAAAAGAAAGTAAATATAAACATCATCCAATGTTATGCACCAACAAACGATAAAGAAGAATCTGAGAAAGAAGACTTTTACACCAGACTACAAAATGTCTTGGACAAAAAGAAAAGATAGGACATCACAATTTTGATGGGGGACCTAAACATGAAAATAGGAACAGACAACACCGGCTTTGAAGAAATCATGGGAAAGCATGGATTAGATATGATGAATGAGAAAGGGGAATTATTAGCTAACTTCTGTGCTTCAAATCAACTAGCTATAGGAGGAAGCATATTTCCACATAAAAGAATACATAAAGCAACATGGATATCACCTGACCACAGAACTGAGAATCAGATTGATCACATATGCATAAGTAAGAAGTTTAAAAGTATGTAGAGGAGCAGATTGGGTTATGAAAACATCGACATCTCACAACAGAAATGGAATCCAGTGGAATCTGACTAAACAGCTTGATGATCTGGATTTTGCATATGACTTGGCTCTTCTGTCCCATAACCATAATCAGATGCAAGAGAAAATGAAAATTCTCGATAAGAGGTCACAACAAGTAGGCCTGAAAATACCCAGGGAAAAGACAGATTATGAGAATAAATGCAAGAAATGATAACAAGGTTGAACTTGAAGAAACACCACTAAAGGATGTAGAATCGTACAAATATCTTGGCAGTAATAGAGACAAAGTTGGAGGGACAGACAATGATATCAAAATAAGAATACAAAAAGCAAGAGGAGCTTTCATTGCATTGGGAAACATATGGAGAAGAAGAGAAATCAAGTCTGACACGAAAATAAGAATCTTCAACTCAAATGTCAAGTCAGTCCTATTGTATGGCTCTGAGACATGAAGAGCAACAAAAACAACAACCAAAAAGCTAGACTTTTATAAACGGGTGCTTGCGTAGAATAGAAGGACTGAAATGGTATGACAAAGTCACAAATGGGGAATTGATGACAAGTACAAGACAAGTGCCAGTGGAACAAGAGTTGAGAAGAAGATGCTGGCGATGGATAGGACACACATTGAGGAAACCTGTTGATAGCATTACAAGGCAGTCCTTGTTCTAGAATCCACAGGGAAAGAGAGGCAGAGGTAGACCAAAAAACACATGGAGAAGAGAACTGGATACAGAGGGGAAAATGATGAGGAAAACATGGAAAGAACTTGAGCGGATGGCACAGGACAGGAAGACTTGGCGTGTGTTTGTTGAAGGCCTGTGCTCCTCGGGGAGCTAAAGGGTATTGATGATTGTATAATAAAACTATCAAGTTGTCACATTTTTTTTCTTCAAAATTCGTTATTTAGTTTTTTAATTGTCTACAAATGTGTGAATAAGGAAGGGGGGGACCTTATCATTCTGATGTATCGCCCCTCCCTTGGACAATTCCTAGATCCACCAGTGTGTTTCAGAGCCATACAATAGGACTGACTTGACATTTGAGTTGAAGATTCTAATTTTTGCGTTGAACTTGATGTGTTGGAATATTAGATTACTTGAAAATTTAAACAACTACTTATGTCAAAGATCTAAGGATCCCGTTACACGCCCATTGAGGCATATTGGGAATATGGTGTTAGGCCCATATTTTCTTGACCATCGGCACACTAGGGGTGATGTGGTCAGCATCACGCCGGCCGCCTTAACCTTCCCAGAGTTGCTCTGGTACCCAATTGGGGCTGGGTCGACCCAGGAGCCGTTTGCAGCCTTAAAAAAATCCCACCTCATCTGGGGATCGAACCATAGACCACTGAGCTAGGAAGCCAGTGCACTAACCACTATGCTATCGCAGCTCCCTCAAAGATCTAAAGCAGACATAAATAATTTTTTTTTTTCTGTAGCAGTCTTGTACATTACTTTTTTTTTTCCCTTCAAAGTAAAATGAATTTTTGTTTGCGATCCCAGGACTTATTTGCCTGTCTGAAGTGTAAGGTAAAGGTGGTCCAATAACATTAGCTACTGTAAGGTAAAGGTGGTCCAATAACATTAACTACTGTAAGGTAAGGTAGTCCAATAACATTAACTACTGTAAGGTAAGGTAGTCCAATAACATTAACTACTGTAAGGTAAGGTAGTCCAATAACATTAACTACTGTAAGGTAAGGTAGTCCAATAACATTAACTACTGTAAGGTAAGGTAGTCCAATAACATTAACTACTGTAAGGTAAAGGTGGTCCAATAACATTAACTACTGTAAGGTAAGGTAGTCCCATGGCAGATACTGCCGTAGGGGAGTGAAGTGTTAGAGACTTCTAGGTCCAGCATCGAGATGTGGGATGACCAGTTCCCTTCCTCACTGCCTTTTCCTTCCCTAACTCAAGTGCAAAGTCAGGTACCCATTTACAGCTGGGTAGATTGAAGTGTGTCAATACAGTGAATCAAACCCGGCACCTTTGCTGTGAGAGACCAGCGCTCTAACCACTCTGTCAATCGGACGCTGTAGAGGAATTAAATGTTAGAGACTATGCCATACTGGGTCCAGCTTTTTATGAGGTGGGGGTGACAAGTTCCCTCCCTTGCTACCTCAGCCTTCCAGTTCTCAACCCTTTGAAAATAAAGTTTGTTCATTTGTTCCCTAACTTATTAACAGAGTCAGGCACCCATTTACCACTGGGTAGTCAGGAGTGCTGCTGTACAAGAAACCACCATGCGTGATGGCCACAGACTGTTTTGACAGTCAGTGGCTAAGGATCAAAGAAGAAGACAGGAGTATGGTGCTACCAAGTTTTGATCTGTAACCCAGTAACTGTGCTGTGAGAGGAAAGCGATCTAAACCCTTTGGCAATCAGCACTTGTCTGAAGTATACAGAATATATCTTGTTTCTCTTCTGAGGTGTTATTTGCTTGTCTGAAGTATACAGAATATATCTTGTTTCTCTTCTCAGGTGTTATTTGCCTGTCTGAAGTATACATAAATATATATATATATCTGTTTCTCTTCTCAGGTGTTATTTGTCTGTCTGAAGTATACAGAATATATCTAGTTTCTCTTCTCAGGTGTTATTTGCCTGTATGAAGTATACAGAATTTTTGTTTCTCTTCACGGGTGTTATTTGCCTGTATGAAGCATACATAATTTTTGTTTCTCTTCTCGGGTGTTATTTGCCTCTCTGAAGTATACATAATATATCTTGTTTCTCTTCTCATGTGTTATTTGCCTACACAAAATGTATAGAATCTTTATTTCTCTTCTCAGGTGCACTTTGGCTACATTAAGGACATTGAGTAATTTGTTTATAACTTCAGGTATCTATTCAAGTACACTGTATATTTTTTTCCCTTCTCAGGTGTTATCTGCCTACCTTAAGTACATGGTTGATGTGTTTCAACTCCTAGGAGCTCCTAATGAGACGTTTACGAGAGATCGGATGATTGAAGTAATTGAGTTTGAGACAGAAATTGCCAATGTAAGTAAGCACTGAGGCATGGGGTGCCTTCATCCCGTGTTATCAAATGTTTTTATGTAATGAAAGACGATAAGATGGAATGCTTTGTATTTCAGTTTGAAATAATTAAGAATAAACAACAAAGGACGTCTGAGAAACATCTGTATTAGTTTAAAGAAATCGAAAGAATGAAAGATGGGACCAAAAAATTTCTTCATATTTTTCTGTGAAACAATATCTGAGGCCTCCAGAAATCTTTTTGGCATCGATTCATGATTCTCATCTACATGATAGCATCAGTCCTATGTAACTTGGAATGATTCTTCTTAGTAACTCACTGTTAACATTTACTATTAATAGCAATGGTTTTTGGTCTTTGTTTTAAGTACCATCTTCATTGCACACGGACAACTCCATCAGTGCTTCGATCTCCTCCCTTAGATCACACAAGGAGGATCTCAGCACAGTGCACGAACTCCAATGTGTGTGTACATGAATCACACATTCTGTAAATATTGTTGCGGCGGGTAGGTTCTCCTAATTTTTGTGAATATAGCCATGGCAGTGGCCGTATGGCCTACTCTTTACGATTTCCAACTGCAGAGGGGTTTTTAATGTACGCAACTTGCACACGAGACCTATTTTTTCACCTTTATCCGAGAAGGCTAGGCATCCAATCTCACTACCCAGGAGATCAGGGGGGAGTATGACATAATTAGGACACACTGGTTCTGAAAAAAAATCTCCATGAAATATATTCCCTGTACATGGAACTGAACCTAGTACCTTTAGAGTTAGAGGCGGACACCATACCTCATAGCCACCCTGAGCCCCATTAATAGAGGTACTAACCCATGTACATAAATTATCTAGCAGTACATAAAGATAAGGAAGGAAGAAAAGTATATATATATTTGAACCAGCAAACTCCGGGTGACAAAACCACATCTCCTTTGGAAAGAAGTCAGCTAGCTGCAGAGTCAGATAAATATATACCCCCAAACACACTCACACACATGGAGCCGAGATAGCACTGGTTAGTGCACTGGCTTCCTAGCTCGGTGGTCCATGGTTCGATCCCCAGTTGAGGTGGGATTTTTTAGACCGCAAACGGTTCCAGGGTCGACCCAGCCTCATGAATTGGGTACCAGAGCAACTTCTGGGAAGGTTAAGGTGGCCGGCGTGATGCTGACCACATCACCCCTAGTGTGCCGATGGTCAAGAAAATATGGGCCTAACACCATATTCCCAATTTGCCTCAATGGACGTGTAACGGGATCCTTTACCTTTTCACACACACACACACACACACACACACATGTATGCACACACAATTCCCCGTGTAGTTCCCAGGGGTGTCTCATGAGGCACAGAAAGAATAAGATGACTACTCCATCAGGCATGTCGTACAAGTCAACTGATATGAGGTTCTGAATGGGACGGGCAACCTCATCATGCAAAACAGATTGCCACAGAAACCACTGCTGTGAGAGCCTGTGAATGCTTGATGGAGGCTTACTGCACGGGGGACCAGCTGCAATGTTGGCTCTATGCTCCATAAGGATCAACAATGACAATATACATAATGGCTGTTAACGTGTCGAAATCAAAGGAATCGGATCCCATGTGGCTAAAACAAACGTCAAAGCAACATTCAAGCCCAAAAGGGGAATAGAGCACCCAGACCATATAAATAAATGATGCCTATCACCTGCTATGTAGGCGAGACCAGGTCATTATTTTCCGCTTGCGCACTGGACACAACAGGTTGAAGTACCATCTATACCCCAAGTACAGGATTGGCACAAGATATCTCTCCCCCTGTGGTACCAGCCCCATGGCAGCCAAACATCTGCTGCAGGCCTGCCCAACTTACAGCAGTGAACGGAGTGGCATATGGCAACAACTCCACTTCTCTCCACGAAAAACTGTTTGGAGATGTTAGGGACGTTGAGGTGACTAATGCCTTTATTAGAGTCATTAATGTAGAAGTCTGAGGGCGAACGAGGAAGAAGAAGATCCCATGGGAAAATATTCCTTGCTCTGTGTCAGGCAGTCTTGCTGTGTGGCTCTGAGACATGGTAAACGATGAAAGCTGCTGCCAGGAGGCTGCAGACTTTCAATAATGGGTGCTTGTATGAAATGGAAGAGTTGAAGTGGTGTGATCGAACAGCCAGTGGGTATCTGATGGGAGGAGCAGGGTAGGTGCCACTGGAAAGGAGATGAGGAAGTTATGCTGGCAGTGGACAGGACACACTGTGAGGAGGCCAGGTGGTGGCACTATGGGGCAGTACATGCTCTGTGGTCCCCAGGGTGAGAGAAGTGGAGAGAAACCTTCAGACCCATGGAGAAGTGAGTTGGATACAGGCATTAAGGGGATAAGAAAGGCATAGATGGACCTTGAGCAGATGGCAGGAGGGCTAAGTATGGGTTAGTTGAGGGGAGGGTCTGTGATGTCATTGTCTGTTTTTCCAACTGTGTGCTGTGTCTGTAACAATGATATCAAAATAAGAATAAAAAAGGCTTTTATTGCTTTGGGAAATATAAGGAGATCAAAAGAAATCGTCCAACACATAAATCAGAATTTTCAATTCAAATGTCAAGTCAGTCCTATAGTATGGCTCTGAAACATGGAGAATAAAAAAAAAACAGTAACCAAAAGCTACACACTTTCATAAATGGATGCTTGCATAGAATAGAAGCAGTATGACAAGATCACTAACGGGGAACTGATGACAAGAACTAGGTCAGCGCCAGTGGAACAAGGGATGAGAAGAAGACACTGGAGATGGAGAGGACACACATTGAGAAAACCTGTTTATATTGGCAAAGAGAGTTCTTCAGAGTTATTTAGAACCAATCCTGACTTATGGGAGTGAGACATGGACAAATAGTAAGCAGGGAAGGCACTAGAGGCCATAGAGATGTGTTTTACAGAAGAATGTTAAAAATACCATGGACAGCCAAAAATAGTAATGAGGATGTCCTGAAAGAGGCCAATGCGCAAATGAAACTTTTTTCACAAGTTAGAAAGAAGCAATCCACTTTTTTTGGGCATGTTATGAGAAGATGAAAGCTGAAATATATCGTAACAACAGGTAAGATTAAAGGAAAAAGACATAGGGGAAGACAAAGAGAGCAAATACTGGACAGTTTGACACCGTGGCATGGAAAGAAGTCAATAACAGAATGGATACATTGTGCTGGAGACAGGAAGTTGTGGAGAGGCATGATCACCTACGCCACTAGGCATGATACTTGAAGAAGAAGAAAGGCAAAGATAGTGACTGTTAGTCCCACAGCTGATACTGCCGTAGGGAAGTGAAGGGTTAGAGACTTCACTATAATAGGTCCAGCTTTGAGAGGTAGGATGGCCACTTCCCTTCCTTGCCTTACCACCTTAGCCTTCCTTAACCCAAGAGCAGAATCAGATACCCATTTATATCTTGGTAGACTGGAGCATGATGCCACCATGTTGCTGCAAGAGGCCAGTGCTCTAATCACTCTACCAGTCAGATGCTCAGTGTTTACTGTATCATATATAAAGATTTACAGCACTGGTAGGCAAGCCATACGATATGGGAATCAACTTTAGAAACATTGACCTCTCTAAAGGACTACCTTGATAAAATCATCACTGTTTTTATGTTTCAGAGTATTATTTGGAATTTGCAATAAGTGCAGCATTTCCATCAAATGCAAGAATCGGATAGTCTGTCAGCGATATCTATTTCCCCATTGAGATTGCAGAAGGACCTCCAAATAACACTATTTAATTTATTTCTGTTGGAGGTTTTTTTTAAAAATGTCTTGCAAGGCTGAAGTTGACAAATATGTTACATTTTAGATTACAATACCTCAAGAAGAGAGACGGGATGAGACCAAACTGTATCATGTTTTTGATCTGGCAAATTTGTCAAAAGCATATCCACAGGTGAGTAACATTATTGGGAACAAGAAACCTTTTGTTATTGTTATTGTTGAACAGAATCGACATCACTGCACTCCGGGCAAACCCATAGGTGCTCAGTCTCCCTTGGTATATGTCGAAGAGTGTGAATGCTAACTGTTCCTGTAGCTCGCTGGTTGTATACACGATGGATGCATCCTCTCATACATCCATCTCTGCTAGCTTTATGTTTGATGCCAAACTCCAACAGTCTTAACCTTGATGATTCATCTATTGCAGTGTCATTCTCTAACAGACGATCATTAATTGCTGTCAGTATCTCTCCCATATCCAGTGTCCTTACTTGATGCTAGTCTGTCACCTCTCTCGTTACCACGTACCCCTGCATGACCAGGACAGTAGATCCACACCAGCTCCTGCAGATAGCTTCTGTGAATGTTTTCCATTCATGATGTAGCCAACCATTTTGAACCTATCAAAGCATGGACTGAGAACCTGACACAGTGACTGCCATTGTTAATGAAGTTTCAGTTAGCCACCTTAAGGCTGCAGTTGCTGCCTCTACCTCCATTCTCATGCTGGAAGTTGTTATCTTGTAAGCCCTGCTATGTTCAGTGATAATTCTGCCCTTTACCCTGGCAGAGAATTCCCAACCTGACTTCTCACCATGGATCACAGACCCATCATGGTATCATTATCCCCGGCATAATCATATATCAGTTGATTAATTTCCAGTTCTGCTTTCTCATTGCCCCAAATTCTACACCCTCTGCCAAGGCTGATGATGACTTGACTGAAGAAACCTTAACACGAACAGGAACATGACAACATAACACATTCTGAAATAAACACATTATCAGTTACAAGAAATAGTAACATGACAGCATCTCACATTCAGGAACAATACCATAATCAGAAACAAGAAATCCTGCACTCAGGAATGTGACACCCTAACACAATCTGAAATAAAAACATGATTAGGAGCAACAAGCATTAACACAATCAAGAGCATTAAACATTATCACTAACAAGAAATCTGAATACAATCAGGAACATGACACAATCAGGAACATTAAACATCATCAGAAACAAGAAATCTGAACACAGTCAGGAACATGACACATGAATATTAAACATTATCAGAAACAAGAAATCTTAATACAGTCAGAAACATGACACAATCAGGAACATTAAACATCATCAGAAACAAGAAATCTGAACACAGTCAGGAACATGACACATGAATATTAAACATTATCAGAAACAAGAAATCTTAATACAGTCAGAAACATGACACAATCAGAAACATTAAACATCATCAGAAACAAGAAATCTGAACACAGTCAGGAACATGACACATGAATATTAAACATTATCAGAAACAAGAAATCTTAATACAGTCAGAAACATGACACAATCAGGAACATTAAACATCATCAGAAACAAGAAATCTGAACACAGTCAGGAACATGACACATGAATATTAAACATTGTCAGAAACAAGAAATCTTAATACAACCAGGAACATGGCACAATCAAGAACATTAAACATTATCAGAAACAAGAAATCTTAATACAGTCAGGAACATGACACAATCGGGAACATTAAACATTATCAGAAACAAGAAATCTTAATACAGTCAGGAACATGGCACAATCAGGAACATTAAACATTATCAGAAACAAGAAATCTTAATACAGTCAGGAACATGACACAATCGGGAACATTAAACATTATCAGAAACAAGAAATCTTAATACAGTCAGGAACATGATACAATCAGGAACATTAAACATTATCAGAAACAAGAAATCTGAATGCAATCAGGAACATTAAATATTATCAGAAACACGAAATCTTAATACAGTCAGGAACATTAAACATTATCAGAAACAAAAAATCTTAATACAATTAGAAACATTAAACATTATCAGAAACAAGAAATCTTAACACAGTCAGGAATATTAAACATTATCAGAAACACGAAATCTGAATACAATCAGGAACATGACAATACAATCAAGAACATTAAACATTATCAAAAACAAGAAATCGGAATACAATCAGGAACATGACAACACAACCAGGAACATTAAACATTATCAGAAAAAAAATCTTAATACAGTCAGGAACATAACGCTATCAGGAACAGTAAACATTATCAGAAACAAGAAATCTTAATAAAGTCAGGAGCATAACAACTTAACACAATCAGGAACATTAAGCATTATCAGAAACAAGAAATCTTAATAAAGTCAGGAGCATAACAACTTAACACAATCAGGAACATTAAACATTATCAGAAATAAAAAATCTTAATAAAGTCAGGAGCATAACAACTTAACACAATCAGGAACATTAAACATTATCAGAAATAAAAAATCTTAATAAAGTCAGGAGCATAACAACTTAACACAATCAGGAACATTAAGCATTATCAGAAATAAAAAATCTTAATACAGTCAGGAGCATAACAACATAACACAATCAGGAACATTAAGCATTATCAGAAATAAAAAATCTTAATACAGTCAGGAGCATAACAACATAACACAATCAGGAACATTAAACATTATCAGAAATAAAAAATCTTAATACAGTCAGGAGCATAACAACATAACACAATCAGGAACAGTAAACATTATCAGAAATAAAAAATCTTAATACAGTCAGGAGCATAACAACATAACACAATCAGGAACATTAAACATTATCAGAAATAAAAAATCTTAATACAGTCAGGAGCATAACAACATAACACAATCAGGAACAGTAAACATTATCAGAAATAAAAAATCTTAATACAGTCAGGAGCATAACAACATAACACAATCAGGAACAGTAAACATTATCAGAAATAAAAAATCTTAATACAGTCAGGAGCATAACAACATAACACAATCAGGAACATTAAACATTATCAGAAATAAAAAATCTTAATACAGTCAGGAGCATAACAACATAACACAATCAGGAACATTAAGCATTATCAGAAATAAAAAATCTTAATACAGTCAGGAGCATAACAACTTAACACAATCAGGAACATTAAACATTATCAGAAATAAAAAATCTTAATACAGTCAGGAGCATAACAACATACAGTCAGGAGCATAACAACATAACACAATCAGGAACATTAAGCATTATCAGAAATAAAAAATCTTAATACAGTCAGGAGCATAACAACATAACACAATCAGGAACATTAAACATTATCAGAAATAAAAAATCTTAATACAGTCAGGAGCATAACAACATAACACAATCAGGAACATTAAGCATTATCAGAAATAAAAAATCTTAATACAGTCAGGAGCATAACAACATAACACAATCAGGAACAGTAAAGTCAGGAGCATAACAACATAACACAATCAGGAAGAGTAAACATTGTAAGAAATAAAAAATCTTAATCTTAATAACACAATCAGGAGCATAATCAGAAATAAAAAATCAATACATAACAACATAACACAATCAGGAACATTAAACATTATCAGAAATAAAAAATCTTAATACAGTCAGGAGCATAACAACATAACACAATCAGGAACATTAAACATTATCAGAAATAAAAAATCTTAATACAGTCAGGAGCATAACAACATAACACAATCAGGAACATTAAACATTATCAGAAATAAAAAATCTTAATACAGTCAGGAGCATAACAACATAACACAATCAGGAACATTAAGCATTATCAGAAATAAAAAATCTTAATACAGTCAGGAGCATAACAACATAACACAATCAGGAACAGTAAACATTATCAGAAATAAAAAATCTTAATACAGTCAGGAGCATAACAACTTAACACAATCAGGAACATTAAGCATTATCAGAAATAAAAAATCTTAAAACAGTCAGGAGCATAACAACATAACACAATCAGGATCATTAAACATTATCAGAAATAAAAAATCTTAGTACAATCAGGAACATAACACAGTCAGGAACACTAAACATTATCAGAAACAAGGAATCTTAAGATAGTCAGGATCATGAAGAATACTGAAAAAAAAGATAATGGACAGAAACAAATTCACTTAGACCAAATCAGATCATGTTGTCTGCCATCTGCATAATGAAGGTCAGCTGCAATTAATCTCCACAGTAATGGATGTACAACTCAAAGACAGTAACAGATGTGCAGATATAACAAATAAAGATATAATGTTTGCAGGTAGAACAAATAGGAAGAGATAATGGGTGCACATGGAACAAATAGAAAGATATAATTTGTGCACATAGTAAAAAAGAGAGAGATAATGGGTGAACATAGAACAAATAGAAAGAGATAATTGGTGCACATAGAACAAATAAAAAGATATACTCTGTGCAGATAGAACAAATACAAAGAGGTAATGTGTTCAAATAGAAATGATGTGCACTGATAGAACAAATAGAAAAAGATAATGTGTCCAGATAGAACAAATAAAAAAAGATAATGTGTGCAGATAGAACAAATAGGCAAAAGATAATCTGAGAGATAAATTTCCCAGTCAACTTTTTTAAAAATTGTTTTCCCCATTAGATCAAGTAAATTGAGGTTAATTGTTTTCCCCATCAGGTCAAATAAACTTTGTTTGATTGTTTTCCTCATCAGATCAATTGGGTACATTACATGAACCACTTGTTGTATGCAGTTAATATAACTGTACCACCAACCGAGAAGATTGTGGTGTATGCACCAGAGTTTTTGGCCAAGCTCAACACAACATTGGCCATTTATACATCCACAGATAATGGGCGTAGGTGAGTGTGGTCTCTAATGCTGTTTTGTCCTTAGGTCACATTATGGATCTCACTGAGGGGCACAGGTGCAAAAGCAAAGATGAAATTAACTAAACAGAAAAAAAAAAACAGTCGTTAACGGTGTTATTCCCATTGCTGAGGTCCGCCAGGGTGATTTTAAGGGCTGAGGAGTAAAGGCTGCTTGCCCACTGTTGTCGCCACGCAGTGTGTAGACTAGGTAGATAAAAGCCTAAACCTTAGTAGGGTTTGAACCTAAATCTCCAGACTTCAAAGACCATTTTGCTAACTGCTGGGCCACCGCTCTCCAAGATGAGAATAGCAAGGCTAAAAACATGTTTCCTTTGGCAATCAGAAACATTGGAAATCTACGATGTTCAAGAGCAGTGCTACTTAACCAGGGGTGCAAGGCCTACCTTCATAGGGTGTGAGACATGCCAGTTATTTTAGAAGGTGAATCATCATTAACATTATATAATACACAGAACTCAAATGTATTTGTACAAAATATAACATTGACAATGTGAATTCAATACCGAATTTTAGTCACATTTTGTAAATAACATTTTCCCAAAACATACTTGTATCTTATTTTCTCATTTTTGGCATATTTTGTGAGCTAGAAGATAATGGCGTGTGAAGCTTCTTAAGATGATGTAAAGGGGTGAGAGGCTTCTTAAGATGCTTTAAAGGGGTGAGGGCCTTCTTAAGATGCTTTTAAGGGGTGAGAGACTTTAGATGATGCAAAGGGGTGCAAGGCTTCTTAAGATGCTGTAAAGGGGTGAGAGGCTTCTTTAGATGATGCAAAGGGGCAAGAGGCTTCTTTAGATGATGCAAAGGGATGAGAGACTTCTTTAGTTAATGCAAAGGGGTGAGAGGCTTCTTTAGATGATGCAAAGGGGTGCAAGGCTTCTTAAGATGCTTTAAAGGGGTGTGAGGCTTCTTAAGATGCTTTAAAGGGGTGTGAGGCTTCTTAAGATGCTGTAAAGTGGTGAGAGGCTTCTTAACATGCTGTAAAGTGGTGAGAGGCTTCTTAAGATGCTTTAAAGGGGTGTGAGGCTTCTTAAGATGCTTTAAAGGGGTGTGGGGCTTCTTAAGATGCTGTAAAGTGGTGAGAGGCTTCTTAAGATGCTGTAAAGTGGTGAGAGGCTTCTTAAGATGCTTTAAAGGGGTGTGAGGCTTCTTAAGATGCTGTAAAGTGGTGAGAGGCTTCTTTAGATGATGCAAAGGGGCAAGAGGCTTCTTAAGATGCTTTAAAGGGGTAAGAGGCTTCTTAAGATGCTTTAAAGGGGTAAGAGGCTTCTTAAGATGCTGTAAAGTGGTGAGAGGCTTCTTTAGATGATGCAAAGGGGAGCAAGGCTTCTTTAGATGATGCAAAGGGGTGCAAGGCTTCTTAAGATGCTTTAAAGGGGTGAGAGGCTTCTTAAGATGCTGTAAAGTGGTGAGAGGCTTCTTTAGATGCTGTACAGGGGTGAGAGGCTTCTTTAGATGCTGTACAGGGGTGAGAGGCTTCTTTAGATGCTGTACAGGGGTGAGAGGCTTCTTTAGATGCTGTACAAGGGTGAGAGGCTTCTTTAGATGATGCAAAGGGGTGTGAGGCTTCTTAAGATGCTTTAAAGGGATGTGAGGCTTCTTAAGATGCTGTAAAGGAGTGAGAGGCTTCTTAAGATGCTGCAAAGGGTTGTGAGGCTTCTTTTTTTTTTTTTTTTCTCTAACCAGTGGCACTCGAGCTTTCCAGCTCTTTTGGCCCAGTGACATGTCATTGCAAGGCTGGGGGGGTCAGTGGACTTTCCTTCCAACCCGGTCAGGATCTTCACTGCTTCCCATCCACACGGGATTTATGTGCAGGAGCCGTTCAGGTTATTCAGTCAAATTTCCAGTCGTAAACATTCCTTCAAACGCTGACGCCTGGGTTTGAACCATGAAAACCTGGTCGCCAGAACAATGCCGTAGCCATTACACTAGCGCGGCTCCCTGCAGCTGTGTTATCTGTAGCAACTTGTTTTACATGGTGAGGTTGTCAGCCACATGCGCAACCTCATATTGGTTAGCCTACCTTGTATGACATGCCTGAGGGTACAGCAGTAATATTAAACTTAATTTTTAAGGCCCTTTCTCGCTTGCTATCCAGATGTGGGACATATCATATGTAGTGTAACTACAACATAAGGGGCCCCTGGGCACATATTAAGTGGGGCCCTCCTTAACAACTATAATCGATATTTGGCAAATTTGTACTTAAAATGTAACTGCTTCATTATCATCATTAGCTTTGAGCTCCAGAAGGAGCATAGGCCTTGAGCAATGTTGTGCCAGGTCCTCCTGTTTGTGTCATCTTCTCAAGATCTTTCCATGTCTTCTTCATCCCTTCTATGTCTGTCTCAGTAAACTGGCATTGGGATGTGCGATGACATTAACAGCACAGGAGAAAAGGCAATTGAAAAGACATAAAGACAAGATCTTTTCCGTTTACTACTTTCCATGGCCCACTTGAGGCTGGGAGCCCAAGGACGTGGCTGGTTCACCCCCAGGGTTGTAGTTAGACCACCCGCATATCATCTGTTTGCTATATTTGGTATTGTGTTGCAACTTCCTGCTGTCTTTGAGGAAAGAGACAGTATTCTTGACATATGACAAGACAGACATAAGAATCCATCTTCCAACTCTATCTACAAGCAAAGGTGGAAGGGAAGAAAAGAAAAGATAAAGAATGAATGAACTAACAAACTTTATTTTAAAGATACTTGAGACTTGGGGGACGCAGGCCTGTCTGATATCCTGCCCTTTGTCTTAAATTTAATTCTGCATCCTGCTAACTCACTCATGAAGGCTAGACATAAATAGTTAATTTGTACATTTTTGCATACATCAGAAGTGCTATTCTCTCATTTATCAATTCATTCTGAAAAAAAAAAAAGTATATTCTTACACAGTTATTAAGCAGAATAATTATCCTCTCTTCTGCTTCCCGTGAGAACTTCTTTTCGCTCAATCTGAGGTGGCGCCGTAGATAGCATTGCCACTAGGTGCGATCGGTAGCTTTGTCCTCACAGGTTGCTGGATTATAGTTCAGTGCCCTCATGTCTCTCTTGCACACATCTTTGAACCTCAGCTGCGTTCGCTGAACTCTTCTTTTGCCGTCAGACAGTTGTCCATAAAAGATATCTTTTGGGGTGCAACCATCTTCCAAGCCAGCGTAGTCCACGCTGTCTAAGCAGTGTATACATGCTTTGAAGGCTAGCACGTGACAACACCTTGCCATTTGCCACTTTGTCTTTCCATGAAATACTGAGGATGTGGTGTAGACACCGTGGATAGAAGGCATTGAGCCTTCTTTCTTGCTTAGCAAAGGTTGTAAGACAATAATGCAGAATGAAAATTAATCACGCTCAGCAGAAAAGTGCAGTCTCCAACCAATAAACTGGAGAAGTCACCTGATCAAAAAAAGAATAAGTCATCAGGTCGTGTCATAATTTTATTTCTCCAGAATTTTCTGTTTTACTGAAATTAATGAAAATGTTTACTGCAAATAGTGCATGAGATAAACTCCAATCATGGATAAGTTCAGCCTCATCATGTAAGACAAATTGCTACAGAAACCACAGCTACAAGAACATGAGTGCTCTGATACAGGTTTCTAACAAGGAAGTCAGCTGTAGCTGTAGCTGCATGCTCCATAAAGAGCAGTACAAGGAATGAGTGAATGCATGAATATGTTATCATTTCTTGAATGAATGAATACATGAATGAATGAATATGTTATCATTTCTTGAATGAATGAATACATGAATGAATGAATATGTTATCATTTCTTGAATGAATGAATACATGAATGAATGAATATGTTATCATTTCTTGAATGAATGAATACATGAATGAATGAATATGTTATCATTTCTTGAATGAATGAATGAATACATGAATGAATGAATATGTTATCATTTCTTGAATGAATGAATACATGAATGAATGAATATGTTATCATTTCTTCAATTATTTGAGTTCTTTTGTTCCAGAATTCTGACGAGCTACTTGCTATGGCATGTTATCAGTGACTTTGCCAGTTTTTTGTCAAAACCATTCAGAGATGCCAAAAAGGAGTTTTCAGAATCAATGTCTGGTAAAAGATACGTGTTGTTAAATGGATCATCATATCATGATGATCTGTTGACATATGTTCGTATGACATTTCATGACTAATTACTCCATTTTTCTTTGCTTTATGTGTTTGTGTTCATGATTAATGACTCCATTGTTCTTTCCTTTATTCATGTGTTCGTAACTAATTACTCCATCGTTCTTTCCTTTATTCATGTGTTCGTAACTAATTACTCAATTGTTCTTTCCTTTATTAATATGTGTTCTTGGCTAATTGCTCCATTGTTCGTTGCTTTATTTGCATGTGTTCATGATTAATTACTCCATTGTTCTTTCCTTTATTCATATGTGTTCTTGACTAATTGCTCCTATAGTGGTTTTTGATGTTATTGTATGGTTGTTATGTTACCTAGTGTACTGGATGAGGTCAGCTGTGAAGGCTCCTGAGATAAAAGTTTATGTGAGTTACAGGAGGCCTTTCTGCTACCACTTACGACCTCAAACAAACCTATTCTACTATAATGAATGTTAGCTACGTTAAAAGTCTAGGGTACTGAAATGTAATGTGTAGGTAATAAAATACACAGACACACACATGTAAATAATAAGTCTAATACTAAACTCTATGATAAACTGAACTAACACTGGCTGTTATAGTTTAAGTTTGAAAATTTTTTAAATTTATTAGTCCTGAACCAATTGTTTCTTTTGGTCAGAACATATGAAATAATATGTATTTATCAATAAAATGCATATATATATATTGCATAATCAAATGAAATTTTTGTACATAGTGATATTATTACAATGGTTAATATTAATAATATCTACAATGTCTTGGGAAAAACTAGCACTGGATGTTTAGTTGGGGTGGCGTCATCATGCCCAATCTATGGTTATAAAGTTCCTTGTCCTTGACATATGGACTGATATTAGTGTTTATATAACAAGTTTTTATTTCTTTATTGATGGTGGACACCGTTGATGAATCTACAGCAGGCCAGGTTTGCACTTAACTGGCCTGTGACGATGTAGTACAGAATTCTTGTGGCCCACTCCTCTCAGTAGCTGGAGTAAAATGTTAGGCTGCACAGGCATCCGCTCTTGTACTTCTACAAAAGCATCTGGCACAATCGTAGTGCCAGATCAGAAACTCTGAAACCAAAATTTGTGCCATGTGTCAATACTCTGTTTACTGCGCCACTCTTACACACAACACAGCAAAACAACATTACACAGATTGGGTCAGATCTCTCTGACCAACTTAGCACATCTCACCCAGTTGTTATCAGATAGTACCAGTTTCCCAAGACTGCATTGCATCCGAAATATGTTCAATAGTTTCCTCTTCCATTCAATAAGGTGGGTGATATGTTCCCACTGATCTCAATTATAGATCCGCCTTCCATAGTCTTAGATAGGTTTTCATATATTATTTGGTTGTCTCTAGGCCCTGGACTGCTGCTGGGGACCTAGAGCAAGCACTCACTTGTCGTAATCATTTTTCATGATATGGCAGTATCAATCACTCAAAATATTAAAATAAACAAGATAAAGGCTTTTTTCCTTACCACAATTCAGAATTGAGAACACAGTTACGTAGTACTAGCAAAACTCAGCTGAGCTGCTGGCTAGATTAGGGCGTCCCACTGATTTTTATTTAATAATTCCTGGAAATCACCTCTAGCAGTAACGTACTGTGTCAATGGACAGTCTTCTATAAAATGGCACAAGCGTGCATCTCTCTGTCAATAATATAAAAACTTCTGTCCAATCAACGGACTTCCCCTCTAACTTTTTCAAATATTCAAACTAAAGTCCAATTTCAGTCCAGTCTCAGTCTATTATGTAGTATTTTTCCCAAAATTACACTTGTTTTTTGGACTAACTACATGAAAAAAACTACACAAATTTTTGTCTCCCCCTACTTCTAAGATCCTATGCTAAGTTATTTTTAGCTACTATCCTCCGACTTTGCCCCTAGTTCATTGCAGTTTGATTTTTGCATTTTTAGGCTCAAGGACGCCAAAATGTAACTTTAGTGAAAATATGCACAAAAAACTGTTCGCTAGTCTGATTGGAACAATACGGTCTTTCGTCAATATCTTCCGTGTTATCTGTCCGTCTGTGTAATTAAAAGTATATTATTTCTCTGCTCAAGATGGGCTATCAAACTAGCTAGGTTTTATTTTCATAACTTTATTATTAAAGAAAACCCTACTTTTCTCAAGGTTAGTTTTTGAAATTTGTTTTTGAACCTTCGTCCACGGCGTTTGCCGCTATATTCAAATTAAAATGACCAATTACGGTAAAACGTCTAAGATACGACTGTTTCTAACAAGAGCTAAGGTCGTTTTTCTACCAATTCCTTACATTGTGTCAACTAGTGGCGTGATTTTTTCCTTTAAACTACAAATTGCGTCTTTTTGCATTTTAGATTCAAACACGTGTTCAGACCGTCATAATTTTTTTCTTTTATCTCCGTTTCTACCCCGTCTAAAAGGATATGTCATTTAGTTTGCATGTTCCAACTAGTTAGTTTGAATGGCAGTAGAAAGCGCTGGCGTAGGTGAAGAAGCCTCGGCCTATCTTGCCTATATTTTTATCCCTACGTGTTATTTTACCCGTTATCTTTATAATTGGAGATATTTTAACGTTGTATCACTGTAATATCACCACACATCTCCCCACCTGAGAACATGCACTAATGCAAGTTCCAAAACCAGTGATACACATAGATAAAATTACTTCCCACGCCTACTACTATTCTAATTTTGATCACAGGGGTGCCTACTAAGGAAATCTGCACCGACATTCAGTGACCCCGGGATATATTCAATATTAAACTGATAAGGTTGCAACAATAAAGACCATCTTAACAATCTTGCATTTTCATGCTTGGCCTGAGATAAGAACACTAGGGGCTGGTGATCCGTCTGGACCACAAAAGTCCTACCATACAGATAGATTTGGAACTTTTTTATTGCCCAGATTAACGCTAAACATTCTTTTTCGCTTGTGGAATATCCTTGCTCCGCTTTATTCAACTTGCGGCTTGCATAAGCGACTGGGTTCAGTTCCCCATTGGGTGAAGAGGACCTTTGCAACAGAGCCGCCCCCAGGCCTACATTGCTTGCATCTGTTCTCACCACAAAGTCCTGAGTCAAATCAGGCAATTTGAGAATAGGCTTGCTAGTGAGTTTTTTCCTTTAACTCTTGAAATGCCAATTCACATTGCGCGGACCAAACAATTTTATCTGGATTTCCCTTGCGAGTCAGATCAGTCAGAGGAGCACATATAGAGTTAAAATTTTTGATATATTTTTGGTAAAACCCACATAACGACACGAATGATCGCACGTCTTTTTTTGTTTGTGGTCTAGGTGCTCTCTGCAGTTTTTCCAAGTTCTTGGGGTCAGGGGTCATGTTACCCTGATATACAGTATGTCCCAAGAATTCTAACTCTTTGCATCCAATACAACATTTTGTTGGTCTAGCAGTTAAGTTCGCTTCTCTGAGCCTATCAAATAACATTTTCAGAGAGTTAATGTGTTCTTCAAATGTTTCTGTGGCGACGAGAATATCATCCATGAAATTCGTGATACATGGATTATTCAGGGGATCCAACAATTTGCACATCGTCCTAGAAAATACACTTGGAGCATTTTTCAATCCGAATGGTAGCATGTTGAATTCATAATGTCCTTCCGAGGTGCTAAAAGCTAAATAAGGTCTAACTTCAGGCTTCACTGGAATCTGGTAATAGCCTTTGCTAAGATCCACCTTCGAAAAGTATTTTGCCTTGTTCAATCTGGCAAATAACTGTTTTGTGTCTGGTAATGGATCCACTTGTCCTTCTGTGACAGCATTCAGTTTCCTGTAATCTATGCACAGTCTATGTTCCCCAGACGGTTTCCTCAACAAAACTACACTGGAGCTAAAAGAAGATTCACTGTGTGAAATAATCCCTTCTTTCAACAAATAATCTATTTCCTCTTTCAATGCCTTCTCCTTCGCGAACGGAACAGAATAGGCTCTCATACAGATTGGGTTTGAGTCTACCAGCTTCATGTCATACTGTAGCAAATTTGTATGTCCTGGTTTATCTGTTAATACATCTGTATGTTCCTCCAGAACCTGTTGAACTCTCTCCCTCTGATTTTTAGTCAGGTGCTTACTGACTTTTACTTGTGCGGCTGTCTCACAGGGATGTAATGGGTATTCATGTGAGGTGAGTGGTTCCTTTTTCATTTTAGTTGCGATAGCCAAGGTCAGTAAGGGGGTGCTTTCCTGGAGTGGTCTGTCCAGATACTTCTTTAAAAGGTTTACATGATATACCTTCTCCTTCCCCTTTTTGTCAATTTTATAGTTTGTTCTAGACACCTTCTCTAGAACCGTATATGGACTTTGCCATCCAATTTGTAACTTATTCTGGCTGCCGGGTAGTAGAAGAAGCACCTTCTATTCCACAACTAATTCTCTGTCCTTTGCTTTCCTATTAAAATACGCTGCATGTTTCTTCCTGGCTTGTCTCAAATTATCATTTGCCAGTTTCCATCCAGCTTTCAGACGAGTGGTCAGCTTGTTCACATATTGATATGATGAGGTAACAGTCTCTTCTGCTTTCTCATCTGTCCAGGTCCTTAATAAAGCTTCTAATGGACCTTTTATGGGCCTCCCAAATAGCAGGGTTGCGGGAGCCATCCCGGTTGAACTATGTGGTACCTCCCGATACGCAAACAACGCGGCGGGCAGAAATTGATCCCACATATCCGGTTTTTCATGTGCCAGCTTCCTCAGGATAGAAATGAGAGTCCCATTGAACCTCTCTACCTGGCTGTTCCCTTGTGGATGGTACGGACTACAATGAAAGTGTCTGGCTTGAAATAGCTTAAAAACTTCTTCCGTTAGTTTCCCCTTGAACTGTGAGCCATTATCAGTCAAGATTTGATGCGGGAATCCTAATCTTGTGAATATTGTAAGTAGTGCCTCTGCTACATGTTTCGAATCAATTGACGGCAGGGCTACCGCCTCTCCCCACATAGAACAAGTGTCCACCAGAGTAAGGATGTAACTGTTCCTCCTCTTGGTCCGAGTGAGAGGTCCCACAATATCCACTGCAACCCTCTCAAAAGGTGTTCCCACTATGGGCATTTCCCCTAGAGTTGCAGGAGCAGTCCAATGTTTTGGAGCTACCCTTTGACATTCTGGACAGAATTTGACATATTTTTTTATATCCTCCATTATCCCTGGCCAGAAGTAATGACAAGCTATACGCTGTCCTGTGGCGCTGATCCCCATGTGACCACTGAAGGGAATCGCATGCCCTAGTTCCATCACTTTTTCCCTATATGAAGTGGGAAGAATCAGCTGGTTGTGACCATTTGTTCCAGTTCCGGCCTTTCTGTATATCAATTTGTTCTTCATAAAGTACTCTCCCTTGCTTGGAGGTGTGTGGCATTTGGGCAATTTCTTGAAACATGGCTTGAGTGTCCTATCCTCAGCCTGCGCCTTCCTCATCTCTTCTGGAGGAGCATTTATAGGTTCACCTTCTTCCTCCTTTTTCTGTGACCTGGTCTGCACTGTCGCCATGATCACAGGTCTCTCGGGATTCCCCAAGAAGACGTATCTACACCCCAATATCAGAGGGTAGATTGGTTCATCTATCACTGCTGCTCTGATTTCTACTTCCACATAGCGAGTTTTCACCGTTATCCTGGCGATGGGAAGTGTCATGAGTGGTATGTCCTTAGTCGCCCCTTGTATTTCCACTGTTTCTGTGGTATACTGACTTGGGTCCACTAGGCTAGACTTCACAACTGAATCATAATCCAAACCTGTATCATATAGGCACCTTATGGTGACCCCATTACAAATAACATCCTCACAAACTGGGGGGTGATAAGGTTCCTGCTGTCCATTAGGATTAACCTTTAATCTTTGGTTCCCCGATTTCATTGCAGCAATGTTTGAAGGTTTCCTTTTACAAAATTCGGTGTTATGGTTGTCTTTCTTACACCATTTGCACCATCTCTTTCCTTGGTTAAACGGTTTTCTTTCATTATACTTTTGGTCATTGAACTGTGAGTTTCTATCACGATAATCATTTCGTGGCCTATCAAAGTTTGTCCTGCCTTTATTACCTTGTTCTCTGGTATCAAATTTACTAAATTGCTGTGGAGCTTTAAAATTTTCTATGTGCTTCTTTTTAGTGCCACTTACCTCTGCCTGGGCTGCCTGATACCTCTCAGCGACATTTAAAACCTCCCCCAACCTCTCTGCACCTTGTTCCATGAGAAATTTTTTCAGGTCTGGAGCCATGGACTCTCTTAATTGCTCTATCATGATCATCTCTTTGAGATCTTGGGTCTTCCCCAGAGCAGTCCATTTCTCCAAATAGGTTTCCAGTCTGGCAGAGAATTGGTGGTATGTCTCCCCAGACAACAGTTTGGCATTTCTAAACTTCTTATGATAAAATTGACCATTCTTTTCATATCTCAATAACAAAGCCTGCTTTAGCATGTCATAATTGTCTTGGTCGTCTCTATGCATCTTAGCAAAAACTTTTTAAGAAGTACCTCTAAGCCCTTGGGATAACTTAAGACTCCACCTCTCTCTCTCTAACCCATACGTAGTAGCTAATAGTTCGAATCTACTGAGGTACCCCTCGATGTCATCGTCTTTCTCAACAAAATGGTCTAAATGAAACCCCATAGCTGAGGTTCAGGCTCCCTGACTAGGCGTGGCATCTGAGGGAAAGGGGCTGGCACCATTTTCAGGAGCATGGCCTTGTAATTCCAGCTCCCTTAGTCGTAATTCGTGCTCCCTTTGCAATCTTCTATCTTCTGCTTCCCTTTCGGCAGTCAATCTCTTATCTTCTGCTTCTAATTGGAGCCTTTTAATCTCCCTATCTGCCTCCAATGCCTTAGCCTCTTTGTCAGCCTCAATCTGCAGCCTCTTAAGTTCTTTATCAGCCTCAATTTGTAACCTCTTCTCTTCAGCTAACCTCCTATCTTCCCTTTCAATATACTTGTCACATTCTGAAGTTACATACTGAATTAAACTTTGACCCTCCATGTTCATTTCCTTCGCCGTCAGCACAGCAGCCGATCTAAATTTTGCTAGATCTGCCATACTAAATCACACAATTAAACAATAACTAAGGTAAGCAACAAAGTGTAATTACCAAGGTAATATTTTAATTAATTAATCACCACTGGCTGTGAAGATTCATCAACTTTTACTTTCCACTTTTTATTTTAAGGGACACTTTTAAATTTATTCCCTTATGCCCCCAATAGTTTAATTCCTGAACCAGGAGACCCTAATATCTTTGATAAACTTAATCCCCAGACAAGACCCCAATATTTGTAGTGGTTTTTGATGTTATTGTATGGTTGTTATGTTACCTAGTGTACTGGATGAGGTCAGCTGTGAAGGCTCCTGAGATAAAAGTTTATGTGAGTTACAGGAGGCCTTTCTGCTACCACTTACGACCTCAAACAGACCTATTCTACTATAATGAATGTTAGCTACGTTAAAAGTCTATGGTACTGAAATGTAATGTGTAGGTAATAAAATACACAAACACACATGTAAATAATAAGTCTAATACTAATACTAAACTCTATGATAAACTGAACTAACACTGGCTGTTATAGTTTAAGTTTGAAAATTTTTTTAATTTATTAGTCCTGAACCAATTGTTTCTTTTGGTCAGAACATATGAAATAATATGTATTTATCAATAAAATGCATATATATATTGCATAATCAAATGAAATTTTTGTACATAGGTATATTATTACAATGGTTAATATTAATAATATCTACAATGTCTTGGGAAAAACTAGCACTGGATGTTTAGTTGGGGTGGCGTCATCATGCCCAATCTATGGTTATAAAGTTCCTTGTCCTTGACATATGGACTGATATTAGTGTTTATATAACAAGTTTTTATTTCTTTATTGATGGTGGACACCGTTGATGAATCTACAGCAGGCCAGGTTTGCACTTAACTGGCCTGTGACGATGTAGTACAGAATTCTTGTGGCCCACTCCTCTCAGTAGCTGGAGTAAAATGTTAGGCTGCACAGGCATCCGCTCTTGTACTTCTACAAAAGCATCTGGCACAATCGTAGTGCCAGATCAGAAACTCTGAAACCAAAATTTGTGCCATGTGTCAATACTCTGTTTACTGCGCCACTCTTACACACAACACAGCAAAACAACATTACACAGATTGGGTCAGATCTCTCTGACCAATTTAGCACATCTCACCCAGTTGTTATCAAATAGTACCAGTTTCCCAAGACTGCATTGCATCCGAAATATGTTCAATAGTTTCCTCTTCCATTCAATAAGGTGGGTGATATGTTCCCACTGATCTCAATTATAGATCCGCCTTCCATAGTCTTAGATAGGTTTTCATATATTATTTGGTTGTCTCTAGGCCCTGGACTGCTGCTGGGGACCTAGAGCAAGCACTCACTTGTCGTAATCATTTTTCATGATATGGCAGTATCAATCACTCAAAATATTAAAATAAACAAGATAAAGGCTTTTTCCCTTACCACAATTCAGAATTGAGAACACAGTTACGTAGTACTAGCAAAACTCAGCTGAGCTGCTGGCTAGATTAGGGCGTCCCACTTTTTTTTTTTTTTTTTTTTCGTACGCCCGCTAATACTCGAGGCGAAATCTCAGGT
The DNA here is from genome assembly GCA_024509875.1 of Oreohelix idahoensis. Classification (NCBI taxonomy): domain Eukaryota; kingdom Metazoa; phylum Mollusca; class Gastropoda; order Stylommatophora; family Oreohelicidae; genus Oreohelix; species Oreohelix idahoensis. Next base: position 133,101 of record JAMPIV010005708.1, on the reverse strand, counting down.
TATTATTTTTATGTCTAACCTGACATTGATTTTACGTGAGTATCCCTTTTTTCTTGTACAGAGACAGGTGTCCCTCGCCATTCAGGCAAATACTCTCCGATTTCGGAGGTACCCATTACAGCTGGGTCGGCTCAGGAGCCGCCAATCCCTGGTCGACGACACTCCTTCAAATGTCTTCGCCAGGTCTCGAGTTAATGCAGTCCAAATCCCGGTCGACGAAAAATCCTCAAATGCCGTCACCCGGGTTTGATCCTGCATCACCCGGTCGCCAGAGCGGTGTGGTAACCACTACGCTAGCGCGGCTCCCGGGCGTCCCATTGATTTTTATTTAATAATTCCTGGAAATCACCTCTAGCAGTAACGTACTGTGTCAATGGACAGTCTTCTATAAAATGGCACAAGCGTGCATCTCTCTGTCAATAATATAAAAACTTCTGTCCAATCAACGGACTTCCCCTCTAACTTTTTCAAATATTCAAACTAAAGTCCAATTTCAGTCCAGTCTCAGTCTAGTATGTAGTATTTTTCCCAAAATTACACTTGTTTTTTGGACTAACTACATGAAAAAACTACACAAATTTTTGTCTCCCCCTACTTCTAAGATCCCATGCTAAGTTATTTTTAGCTACTATCCTCCGACTTTGCCCTAGTTCATTGCAGTTTGATTTTTGCATTTTTAGGCTCAAGGACGCCAAAATGTAACTTTAGTGAAAATATGCACAAAAAACTGTTCGCTAGTCTGTTTGGAACAATACGGTCTTTCGTCAATATCTTCCGTTATATCTGTCCGTCTGTGTAATTAAAAGTATATTATTTCTCTGCTCAAGATGGGCTATCAAACTAGCTAGGTTTTATTTTCATCATCATCATCATGTGACGTATTCTTTCCAGAACGTTGTCTCCATTACAGCTGCTCTGAACGCATCACGATTCTGGGCAAGTCGACCTGCATCAGCCAAAGACAAGTTCAGACTCTCTGTGATGTCCTGGGTCCACCGTCGTCTAGGTCGACCCCTTCCCCTTTTTCCAGGGACCATGCCTTCCATCACTGTTTTTTCCAGGCTATTATGTCTTTTTATATGACCGAAAAATTTCAGCTTCCTTATTGCGATGGTATTTAGGAGCCAATGTTCCTGTACGTTTAGTGAGTGTAGTACTTCTCTGTTGGTCTATTTTCATAACTTTATTATTAAAGAAAACCCTACATTTCTCAAGGTTAGTTTTTGAAATTTGTTTTTGAACCTTCGTCCACGGCGTTTGCCGCTATATTCAAATTAAAACGACTAATTACGGTAAAACGTCTAAGATACGACTGTTTCTAACAAGAGCTAAGGTCGTTTTTCTACCAATTCCTTACATTGTGTCAACTAGTGGTGTGATTTTTTCCTTTAAACTACAAATTGCATCTTTTTGCATTTTAGATTCAAACACGTGTTCAGACCGTCATAATTTTTTTCTTTTATCTCCGTTTCTACCCCGTCTAAAAGGATATGTCATTTAGTTTGCATGTTCCAACTAGTTAGTTTGAATGGCAGTAGAAAGCGCTGGCGTAGGTGAAGAAGCCTCGGCCTATCTTGCCTATATTTTTATCCCTACGTGTTATTTTACCCGTTATCTTTATAATTGGAGATATTTTAACGTTGTATCACTGTAAACAAGCATGGGAAACAAAGAGCCAGGGATCCAGACCTCCAGGACGACCCGGGGTCCGCTGGGAGGACAACATTAGACAATCTTTGAAGGACCGAGGACTAGAATGGAACCAGGCCAGGAAGAGGACAGCTGATGGAATGGTCTGGCGCTCTCTCTTCCAAACCTCTACACCTCACGGTAGAAGGGGAACGACTAAGTAAGTAAGTAAGTATCACTGTAATATCACCACAGCTCCATTGTTCTTTGCTTTACTTGTATGTGTGTGTGATTAATTACTCTATTCTTCTTTCCTTTATTCATATGTGTTCTTGACTAATTACTCCATTGTTCTTTGCTTTACTTGTATGTGTTTGTGATTAATTACTCTATTGTTCTTTCCTTTATTCATATGTGTTCTTGACTAATTACTCCATTGTTCTTTGCTTTACTTGTATGTGTGTGTGATTAATTACTCCATTGTTCTTTCCTTTATTCATACGAGTTCTTGACTAATTACTCCATTTTTCTTTTCGTTTATTTGAATGTGCTCATGATTAAAATACTCCATTGTTGTTTCCTTTATTCATATGAGTTCTTGACTAATTACTTGTTATTTGCTTTATTTGTATGTGCTCGTGATTTATTACTCCATTGTTCTTTGCTTTATTTGCATGTGTTCATGATTAATTACTCCATTGTTCTTTCCTTTATTCAAATGAGCTCTTGCCTAATTACTCCATTGTACTTTGTTTTATTCATATGTCATTCATAACCCTCCACTACCAAAGGAGCATAGGCCTTCAACAAACACATGCCAAATCCTCCTGTCACGTGCCATCATCTCAAGTTCTTTCCACGTTTTCCTCATCATTTTCACCTCTGTTTCCAGCTCTCTTCTCCATGTGCTTCTTGGTCTACCTCTGCCTCTCTTGCCCTGGGAGTTCCAGAACAAGGACTGCCTTGTAATGCTATCAACAGGTCTCCTCAGTGTGTGTCCAATCCATCGCCATCGTCTTCTTCTCATTTCTTGTTCCACTGGCACTTGTCTAGTTCTTGTCCTCAGTTCCACGTTGGTAACCTTGTCATACCATTTTAATCCCTCTATTCTACGCAAGCACCCATTTATGAAAGTCTGTAGCTTTTTTGTTGTTGTCTTTGTTGTTCTCCATGTCTAAGAGCCATACAATAGGACTAACTTCACATTTGAGTTGAAGATTCTTATTTTCATGTTGGATCCAATTTCTCTTGATCTCCATATGTTTCCCAATGCAATGAAAGCTCCTGTTGCCTTTTGTATACTTATTTTGATATCACTGTCTGTCCCTCCAACTTTGTCTATATTGCTGCCAAGATATGTGTACGATTCTACATCTTGTATTGGTGTTTCTTTAAGTTTAACCCTGTCATCATTACCTGCATTTATTCTCATTATTTTTGTCTTTTCCCTGTGTATTTTCAGACCCAATTGCTGTGACCTCTCATTGAGTGTTTTCAGTTTGTCCTGCATCTGATTACGTTTATGGGACAGAAGAGCCAAGTCATCAGCAGAATCCAGATCATCCAACTGCTTATTCAGAGTCCACTGGATTCCATTTCTGTTGTGTGTTGTCGATGATCTCATAACCCAGTCTATTGGTAGTAAGAAAAGAAATGGAGACAAGAGGCATCCCTGTCGCACTCCTGTTCTTATCCCAAACGGTTCTGTAAGCTGTCCTTCGTGAAGAACTCTGCATGTCATGTCTTCATATGTTTTCTTTATTAAATTAATGATCTTCAGGGGAACTCCATAATGCCTCATCAATTTCCAAAGTGATTCTCTTGTCTACACTGTCAAATGCCTTTTCGTAGTCCACAAATCCGATGTATAGTGGTGAATTCCATTCCAGACTTTGTTCAACTATTATTCTCAAAGTGGCTATCTGGTCTGTACATGATCTGTTTTGTCAAATACCTGCTTGTTCATCTCTCAGTTTCTTGTCTATGGACTCTTTTAATCTCTCAAGGATAATCCTGTTTAATAATTTTCCTGGCACTTATAGTAACATTATTCCTCTATAATTTGTGCACTTTTGTAAATTTCCCTTCTTAGGCAACTTAACCAGATATCCTTCCTTCCATTCTGCTGGTATCTCTTCCTTTTCCCAGACTTTACCAAGTAATTTATATAACATCTCTGTAGCCATGTCGATATCTGCTTTGATGGCTTCTGCTGGAATGCCATCAGGTCCGGATGCTTTTCCATCTCTTAGAAGCTTTATGGCTTTCTTTATTTCTTCCTTCGTTGGTCTTTCACCGTTAATTTGTAGCTCTTCTTCTGCTGGCTGGATGTCGGGGGGTTTTGTGGAGCTGGTCTATTGAGAAGGTCCTCAAAATATTCTGTCCACCTCTTCATTTGCTCTTGTATATTGCTGAGCAGTTTTCCATTCTTGTCTTTTATGAGGCAACTTGTTTGCTTGTTAAATCATAAAAAGCCTCTATGCCAACTTTACGTGTAGTGTTGGGCAGAGTAACCTAACCTGAGGTGAAGACAGGAGTACGACAGGGATGCCCCTTATCAACCACTCTATTTTTAACAGTCATAGATTGGGTGAAGCGCCAGACAACAGAGGGCAGTCCAAGAGGAATAAGATGGACTACATTTTCTACATTGGAAGATCTGGAATATGCAGATGACATTGCAATACTAGCACATTCACATCAACACATCCAGGAAAAAATGGATAGACTTAATAAGTTTAGCCAGCAGGTGGGCTTGAACATCAATTTAAAGAAGTCAGAGGTCATGACGCTCAATGTGAGAAACCCTGAGCCCATATCAATAAGGAATCAGCAACTGGTACAGACAGACACCTTCGCATACCTAGGATGCATAGTAACACCAGACAGCGGGGCAGGCAAAGACATCAACATCAGAATGAACAAGGCAAGAACAGCCTTTTTTAGTCTAAACAACATCTTGAAGTCCTCTCAATACAGCACAAGCACAAAATTAAGATTATATCAGAACTGTGTGCTTTCTGTGCTTCTCTATGGTGCGGAATGCTGGAGAGTTACAGAGAAGGAAATGTCGAAATTGTCCTCTTTTCACACAACATGCCTAAGAAAAATTCACCGAATCTTTTGGCCGAATACCATCACCAACCAAGATCTGCTTACTCGGAGCAAGCAAGAGGACATGCACACCATCATAGCTGGCAGATGCTGGAGCTGGGTTGGCCATGTCCTCAGAAGAGACCCCGATGCCATCACAGGAACAGCTATGCTTTGGACCCCTGAAGGAAAACGAAAGAGAGGCTGACCAAAAACAACCTGGCGGAGGACTGTGGAGGCTGAGATGCAAAGAATGAACCAGAGTTGGGGCACTGTACAAAGGATGGCCGCCGACCGAGCAAAGTGGAATCAATTTGTTGTTGCCCTACAAGACGCCACTAGGCGTGATGGCCACTGACTGCTTTGACGATCGGCGGCTAAGGATCAAAGAAGAGTTGTTTGCTTGTATTTCCCTGTTAGCTTCTTTGTGCTGCTATACAGTTCTCTCATATTTCCTTTGGCTGCAGCATCTTCTGCCTCTCTTGCCAACTCCTCAATATACTTCATCTTGTCTCTTTTGATACTTCTTTTTACTTCTTTGTTTGCTTCTGTGTACACTTCTTGAGCCTTGGCTTTGGAACTTCTGGTTTTGCTTGTGTTTAAATCTGCTTTCTTGTTTTTTTCTGTCTTTTATCTTATTGATGGTTTCTGTTGTTATCCATGCTTTTTGTTGTCGTTCCCTTTTCCCCAGTATTTCTTCACATGTCTCATTCCATACAGTTTTGACCTTCTGCCAATAGTCTTCTTTATTCTCTACATCTTCCAGCTGTTGGAGCACTTGGAATTTGTTGGATATTGTGACTGCAAATTTGTCTCTTGTTTCTTGATTTCTTAGATGTCCTACATTAAATTGTTGTCTATAATTTTGCATTGTTGCATATCTCTTGAGTTTCATTTTTACTTTGGCTATCAGAAGGTGGTGATCTGATGCCACATCTGCTCCTCTATATACCTTTACATCCTGCAATGATGATCTAAACTTCTTGTTTATGCATATATGATCAATCTGATTTTCTGTTCTATGGTCTGGTGATATCCATGTTGCCTTGTGTATTCTCTTATGTGGAAACATGCTTCCTCCTATAGCCAGTTGATTTGAAGCACAGAAGTTTGAGAATAGTTCCCCATTTTCATTCATTATTCCTAGCCCATGTTTTCCCATGACTTCTTCAAATCCGGTGTTGACTGTACCTATCTTTGCATTCATGTCACCCATCAAAATTGTGATGTCTCTTCTTTTTACTTTATCCATACTTTCCTGTAGTCTAGTATAAAATGCTTCTTTCACAGGCTCTTCTTTGTCATTAGTTGGTGCATAACATTGGATGACATTTACATGTATTTTCTTTTTAGCTGTTTTAAAAGTAGCTGTTATTATTCTGGGTCCAACAGCTTCCCATTCAATGAGTGCTTTCTGTGCTTCTTTAGATAACATAAGAGCTACCCCTTCACTGTGGTGTGAACTTTCGTCTTCATGTCCTGAGGACAGCACCAATTTACCTGTGATGAGTTTCTTCCTGTCTACCCCCTTCCACTTTGTTTCACACAGTCCCAGAACCTCGATTTTATATTCCCTCATCTCTGCTGCTATATGTGCCACTTTCCCTTGTTCATTTAATGTCCGAACATTCCAGGTGCCAAATCTGGAAGTTCTCCTAGAAGAAAGAAGGTTAGTCAGCAACACAGACTCCTTTCGGCTTTCTCTGTGTTGCATCATACGCCTCCTTGCGAGAGGACCTTCCCCTGTCTTGGATGGCTGTGTTTTATTTTCTTTAATTTGTTTGTGATTAATTACTCTATTGTTCTTTCCTTTATTCATATGTGTTCTTTACTAATTACTCCATTGTTCTTTGCTTTACTTGTATGTGTTTGTGATTAAATACTCCATTGTTCTTTCCTTTATTCATACGAGTTCTTGACTAATTACTCCATTTTTGTTTCGTTTATTTGAATGGGCTCATGATTAAAATTCTCAATTGTTGTTTCCGTTATTCATATGAGTTCTTGACTAATTACTTGTTATTTGCATGTGTTCATGATTAATTACTCCATTGTTCTTTTCTTTATTCATGTGAGTTCTTGCCTAATTACTCCATTGTTCTTTGTTTTATTCATGTGTTCTTGATGAATTGCTCCATTGTTTTTTCCTTTCTTCATGTCTTTTTTTATTAATTACTATGTTGATCTTTTCTTTATTCATGTGTGTTCTTGAGATATTACTCCATTGTTCTTTCTTGTATTTATTTGTTCTTGACTAATTTTTCTGTTGTTCTTTCCTTTACTGATATGTGTTCTTGACAAATTAACTCCAATTTTTTTATCCTTTACTCATTTGTGTTCTTGGCTAATTACTCCATTGATCCTTCCTTTATCATATGTATTTGACTAATTAACTCCATCATTGTGTTCTTTATTCATATCTGTTCTCAACTAATTTTCCGCAATTTTTTTATGTCCATTTCTCTGCGAATTATATATATGTGTTTGCCATCAGTCAGTAATGTTGGCCATAATCACAATTTTAATTTGTTGTGTCTCTTACATTGCATCCAATTGGCAGAATGGTTAGAGTGCTGGCCTCTCACATGTTCAAGACACTGTGGGAGCCACTCTCCAGTTTATCCAGCTGTAAATGAGTACCTGACTGTGCTCTTGAGTTAGGGAAGGCAAAGGCAGCAAGGATGGGAACTGGTCATACCACCTCTAGAAGCTGGATCTAGTATAGTGAAGTCTCTAACACTTCACTCCCCTATAGCAGTATCTATTATGGGACAACCTTTTTTTTTATGTTTCTTACAGCACATGTATGTTCCATTATTGTTTTCTATTTACTGTTGCATTTGTATTATGTTTTTTTTTTTTTGCAACACTATACGTCGCCCATATAGTTTCCAGATGTCTCTGATGAAACAAAGAAAGAATAGGCCTACTTCCTCAGGCATGTCGCCTAGGGTGACTAATATCTTCTTCTCCTGCATTCGTCCTGAAAAGGATGTTTGTTACGTTGTGTCGCCGTTTACAGCAAAGCTGCGACATTTGCGCCTTTCGGCCCAACACATCCGATTTCAGCACGGCATTTTTGGGACCGGGTTAGCCTTGCCTCTTCGATCCCTACTCTCTCAGCCAGACTGCAGCGATGCGGCCTGTTTCCAGGACCGCCACTTGGAGGTGGAGTAGGGTCTTGGTCAGCTCTGGTTCGCTGACCCTGACGCAAGCAGTCAAGCTATGGGTCTCTGACTGCATTTATCACTGTTGCTGCGTCTTGGGTCCCGGGTGACTAATATGAGGTTTTACATGAGGCTTTCAACCTCATCATGTAACACAAATAGCTACAGAAACCCCCGCTGTTAGACAATGTTAATGCTTGGTACATGTTTCTTAGGAGCAGTGGTTAGTGCACTGGCTTCCTAGCTCGGTGGTCCATGGTTTGATCCCCAGTTGAGGTGAGATTTTTTTTAGACCACAAACGGCTCCGGGTTCGACCCAGCCTTATGAATTGGGTACCAGAACAACTCTGGGAAGGTTAAGGCGGCCGGCGTGATGCTGACCACATCACCCCTAGTGTGCCGATGGTCAAGAAAATACGGGCCCAACACCGTATTCCCAATATGCCTCAATGGGCGTGTAACGGGATCCTTGACCTTACATGTTTCTTGTAGCTTCAGTGGTGGCTCCATGCTCCATAGGGAGTGAAAAGGAAAATGATGACTATGTCAGTGCTTTTGCTCCTAAAGACTGCATTTTTTTTTTGTGGCTCTTTCCTTCCAGGGTTGACAGGAAGTGATGAGACCTGGCATACATGCATTACCGACACTGACTCAGTGTTGGGCTTTGCCTTAGGAGCACTGTTTGTGAAAGAGACTTTTGTCGGTGGAAGTAAAGCAAAGGTAGCGGTATGGACAACTATTTATATTTTCAGTAGATTTCTAGGGGTTTTGTTTTGTTTGTGCCACTAGCACTTTTGTTCCTAATTCTTCTTCCAAACCCCCTTCTTCTTCTTCTTCTTCTTCTTAGATCCTTAGCTGCCGACCGTCAAAGCAGTCAGTGGCCATCGTGCCTGGTGGCGTCTTGTAGGGCAACAACAAATTGATTCCACTTTGCTCAGTCGGTGGCCATCCTTCGTACAGTGCCCCAACTCTGGTTCATTCTTTGCATCTGAGCCTCCACAGTCCTCCGCCAAGTTGTTTTTGGTCGGCCTCTCTTTCATTTTTCTTCAGGGGTCCATAGCCAAACCCCCAGGGGTCCAAATTTTTCACTCTTTTACCCTTGTAGCATTTGGGGATGAGATTTTGGGGTTTCTTGCAACCCCAGAGGTCTTTTCCAAATTCAGTGGGCACAACTAGTGGAGGTCACACCAGACGCACCAATTGATGGGTGATGCAATGCCAGCAGATGGATGGTCCTCTACCATGAATGGGGGGTCACTTTTATTCCTATGATGATCTACAAGTTAGAAAGAAGCAATCCACTTTGTTTTGAGCAGGTTATAAGAAGATGAAAGCTGGAGCATATCGTAACAACAGGTGTAAGATTGAAGGAAAGCTGGAGCATATCGTAACAACAGGTGTAAGATTGAAGGAAAGCTGGAGCATATCTTAACATTTATGAGAACAAACGCTCGTGTGGGTGATGGATAGGTCAGTGTGGAAAAACAAAATGTAAAAGTCGCCACTTTGGTGAATAAAGGCATAAATGGCTGCTCCTTCTCTAGCGCTACTGAATATTTAGTGAAGTTAAAGTAGTTTATGATCAAAGCAAAGAAACAAGAACTTAACTGAATGGTTTCCTAGGGCAGATCTAGATGAATTACATCACACAAAAACTTTGTGTTTGATATTTTATATTTGTGCACTGAAGAAGACATACTGTGTAGTAACCATGGGTATCTGAAGAGATGAAGAAAGAAACGACGACTGCTTCCACAGGCATGTCACAAGAGGTGAATGATATGAGGTTTCCCATGATGCTAGCAACCTCCTCATGTCAATCAAACTGCCATAGAAACCACAACTACTAGGGCAACTGAATACTGTGGCTTCCTGCATGACGACCAGCTGCTGTGATGGTGGTTGCTCCATAAGGAACACAAAAAGCAAAAGAAGAAGAAGATGGAAGAACACGTTGGTTATGGCAGTTGACTTTGTTATATGATTGTGTCCCAAAAAGATTATACTAGTCTTCGATATAACACTTGCACTTTTATAATTTTACAGCAGTTAATATAAAGTAATGCATTTTCACAAAGTCACATTCAGAGTATTTTTAATATTCCGAAATGGTCGTTCCCCAAGATTTAAACAGAGTTGCAACTTTAAAAAAAAATTTTTTAATAGTCAGATATTGTTCACATTTTTTTATTTGCTTCTGATAAGGGGTGAAGACAGCACTAAGCGGAAGAGATTATCTGGGTAGAACAGAAAGAAGATGAAGAAAACTGCAAATCACGTACAATAATTATCAAAATACGTGAGGTTGGATGCTTACTTTATATTTGACATGCCAGTGATGTCTTTTGCACCAGTTGTGGAACATTCGGAAGGCTTGCTATGTTCCTTCAGCCCAGGAGGAAACAGAGCCCTGGCTGTTGCAGCTTCACAAGGGTGAAATGGCTAAAACAACTATAAAAGCCATATTCAAGTCCAAGTGGTTAAAACAACTACGAGGGACGGTCAAAAAGTAATGCCTCGTAATTTTTAATTTCATTCAATAGGCAAGAAAAGAGATAAAATTCACATTGAAATGTAGCCCTAAGTCTGAACTTCAAAAATTTATTTCTCAATGTAGTCTCTGTTATTTGTTACAGTTTTTTTCCATCTTCGCACAAGGGCATGTATCCCCGCACGGTAAACATTTGTTTCCTTTTTCCTAAACCACTGGCGTATGGCGCGTTTAAGGGTCTCGGTGTTCTCAAAGTGATGTCCGCGAAGATCTTCTTTCAGTAGTCCAAACAGATGGAAGTCAGAAGGTGCAAGATCGGGACTGTAAGGGGGATGTGGTAATAATGTCCAGCCAAATTCTGCAATCGCATCAATGGTGCGTTTAGCGGTGTGTGGCGTGGCATTATCGTGCAACAGTAGTGCAGTTCTCTGATCTTTTAGTGGGTAAAGTCGCCGAAGATGACCTCTAAGCTTCTTCAAAGTTTCAATGTAACGGTCTGCATTCACCGTGTTTCCCTGTTCCAAGAAGTCGAGAAGAATCACACCCTTCTCATCCCAAAATACGGAGGCCATAACTTTCCCTACAGATGGTGAACTTTTGAACTTCTTTCTTGTCGGCGATATTGTGTGATGCTATGCGTCAGCCATTGAGGATTGACCTACTTCAGCTTCGTCACAACGATGTACCCAACGTCAGACAGTGCTAACATCCACTGTTGAATCTCCATAAACATTCTTCAAACGTTCGTGGATGCAAATTGGGGTCTCGCCTTCAGCATTGAGGAATTCTATGACTTAACGTTGTTTTAACCGAACGTCTTTGGCAGCCATTTTTAAACTGTTACAGTGGTGCCACCTGTTACTGAAACAGGTTGGTAATGCTATACAGTGCAGAAGAGTGTTTGAGGAATCCTGCTAAATTTACAAATTGCACACCGATGCAGTATTTACATACATAAAAAATAGGAGGCATTACTTTTTGACCTTCCCTTGTATAAAAACCATATTCAAGTCCAAGTGGTTAAAACAACTATAAAAAACCATATTCAAGTCCAAGAGTTAAAACAACTATAAAAACCATATTCAAGTCCAAGTAGCTAAAACAACTATAAAAACCATATTCAAGTCCAAGTAGCTAAAACAACTATAAAAACCCGTTCAAGTCCAAGTAGCTAAAACAACTATAAAAACCATATTCAAGTCCAAGTGGTTAAAACAACTATAAAAACCATATTCAAGTCCAAGTGGTTAAAACAACTATAAAAACCATATTCAAGTCCAAGTGGTTAAAACAACTATGAAAACCATATTCAAGTCCAAGTAGCTAAAACAACTATAAAAACCCGTTCAAGTCCAAGTAGCTAAAACAACTATAAAAACCATATTCAAGTCCAAGTGGTTAAAACAACTATAAAAACCATATTCAAGTCCAAGTAGCTAAAACAACTATAAAAACCATATTCAAGTCCAAGTAGCTAAAACAACTATGAAAACCCGTTCAAGTCCAAGTAGCTAAAACAACTATAAAAACCATATTCAAGTCCAAGTGGTTAAAACAACTATGAAAACCATATTCAAGCCCAAGTAGCTAAAACAACTATAAAAACCATATTCAAGTCCAAGTAGCTAAAACAACTATGAAAACCCATTCAAGTCCAAGTAGCTAAAACAACTATAAAAGCCACATTCAAGTCCAAGTAGCTAAAACAACTATAAAAACAATATTCAGGTCCAAGTAGCTAAAACAACTATAAAAGCCATATTCAAGTCCAAGTAGCTAAAACAACTATAAAAACCATATTCATGTCCAAATGTCTAAAACAACTATTAAAGCCATATTCAGGTCTAAATGGTTAAAACAACTATAAAAACCATATTCAGGTCTGAATGTCTAAAACAACTATAAAAGCCATATTCAGGTCCAAGTAGCTAAAACAACTATAAAAACCATATTCAAGTCAAAGTAGCTAAAACAACTATAAAAACCATATTCATGTCCAAATGTCTAAAACAACTATAAAAGCCATATTCAGGTCTAAATGGTTAAAACAACTATAAAAGAAATATTCAGGTCTAAATAGTTAAAACAACTCATCATCATCTCAACCCGTAACCCATCATGGGTCGTAGGGGTGCCATGGTGGAAGCATCAGCAGACAGGGTCCTCCACTGCTCTCTATCCTCAGCAATGCGTACAAGTGTGGAAAAACCATGTCCTGCCCATTCTTTGATGTTATCAGCCCAGGATTTTCTTTGCCTTCCTCTTCTCCGTTTACCTTCGACTGTTCCCTGGAGGATCATTTTCAAAAGGGAGTCATGACGAGTTACATGCCCAAACCAGGCAAGCTTTCGAACCTTGAGCTGACTACTGCCTTTATTAGAGTCATTAATGTAGAAGTCTGAGGGCAAACAAGATGTCAGGAACCTTGAGCTGACTACTGCCTTTATTAGAGTCAGTAATGTGGAAGTCTGAGTGTGAACGAGATGTCAGGAACCTTGAGCTGACTACTTCCTTTATTAGAGTCATTAATGTGGAAGTCTGAGTGTGAACGAGATGTCAGGAACCTTGAGCTGACTACTTCCTTTATTAGAGTCATTAATGTGGAAGTCTGAGAGTGAACGAAGAAGAAGAAACCCTTTGAAGACTTGCTATGTATGTTCAATCTAGGAGCAGTTTACAGAACCTGGGCTTCTGCTGCTGCTGCACAGGTTTTGGGAGGGGAGTCCATGGTATACCTGATTACTTGAGCTGACTGTCATGTAGAAAACAAGCATGACACAGTTAGACTGCACTATCATTGACATACGTAGGGAATACCCACCAGATCCATACTTGTTGTGACACCCCTTTAACATCGTTATCTACTATGTGCTCTGATTGAAGTAAGCCTTTGTCAGCCAGGGCTTTAAAGTAATTTTGACATAATTCCACAAGATGGAACTGGACATTATTTCAGTGCAACTTGCTACAATCACAAACAAGTGAAAAGTGTTTGTACAGGTGACCAGCACTGGATGGTTTACTCATTAAGAGCAAATACTAGGATTTATTTTGCTTCAAGTGATGAAAAAACTGGTTGCTAGAATTTTACTAACATTTACAAAGTTGAAAAAAAGTGAGTCACCAAAAATCAGAGAAAGAACTTTTCCTGATCAAATTCCATTTTTTTTCTTGACATGACAGTCTTGATAGTTATCTAATAGCAGAAAAGAAAGAGATTAAAAGGATTTAAAGACATGTTATAAATGGAGTTTTCTTTCTGGGAATGCAGAGTTGGGATTCCGCGGTCATCGCAATTATTAAGGTCTAGATTACCAAAGAAGAAATGAAGGCAATTTTTTGGATCTTAGCTGTTGACTGAAAATTATTAATTACTGGAGCAACATTTATTTCTGAGTGACTGAAATGCAACATATCTCAGTTCTGATGTGCAAATTGATCCAATACAGACCTTATGAACCAAAATTTTAATAAAGATAGTATCTCAAATCAAAGTAGCTAGGTACTTTGTCATAATTGTTGACTAAATTAGTGATACCAGTAGAACTGATAAATTTTCCTTATCGTTACAATATGTGACAGTAAATGGTCATTCGGTGGAATGGCTTATACAATTCAACAAATTACCTAGAGCCAGTAAAAAGGTAAGGGATCCCGTTACATGCCCATTAAGGCATATTGGGAATATGGTGTTAGGCCCATATTTTCTTGACCATCGGCATACTAGGTCAGTATCACGCCGGCCAGCTTAACCTTCCCAGAAGTTGCTGTGGTACCCAATTCATGAGGCATGGTCGACCCCTGGAGTCATTTGCGGTCTAAAATATCCCACCTCAACTGGGGATCAAACCATGGACCACACAAGCTAGGAAGCCAGTGCATTAACCATTGAACTACCTGGAGCCAGTGCTGACGATTTTTTTCATCATTCTTCTTTCAGCGATGAAAGCTTGGGGTTATCAATAACTATGTTGAGGGGGGGGAGGGAAGATATCAGATCTCCAAACTAGGATGCAGGGGAAATTGCTCAGAGTGCATTTTTACTTACCACCATGCACATGCTATTAATTTAATTGTGATGGATGCATTAATTAAGAATTTAGCAGAACAGCAAAGTTTCTTTGTTTTTCTTTTTAAGTATAAAATAATGACGTGTAACGAATTCAGAAGTATATAATTAGTAATTTGAAATGTCGGGTGGCCCTGATGTTTGCACTACTGCTTATATTGTGTTGATTGTTGTCAGTATCTTTATTCTCATTGTTCTTGTATTTTTCTTTTGTCGGATGGAGAAATGTTTTGGACCCACTTTGTTTATCCCCTTCCTCTTAGTGGTAGTAAATAATATAAACAGTTAATCTGATTGGTACATAACTATTGTCTCTCTCTCTGCAGGCTAAAGAAATGATTGAGAACATCAGAAATGCATTTATTTCCAACTTGCCAAATTTGGACTGGATGGACCCAGCTACTAGGGCAGCAGCTGTTGACAAGGTTAGCTGTTTTCTTTGATATGTTTTTGGCTTTATTTTAGATTTACTATGTTTGTTGTTTTTTTTTTTTTTTCAGTTTCCTTTTTCCTCATTCATTTGATTTTGGCTTTCTTTTCAATCCTATCAATCAATACCTATTAGCTCCCCAAGGAGTATAGGCCTTCAACAAACACATGCCAAGTCTTCCTGTCACATGCCATCAGCTCAAGCTCTTTCCACGTGTTCGTCATCATTTTCACTTCTGCCTCCAGCCGTTTTCTCCTTGCGGTTTTTTTTTTTCGGTGAACCTCTGCCCTTTCTTACCCTGGGAGTTCCAGAACAAGGACGGCTTTGTAATGCTATCAACAGGTTTCCTATGATGATGATGATGGGATGATGATGATGATGTGATGATATTGATGATGATGATGATATTGATATTGATGATGATGATGATTGGTGGATGATGATGTCAGTCTCCAATTTCCATGTCTATGTGCTTAAAAATCTGCTTGTGTGTTTTCTCTTGCCCATGGAGGTTTCAACAACACCTGCCGAACCATTTCTTGCATTTTCTCTTCACCTCTTGTTCCACTGTGTTTCTTTTTTTAGTTCTTTTTATTTTTATTGTTTATTCATTAATGTTTTTCTTTTTCCGTTTTCTGTATCTGTAATTGCGTACTTTGTCATTTACAGTAGAACTCCATTTATCCGAACCCCAATTATCCGAACACCCAATTATCCGAACACTTTTTCCAGAAAAAAAAAATCAGGCGCCACCAGTCACGTTTGACTATATTTCTGAATATTTTGATGCGGCAAGCTTCAAATGTGTGCAAACAATTTGTAGAGGATGGGATGGGCTAATGGTCGGTCGTTTATGTACAGGAAGTCAGTTAGATCATAATGTCAGTTAATATCTGGTTTACCAATCCAGTGTACGTGTGCGTTCTAGGCAGAACACTGGATAAACAGACAGTTCAACTTAAAATAATTGTGTCTGCTACTACAGCAGAATAATTTTGGTGTACAAGTATTTCTCTGTGAGATATGGCATCTTCCAGTAGGCCTAAAGCATATAAAAGGAACCGCAATGTTTTGTCAGTTGAAACGAAAACAGAAATTATCAAGAGACTTGGAAAAGGTGAAACTGTGTCTTCACTTGCAAGGATTTTCAATGTTGGGAAAGCTACCGTCTCTGACATCAAAAGTAACAAGGATAAAATTATGAGTTTTGCATCGAAATTGGATAGTGAAAATGGGTCGAAGAAACGTAAAACCATGAGAAATGCGAAAGATTTGAAATTGGAAAAGGCTTTGTATATATGGTTTGTGCAAAGAAGAAGCAAAGGGGAACCTATCTCTGGCTTTCTATTGTGTGAAAAGGCACTACAGTTCAACAAACAACTTGACGGTCCTCCTGAATTTAAAGCTAGCCAGGGATGGTTAAGAAACTTTAAATCTCGTCATGGCATACGAGAATTGAAGATTCAATGGGAATCTTTATCTAGCGATGCAACTGCCGCTGAAAATTTTAAAGAAACATTCTTGGCTTTTTTTTTTTGGAAGAAGAAGGTTATTGACTCGATGATGTGTATAATGCCGATGAGACTGGCTTATACTGGAAATCATTGCCTCAAAAATCCCTTGCATCTCAGCGTGAAGCAGCTGCTCCTTGGTTTAAAAAGTGCAAAGAGAGAGTAACAATTTTGATAGCCGCGAATTGCAGTGGAAGTCATCGTTGATGTACTTGTAAATTATGAAGATAACCCAAAACGTCGACCAAGTCCTGAAGAAGCCTTTATAGCACTAGAAACAACGATGGCTTGGTACGAGCAAGAAGATGACAGCTGTCCTACACAGCTTCTGCTGTTGAAGAGAATGCGGGACTTAGCAGCCAAAAGGAGACTATCCAGTTTGGTGCAAAAGAGGATTGCTCATTATTTTAAATAGTGGGCTACATCTGTACAAGTACATGTATACGTAAGTTGTGCCTGGTTTTGAATCGTTTGTAATGTTATTTTGAAAATATTTCTCTTTAAAAAAAAAAAAAAAATACTGTACAAGTAGTACATGCACTGCAGTGTAATGAAAGATTTTGGTGATACAGTGATCTAATACAGTGTGGGTATTATTATTACAGTACAAGTAAATATGTTTTATAGTGTATTTTCCTTGTGATGGTTAATTATTTTTAGAAATATGTGTACATGTACTCGATACATTATGTAATCCAATTATCCGAACTTTTGATTATCCGAACGATGCTCGGTCCCATGGGGTTCGGATAAATGGAGTTCTACTGTATGTCATTTACGTGTCTGTCATCATGTCTCCTTATTGTTTTCTTTCTTTACATTTTTAATTAAAACTCCTTCCTTTCTGCCGTTATTTCTGTTATTACAAGCGTCCTTTGATAATGTGAATAAATGCAAGAAATGATAACAAGGTTGAACTTGAAGAAACACCACTACAAGATGTAGAATCGTACACATATCTTGGCAGCTATATAGACACAGTTTATCAAAATATCAGTGATATCAAAATAAGAATACAAAAAGTAAGAGGAGCTTTCATTGCATTGAGAAACATATGGAGAATCGGGAGAAATCAAGTCCAACATGAAAATAAAAATCTTCAACTCAAATGTCAAGTCAGTCCTATTGTATGGCTCTGAGACATGGAGAGCAACAAAATCAACAACTAAAAAGCTACAGACTTTTATAAACGGGTGCTTGCGTAGAATAGGACTGAAATGGTATGACAAAGTCACAAATGTGGAACTGATGACAAGAACCAGACAAGTGCCAGTGGAACAAGAGATGAGAAGATGATGCTGGTGATGGATAGGACACACGTTGAGGAAACCTGTTGAAAGCATTACCAGCCAGTCCATTTTCCGGAATCCCCAAGGAAAGAGAGGCAGAGGTAGACTAAAAAACTTGGAGAAGAGAGCTGGAGACAGAAGTGAAAATGATGAGGAAAACATGGAAAGAACTTGAGCAGATGGCACAGGACAGGAAGACTTGGCATGTGTTTGTTGAAGGCCTATGCTCCTTGGGGAGCTAAAGGCTATTGATTGATTGATTGAAGTGGTCTTGTTGGTCATTGTGTCTATTATTGATTACTGGTCAAAGAGATTTATTAGGCTGAAATCTGTGAATGTGTAACTCTGCCAGAATTAACGGAGTTGTCCTCTCTTGCAGGCCACTGCTGTCAGTGATATGATTGGCTACCCTGAATACATCATGGACGTGAAAAAACTGGATAAAAGATATGAGAGTGTAAGATATTTTCAGATAAATCCCTTTGAATGTACCGTATCTGCCTCTGGTGGATGGTTATCAATGTAAGATGTTTGCGATTGATCAGTAAACTTAGTCATATGTTATAACTGGCTGCAGCAGGCACTGGTATGTGCGGCCTTCCTGAAAGTTATCATTTCATCATCAGCATCATTTATTGGTTTTTTGTTTTGTTTTGTGAAGGACTGTCTTCATTGCACATGGACAGCTCCATCAGTGCTCCGAACTCCTCCCTTAGATCACACAAGGAGGATCTCAGCACAGTGCATGAAATTCATAGCACCAACCAGAGTCCCAATGTGTGTATATAGGAATCACACATTCTATAAATATTTTTGTGATGGGTAGGTTTATAATTTTTAAATTTTGCCAGGGCAGCGGCCTTATGTCCTACTCTTTACGATTTCCAATTGCCGAGGGATTTTTAACTTGCTCACTGGACCTCCTATTTTTTTGCCCTTATCCGAGAAGGCTAGGCATCTGATCTCACTACTTAGGAGACCAGGAGGGAGTATGACATCATTAGGACCACTGGTTCTGACCAAAATTGTCCATAAATTATATTCCCTCTACTGGGAATTGAACGCAGTACCTTTATAATTCGAGGCTGATGCTATACCTCTTAGCCACGCTAACCCAGCATCATTACTTTTAGCTCCCTAAGGAGCATAGGCCTTCAAAAAAGTCATGCCAAGTCCTCCTGTCCTGTGCCATCAGCTCAAGGTTTTTCCATTCTCTTCTTCATGTGTTTTTTTACTCTCCATCTACATCTTTTACCGTGGGGATTCTAGAAGAAGGACTGCCTTGTGGTGCTGTCAACAGATTTCCGCAGTGAGTGTCCTGTCCACCGTCAGCTCCTTCTTCTCCTCTTGTTCCTCTGGTACTTTGTCCAGTTCTTGTCATCACGTCCACGTTGAAATCTGTACTTCTCTCTCTTGTTGTTTTTGTTGCTGTCCATGTTTCAGAGCCATACAATAGGACTGACTTGACATTTGAGTTGAAGATTCTGATTTATGTGTTGGATTTGATTTCTTTTGATCCCCATATATTTACCAGTGCAGTGAAAGCTTCTCTAGCCTTTTGAATTTTTATTTTGAAATCACTGTCTGTCCCTCCAACTTTGTATTTCTGCCAAGATATAAGAAGGATTCTACACCTTGTAGGTGGGTTTATTCAAATGCAATCTTATTATCATTTACTGCTTTTATTCTAATTGTCTGTGTCTTTTCCCTGTTTATCTTCAGACGCTCTTGCTGTGACCTCTCATCAAGCATTTACATTCTGTCTTGCATGTGGTTATGGTTAATGGCACAGAAGAGCCAGGTCATCAGCAGAATCTTGACCCTCAAGCTGTTTAAAGTTATGATTTGTTCTGTGTATGAATGCATTGTTATGTATATTCTCTAAATTTTTAATGTGCTTTATTAGTTTATTTAATTTATAGCAGCAAGTATAGGATACACTGGATCTTTTATTTTCCAGCATATAATTGTATGTAATTCATTATTTGTTGCTTGATTTCACACCTAGTTACACATCAATGAGTCAGACTACTTTGGCAACAACCTGGCATCCATTCGCTACAGCTTCAGAAAAACTTTTGAGAAACTGAGGAAGAAGCCTCAAAATGAGTAAGAAATGAGTGGACCAATGTATTAAAACAGCAGTCTACGCTATTGATTGATTGATGCATGTACCTCATGTGTGAATTAAACTGTTTATGTATGTGTGTAATCCATATTAAATTGTGAAGGACTCGAACCGGAGGCATTATTCGTTGAATCACGTTACACCATTCAACCTTCTGAATTATGTATTTTATATCAAGTTGCTGAGTTAATAAGATGAACAGTTGTTTACATCTTGATGCCAAGTTCAGGCATTACGACAAACCAAAGGTGAGGTTCACCCCATTCGCGTACGAATATTAGCACGATCAGAATTCAAGCAACACAACCAGTAACCACACACGAAAGTCCTTCAGCAAAAGTGGCGGCCGAATGCGGGGAACGACAGAAAAAAAGAAACGAACTTCTGTTCCTTACGCACAGATTAATCATAATATTTACGATCAAGTTTCGATCACATGATCCAGTCGAAGATGACGCAGTACTCATTATAATGCCTAACAACGTGACGTCACCGAAAGTCGTGTAGGTGAACTGTCGGAGAAACCAAAGCCGTTTCTAAGTCTAACCAGGGGAACATGAGCCATTGAAGCAAACACACGATATGGACTACAGGAGCAGACAGTCAAAGGCACAGGCCTAGCCGTCGACGACAACGAGCATCAAGTGAAGCAGCAAATAAAGATAAGTTTAGCTCAATAACTATTGTCGTTAACGTGACAGTGCTAACTGAGTCCATGCCCTCTGCCTACATCGGCATGTTTTTACCTATGTTTAATGTACTTTTTGTTGTCTTAATGTGTTGTTAATTAGCGGGCCGGTTGGAGGGAACTGAAATCTCTGGGGAATGTCGCGAACAGCTGACCACCTAGATTTCAGTCGGTCTTAGGGCAGTTAAACGATTGCACTTTTGGAAGCCCCATTGAGGTTTGCCATTGGACTGCCTGTCCAAATCTGCTGTCGTTTGACGATTTGTGTTAGCTGTACCGTTCCGTAGATAACTGGTGTATTTTTATTTGTACTAAGTTCACATTTTTATTCAGTTTTGTATCATGTTCGTTAACTATTTCGTCCAGTCTACTCTTACTATCAATTTATTTTATGATTGTTAAATGTTCGTACCGTTATGAGTCCTGTGATGTCATCATTTTTTTGCAGTCATGTTTTGTTGTGTACTTTGCATCTTAAGTTGACCTCGGGTCAGACCTTGACCCTTCATTTGGCTGGTGACACTTCCGCTTGTTTTATTTAGTTCATAAATTCATTTTTAATTGTGAAAATGTCTTGTTTGCGTCTTGACATTGTTTGTACCCTTTAGTTGCATCATTGTTTTGTTTGTACTCATGATATATATTAAATACTACATTAATACTATAACATTATATTCAATAATACACTTGTAATTTAATTTAATTAATTTTTTCTGACATTTAAGGTTAATATGGGACATTGCATAATTATGCAGTGATAGTCCAAGAAATTAGCACTACAATTTATAAGAGATGCCTAGGGCATAATAATATAATATATATATATTGACCAAATAAAATAATCTTATAGTCTACCTTTGAGGTAATAGACCCATTGTATATTATTTAATATACTTTTCTGGTACTAAGAGAGTGACACATAGTACATTGAACAATATAATTACTAGGAATCATACCCAACATTATTGGATATTAAGATTAATTGTGTGATGTAATTACATTATAGTTAACAGATATCATAACTATTTATGATATAGTTAGTACTTAGATACAATATTGTTACAAAATATTGTCTATTAGTTGAACTTAGACATACGAGCTCAGTACTATTGTGATTATTTATATTGAATATTCCTAAGTTGAGTAAGTATAATAATTACTCTGAAGCTACTATTGACTATTTTAATCAGTAATTACCAATAATTACTTACCAGATAAAAGTCAAAATGCTTACTATAGACCATTTCGTTAAAATTGGTAAAAAATATGGTTATAAATCTCAAGAACTTCGTCAGTTTGCTGAGGCAGAACTGGAAAAAACATAAAGCAGAAATGGAGGAACAAAAGGCTGCATTAAAGAAAGAGGAAGAGGAACAAAAGGCAGCATTAAAGAAAGAGGAGGAGGAAAATGTGAAAGAAGAAAGGAAGCAGAACGTGAGATGAAGCAAATTGCCAAGGAAAATAGATTGAGAGAGATTGCTCAACGTGAAAGAGAAGAGCAAAGAGCAATCGCCAGACAGGAAGAAGAGAATAAATTGAAACGAGAGGAAATTATTTTACAACAAGAAATGGAATTGGTGCGTATTAAATTGGAGACAGCAAGATTACAAGCACAAAGTGCTGATGCAAACCAGAATAATAACGCACAAAATGGATCGTCATCCAGCCAAACTAAACATTTCTACAACTTTAAATTACCCACTCTCAACTTAAACGTGGACGACCTTTCATCGTTCCTGTCACGTTTTGAACAGACTTGCAAAACAAATCATTTGCCTGAAGAGTCATGGGTACTCAAGTTAAATGAATTCTTGGTTGGAGAACCATTGACGGCTTCTCAAAATGCTGACCCATCAATAGCAAATAACTACGGTGCTATTAAGTCCTTGCTTTTACGAAGGTTTCACCTGGACGAGGAACACTGTAGGTTGAAATTTAAGGGAATTTTACCTGAATCTCCAAAAGATTTTGCAGGATTCATTGCGAACATACGCAATACATTTAATAGATGGGTTGAACTGGCAGAAGTCAACAAATCATACGACAAATTAGTTGATTTACTACTACGGGATAAGGTATTATCTTCGGTTAGCCAGCCATTTTTTGCATATTTGCAGGAGCGTAAACCAGGTACTATCGACGAGTTAGAAAAAATTTCTTTAAACTACTGTTCGGCACATCCGAATGCAACCATTTCTAACTCCTCATTAAGAGAACCTCTACCTGTGGCGTCTAATATGGCCTACAATCATAATAACAAACAAAGACATCACAGTGTAGACAGAAGTAGGTTCCAAAGAAATCACAATGTTAACTTTCAGAAGGGACATAATAATGATTTCAACAATAAAAATGAGTTCAACAGAGGTAGATCACGAGATAGAAATTATTCACCTCAAACAAACTACCACAATGGTCAACATAACACTAATTATAATCGATCACATACTCCCAATAATAACAATAACTGGAATGGTAATAATCATGGCTCGAGACATCGAGATAATAGTTACTATAGAGGACGACGAGATAATTCTAACAATTATACTCGGAATCGATCTCATTCTCGGGGATCATCTCATTACAACCATAATACAGGGGCGGCAGTTACAAATAATACTACCCCTATAGCTCAGGTCCCACTTGACAATAATACAACACAGTCTTCTGCTGCATGTTTTGCTATTAATTATAATGTGGCAAATAGTTGCCAACAATGCAATCTTATTTTTCAGAAGGCGAAAGAAACAGTGCTTAACTGCGGACATATTATACCACAGGTAGGTCTTGCAGTCAACGATGGAACAGGCTTACTAATTTTTAACAGGGGATTAGTTAATGGATCCGTCGTCTCAGTGCTGAGGGATTCAGGATCCACGACGATTGGTATACGTCAGTCGCTGGTACATCCTAGCTGTGCGACAGGAGAATATGTACGCTGCATGACATTTGGTGGAACTATTGAGTTTTACCCCACAGCTATTGTTCATATTAGAACACCCTTTTTCACAGGGAATGTAAAAGTATGTATGCTAAAAAAGCCTATAGCTGATCTGATGGTTGGTCGTATACACGGTAGTAAAGATTGTACTCCAGATGAGATCATAGAATGGGAGAAACATAACCTATGCACTGGAAACGCCGTGACGACTAGAGCGCAGACTCAACTCATTGAGAAATTTAGTGATAATACGATGGATGCAGACAACCAAGAGGAGTTTGTAGTCAATTCACCTATTGACAGGGAAACATTTGCAACCAAACAAAAAGAGGATAAATCTTTAAAAAAAATTTTTTAAGCTGGTTGATAAAGTTGACAATCCATCCTCAGGTAATAATAACAAACATTGGTTTGTTATTAAAAATGACATATTGATTAGATGTTTTCATGACAAATCACAAATGAAACAACAAGTTATGGTCCCGTATACTTTTAGACGGTACATTCTTCAACATGCACATGACTCACATTGTGCTGGACATATGGGATATACTCGAACACGATCTCGAGTACTGTCTTCATTCTTTTGGCCAGGAGTGTCAAGAGATATTTCGCAGTATGTACGTTCCTGTACTACATGCCAAGAAGTGAAAGCACGTGGAGCTTTTCACACGGCGCCTATTCAGGCTTGCGATATCTCAGTAAGACCGTTTGACAAGATGGCCATAGATATTATTGGTCCATTGCTACCATCGGCCAGAGGACATAGATTCGTCCTTACGTGCATTGATTTGTGCACACGATGGCCAGAAGCTATCCCATTAAAGACCACCACTACCACAGATGTAGCTGATGCACTACATCTCATCTTTTCTAGAATAGGGTTTCCTAGAAAACTTTTATCAGACCATGGGTCACAGTTCATATCTGACACCATGAAGGAAGTCATGAAAACTTGGAACATTGATAGGAATTTAAGTAGTATTTATCATCCTATGAGTAATGGTGCGGTTGAAAGACTTAACCGTACACTTAAACAACTACTACATAAGGTTACTGTTAAGCACCCTCATGACTGGGACAGAGCACTCCCAGCTGTTCTATTTGCTTATCGGGAGGTACCGCATGAACAAACTGGCTTCTCTCCCTTTGAATTAGTTTTTGGTGCTCCCCCAAGAGGTCCTATGGGACTAATAAAAGACTTATTAATTGACGAGGAGATGACTCAGGACACTCAGTCATCTTACGAGTATGTGATTAATCTTCGGAAGAACATTATTGAGTCTTGCCAGTTGGCAACAGCTTCTTCTGAGGCTGCAAAAGCTAAGGCTCGATCTCTACAAAATAGGTCTCGACGATTACGCCAATTATTCCCAGGCGATGAGGCTTATGTGTTACTTCCTCACAATAACAATAAATTATTGATATCTTGGAATGGTCCTTACAAAGTCATTGATAAAATTTCCGACGTTGATTACGTCTTAGATATCAAGGGACACAAAAAGATATTTCATATTAACATGCTCAAGCAATTTCATACACGTCCTGAACACTTACAGTCAATTTTTCATGAACTAGATGACAACACAGTATCTACTTGTTATTATTCCAACTTATCCGTCATCCAGGAAGAAGAATCTTCTTTTCCTGAGGTACAGTTACCGTTACCGGTACCAGTAGTTCAACCTACTGAATCTTGGCGGGATGTAACCATCTCTTCAACGGTTACACCGCAACAGCGTCTACAGATTGCTAATCTATTACAATCTTATCCAGATGTGTTGACCGACGTCCCGGGTCGCACATCGGCTATCAGTCATGACATTACTCTCAATGATGATACACCTATTCGTGTACATCCCTATTCGGTTCCTTTACATTTCCTTGCTAAAACTACTAAGGAACTTGAACAGATGTTGTCTCTGGGAATCATTGAGACTAGTAATTCGCCATTCTCTTCTCCATTAGTGATTGTCCGGAAGAAGGACAATAACATCAGACTATGTGTTGATATAGAAAATTAAATGCTAAGACTATAGTTGACAGCGAACCACATCCACTTATCGACGACTTACTGCCACGTCTATCCAACGCAACTATATTTAGTAAGATAGACTTAACTAAAGGTTATTGGCAGATACCACTGACCGAAAAGGCTAAGTACTTACACCGCATTTTCCACTCCACAAGGTCTATACCAGTGGAATGTGATGCCTTTTGGGCTTGTTAATGCGCCAGCTACCTTCATTCGCCTGATGCGACAAATTTTATCAGGTAGACCAGACGTTATTACATATATTGACGACATATGCTTGTTTAGTTCGTCGTTTGAGGAACATGTTTCGGGACTTAGATATGTTTTCGACACTCTAAGGAATTATCATCTAACTGCTAAACCTACAAAGGTTCAAATCGCGTGTAATGAGATAACCTTTTTGGGACATATCATTGGATCGGGATATATCCGAACGTTACCTAGTACAGTCTCCAAAATTCTAAACATAGCAGTTCCTCAGACGAAGAAACAGGTCAGGAGTTTGTTAGGACTTGTTCAATATTACAGTAGATTCATACCAAACTTGTCATCCATCACGGCTGTATTGTCTTCATTGTTAAAAAAAGACATGCCGGTGAAGGTGACATGGACTGGTATATGCAATGAAACTTTCAACAAAATTATAAATTTGTTCTCGCATGAACCAATTTTAAGACTTCCCCGATGCTTCCAAAAGATTTTTCTTACGAACAGATGCTAGTAACTACGGCATTGGTGCATGCCTGCTCCAGAAACCATGATGGCGTTCTACATCCTACCTTATATATTTCAAGAAAGCTAAAGCCGGCAGAAACAAAGTATTCCACAGTGGACAAGGAACTTTTATCAGTTATATGGGCAATAACTAAACTTGAAAAGTTTTTGCTTGGTGCTCCATTCACCATACAAACTGACCAACGTGCTGTAGCATCTTTGCGTCGATCTAACCACAAGAGCCCAAAACTCGCCAGATATGCAATCATCCTACAGCCATTTGAATTCTCCATTGAACATATTCCTGGCACTGAAAATATTGTGGCGGATGCGTTGTCACGTAATCCTATTGACGACGAATAATCAACATTGACATTCCTAAAACACGTCAATCATCACTACATTGGATATAACGAAGTATCAACTATAAGGGAACTAACCTTGCCTTCAATTTAATATTTATATAAACACTATATGCATCACAGAATTGAACTAAAGACAATCAAGGTATACATATTGACATTGAAACTTCGTCTAACGTCCATACACAATATATGAATATTCGTTGAACAATCATGAAACAATATCTGACGACAAGTCGAACTTATTATCCTATGTGCACTTAATTCTTGGATGCTGGGATAAATGACATTTCTTTCCAACGTAAACGTTTGAACATTTTTGCCTAAAAGAATTCATCAGGATCAAGACTACGGATGGATCATCATATCCTATACTAATTAATTAGTTAACTTAACTTCTTAATTGAATTATTATCAATAAAATGAAATGTGAGAAAAAAATGAAATGAAAGAACAAAAAAAAAAGAGAACGAAATATAAAAAAGAAGAAATTATGAAAAGAGAAAATAAATCTCACACAAGTATTAGATTAATATTTTTTTTTTTAATGTACCTATACGTTATTTAGTTAGTTAAATTAGATAGTTATTATTCACTAACACTTAACACACCAAATTAAGTTAAACTTATATTCTAATTTCTTTCTATTTCTTCTCACTTATTTTGTCTTTTCTTCTCTCATCATAACATCGCGTTACATTAGAATCTTAATAATTTAACTCTTAGTTTAATTAATTAATTTAATTTTAATTAGTCAAATTAATTCCTATATGACATACTAATACGACAGACCTTACTTTAATTTAATTCTATCATTCACTATTAACATTGGACATTTTATTTAGTTGATATAATAATATGTATAATATTGATATATAATGTGATTAATGTTAGATGACTATGACAAATAGTTAGTTGACATGACCGCGACACGGTTCTACTCAGAACATCGTCGGCCATATGTCACGATTGTGTTAAATTTTTTTTTTTTGAAAAATTGTTAAGTCGGATAGATCTTGAAAAAAAATCTATCGATTTTTTTTTCCCCCGGTGTACAGGGAATTGTTACGGTATATGATATTAACGCCGTCTGCTAAAGGTTAGCGGACGTGCAAATGTAAAGGTTAAGACATTTAATATATTGCGATAGATGTTTCAATTATTGAACGCTCCATACACGATCGATTATGACGTGTCTAGCGTTGTTTGGGTCACAGTCGGTAACTAGGAGACGCTACCCTTTTGTTACTTGACCGCCAAGCTGAATAGCTGCGTTTTGTTAACCTTCCAATTCAATGGCATGATATAGCCATTTATATGTGCATTTATGATGGACCAGGGTCAGTCCTAGAACTCTACATGAGAGGAAACTTATGGAGGTTAGTGATTAACTAAATCCTTGGAAGGAGAAAGATAATCGTCTACTTTATACGAAGTAATTAGACTCAGAGTCTCACTGTCGGCAGGTAGCCATTCTATCTGCGCGTGCATATAGCTGTGATGTTCTGACGACAATTACTGCATTGTATCCTTAAACGGACATTGACACGTAAAACAGCAGTCTACGCTATTGATTGATTGATGCATGTACCTCATGTGTGAATTGAACTGTTTATGTATGTGTGTAATCCATATTAACTTGTGAAGGACTCGAACCGGAGGCATTATTCGTTGAATCACGTTACACCATTCAACCTTCTGAATTATGTCTTTTATATCAAGTTGCTGAGTTAATAAGATGAACAGTTGTTTACATCTTGATGCCAAGTTCAGGCATTACGACAAACCAAAGGTGAGGTTCACCCCATTCGCGTACGAATATTAGCACGATCAGAATTCAAGCAACACAACCAGTAACCACACACGAAAGTCCTTCAACAGTAGGAAATGGAAAGAGTGGCTGGCCAAATGCTAACTGCGGATGCAGAGATGAAAGCATGAACCATAGCTGGGGCACCAACGTGAAGGATGGCTGTCAACAGCAAAGTGGAAATAGTTTGTTGCTGTCCTACAAGACACCACCATGTGTATTTATAGAATGTGTGATTCCGTATACACACATTGGGATGCTCGCTGCTGCTACGTAGTTCGTGTACTGTGGTGATGCACAGTGGTTTTTAAATATACTTTTGAATAAGTAAAATTTCCGTTAGGTATTAGTGCTTTTGAATTTAATTCCCGTCTTATGACGGGCTTTTACACTAGTACAATGATAAACACCATTATCAGATAAAATGCAGGAAATTCGCTTAGAATATATAAACACAATAAGAATTAAACATTCTGAACATCATCACTGCCCTACTGTTTTCCTATGGTGGCGTCCACTTGCGTTTTTGTATGTGTTCTTTATATGTGGGGCACTCCTGCAGCATATGTTGGTGTGACAAAACGTCTGAACATGCTCTTTTGTGTGATTTCTCACACCTTCAGCCCTCCGGCAGTATCCTTTCTTTTTCTTTATTTTTCTCACTCATCGCTTTTATTTGGCATAAATCATGCCTTTTTATTTGTATTTTCACTATTTTGCTCTATGATGGACATAGCATAGTGAAGTCTCTAACATGCCACTCCTCTATGGCAGTAATTGCTACGGGAGTAATGCGTATCTTATTTTTTACCACTCCTCAGACGTATTTACGCTTCGCCAGGTTTGGTGGCCCGGCCGGCGATATTATTTTATCACAATGTCGGTCTGACCACCCTTTCAAGCGGCGGGGCTTGGTTATCCAAGGAGGTTGAATTGAACCCGATTTGATTGTCTGGCGAAACGCATGATAACCCGTGCATGTGGGCAGACAAAATGTGATATAATCGCTTCCGGTCCTTGGTTAAAAACTAATCATGGATTTATTACATTTTAAACAATATAAATGGATGCTTGCGAAAAACAGAAGGATTGTGATGGTACGACAATGTCACCAATATGAAACTGATGCCAAGAACCCACAAAGTTCCAGTGGAACTGATGCTAAGAACCAGCCAAGTGTCAGGCCAAGTGTCAGTGGAACTGATGCCAAAAACCAGCCAAGTGTCCGTGGAACTGATGCCAAGAACAAGCCACGTGCCAGTGGAACTGATGCCAAGAACCGGCCAAGTGTCAGTGGAACTGATGCCAAAAACCAGCCAAGTGTCCGTGGAACTGATGCCAAAAAACCAGCCAAGTGTCCGTGGAACTGATGCCAAGAACAAGCCACGTGCCAGTGGAACTGATGCCAAGAACCGGCCAAGTGTCAGTGGAACTGATGCCAAAAACCAGCCAAGTGTCCGTGGAACTGATGCCAAGAACAAGCCACGTGCCAGTGGAACTGATGTCAAGAACCAGCCAAGTGTCAGTAGAACTGATGACAAGAACTCGCCAAGTGCCAGTGGAACAAGAGATCAGGAGCAGACGCTGGCGATGGACTGGACACACATTGAAGAAACCGTATGACAGCATTACTAGACAGTCCTTGCTCTGAAATCTCCAGGGTAAGAGAAGTAGAGACAGACAGAAAACTGGTGAAGAGAACTGGTGACAGAAATGACCATAACGAGTTAGACACAGAAACACCTTGAGCTGATGGTATGTCGAGAAGTTTTTTGTCAGTATGGAATTCTAGCTGTTTCTATTCCCAGGGGTCTCTGATGAGACCAAAATAAAGAACAGAACTATTGCTCCCTCAGGCACGTTGTATGAGGCAACTAATATGAGTTTGTGTATGGGGCTGGCACCCCCATCATTTAAAACATTTGCTACAGAAACCACTACTTCTAGGAGTATGTAGATGCTGCTTAGTGCAGGCTTACAGCTTGGGACCAGCCACAAAAGTGGCTCCATGCTCCATAAGGAGCACACAAAAAAGGAAAAGGAGGATGATGATAGAATCCTAGGTTATGATGATAGAATCCTAGTTTATGATGATAGAATCCTAGGTTATGATGATAGAATCCTAGGTTATGATAATAGAATCCTAGGTTATGATGATAGAATCCTAGGTTATGATAATAGAATCCTAGGTTATGATGATAGAATCCTAGGTTATGATAATAGAATCCTAGGTTATGATGATAGAATCCTAGGTTATGATAATAGAATCCTAGGTTATGATGATAGAATCCTAGGTTATGATGATAGAATCCTAGGTTATGATGATAGAATCCTAGGTTATGATAATAGAATCCTAGGTTATGATAATAGAATCCTAGGTTATGATGATAGAATCCTAGGTTATGATGATAGAATCCTAGGTTATGATGATAGAATCCTAGGTTATGATGATATTGAGAATGTGTTGTCCCTGTGTTCAGATTAGGTCACTGTGTATGATTGACACTGATAATGATGATAATAGAATCCTAGGTTATGATCATATTGAGAATTTGTTGTCCCTGTGTTCAGATTAGGTGATAAAATCCTAGGCTATGATCATATTGAGAATTTGTTGTCCCTGTGTTCAGATTAGGTCACTGTGTATGATTGATGCCGATAATGAGGATGATAAAATCCTAGGCTATGATCATATTGAGAATTTGTTGTCCCTGTGTTCAGATTAGGTCACTGTGTATGACTGATGATGATGAGAAATGTTGCTGTGTTTTTTTGATTTCTCAGCCTAGAGTTTCCTAATTTTAATCATAGAGCAAGTCTATTCATTTTGATCATAGAGCAAGTCTACTAATTTTAATCATAGAGCAAGTCTACTAATTTTGATCATAAAGCAAGTCTACTAATTTTGATCATAGAGCAAGTCTACTAATTTGATCATAAAGCAAGTCTACTAATTTTGATCATAGAGCAAGTCTACTAATTTTAATCATAGAGCAAGTCTACTAATTTGATCATAAAGCAAGTCTACTAATTTTGATCATAGAGCAAGTCTACTAATTTTAATCATAGAGCAAGTCTACTAATTTTGATCATGGAGCAAGTCTACTAGTGTTGATCAAAGAGCATGTCTACTCATTTTGATCGTAGAGCAAGCCTACTCATGTTGGGTCATTAATTTGTACGTTCACCGTCTCTAACATGACCTTATAGCCTGTGTTTGATCATCTGCAGCTGGGTCATGTCTCCACCTACAGTCAATGCCTACTACATTGCAAGCAAAAATACCATCGTCTTTCCTGCTGGTATACTGCAAGCTCCGTTCTTTGACAGAAATCTCCCACAGTGAGTATGTTATTATTATAGAAACTGAGAGTGCTCATGAAAGAGTGAATGACAGTGCATAGTCTAACAAGTGCAAATTAAGCATCGCTCATGTAAGGGTTAATAAAGTTGAATAGATTGTAAAAGGAAAGTTAAGTAAATACTCAAAAGTATGTTTCAGGAGCTCGCGAGAAATCAAGAAGTAGAAAACTAGACAACAGAAAAACAACAGATGTGATTGGCTTACAGGGGACTTGAACCCAGGACCTTCCGACCAACACCACCACCTAGCTACGGGAGCGAATCATTACTATCCTCTCTGCCTACATGGTGCCTAGTTGGCAGAAAGGATAGTAACACTTCTGTTGTCTAGTTTTCTACTTCTTTATTTCTGGTGAGTGCCTGAAACATACCTTTGTGTATTATTTATTTACTGTTTACAGGACTCTATTTCCCCTCTCTATTTGGGTAAGGAAAGCTAAGCAGTGCTCATGAGAGAGGAAATGAAGTTGTGAAGAATGTACCAAATGGAAATTATGCAGTGCTTATGAGAGCGTGAATGAAATCAATTCCAATTTGTAAATTGACATATCCTCACTTGTATCAATTTTGTATACACAAGCAAAAGTCAAAACGATGAGTCCCTGGAAGTGTGTGGATGATTTCAAGAGTCAATGAAGGTGTAGTTAGCCCCACAGACAGAGGTTCACTTCCGCATATGTATACTGTAGCTTTGAACATAGCTGGTGGTCATAAAAAGGTGACTCCAGATATGCCTCTATGCATATAAAGGAAATGTCAAAAGAGAACACCAGGAAAATAAGCAGCTGAGGTCTGTCACCTCAGGGGCGCTTTCCTATAGTCAGTTATGACTGAAGGGGCATATGTTAGAAAACAACTTCAGCTGTAACTTTTTCTTACAAAAAAAAAAGAAAGAATATATATATATATATACACACTTATAAAATTCAACACATAACAACACCAAACAATTCTTTTCCTTTTCACTTACAACAACAGTTTCAATACAAATTCTACTTACCCTCATAAAAATGTCAAACACTTTAGCAAATTTTGAGCTCACATGCATAACTCAGATGTTATTGTTATATTTGTTGCCTGTCTATACAACTCAAATAGTTACTTTCATGCTCACTGCACTTTTCAAATATTTCCAGTTGTAATCATTGTTTGCTTCATTTTTGCTCCACAGGTCCCTCAACTATGGTGCAATGGGCGTGGTTATGGGCCATGAACTGACCCATGGTTTTGATGATCAAGGTCAGAAAGTTATTTTATACAAATGAGAGACTTTATTTTATTTATTTTTTTTTTGGTGTGTTTTTGTTTGTTTGTTTTTTTATTGTTTGTTTGTCGCTTGGAAATTGGAGGTCACACAAAAAAACATTCACACAAATTTGGTTTTGATTTACTCTTTTTGGGCTGAGTGGCTGGGGCAGGAGGTACTATATTTAGATATTACAAATCTGATTTTATTTTCTTGAATTTATTACACCATACGTCCTAATTATAGCCCATCAAGGGTTGAACGTGATACTTTAAAAAAAAAAAAAAGTTTTATACAAGTGTAACAGCGCCATCTTGTCATCGCCATTGTCTTCGTGGTTCACTGCCTTTTTACCACAACATCTTCAAGAGGAAGATATATTACTGGGCCACAATAAAGCCTAGAAATAGTTGTGTGTTATATTTGTGTTTTCGCTCCTTCTAGAGCATCATTCTAGAGTGTGTTATTTGCGTGGTCCAATTACTATGCGCGGACTAACCCATGAGTGATTAGGCCTAGTGGCCTATATAAAGAAGTGCGTGGGCAAGCAGAGGCCTCTTTCTTCGTCAGTCGCCCCAAAGAAACCAGAGTCGATCTGTAGATGCCTTGAACACGTGAGTTAATTTAGGTAGAAGGTGATTCCTCAACATTTCGGTCTATAGTGTTAGAAAGAGCATAGGAATGTAGGTCTCTGCCACCTATTTGGTATCGTGTTTAATGAAATAGATAAATAGATGTGTTTCCTGAGGAGATTTCTTTTAGGACATTAGAGTTAGTTTTGAAGTGATAGATTAGTGGATAGGTTTTATTAGGCACGTTAAGTCCAAATCACAGCTGTGAGAGTTTAGTAGCAATTATTTCATTCATTAGACCGGGCAAGAAAAGCGAATATAGTAGGAACCTATTTCATTCATGAGGCCGTGCAGAAAAGCAGTCTACTACTAATATTGACTGTTGGCAAGATGGCAGCCAGGGCCACGTGTTAAATGTGCTTAAAGGTGGCGCCTGTGAGTCGACAATAACACGCTTAGTTACCACGTGTTGAAGGCCTATAATGTTACGCTATTTTATATTGGGTGAATTGACACGTGGGTGAAGGCAGGTTAATGTAATTTTCTTCATTAATGGAAGGGATAGTTTAGGTTAAAGTTTATTTCACGATAATTGTTTTGTTGTGTTAGTCAAGGTTAGTTACACCTGGTTGTGTACAGTACATAGTTTTCGTGTTAAATTTCCTTTAGGTGATGTATTTAGTTCTAGTTACCATCAGTCGACATATACAACATGCTTCAGAGTGAAGGGACGAATATTGAGATGGATCAGTTGCGACGTGGTGGTTTATGCTCATTAATGAAAGTATTCGTTGTACATATCGTTTAATATTATTTTATACATATTTCATTATTATTTAGTTATTGTTATGTGTCGGATAATTTATGAGAGCACGTGGGTCCACTTGGGAACAAATTATGTCTCTTCTCGCTCCTTATGGAGCATATGGCCACCAATGTGGCTGGCCTCCGCATGGAGACCGCACAGAGCATTCAGATGCTCTTGCAGTAGTGGTTTCAGTAGCAATCGGTGTTACATGGTGAGATTGCCAGCCTCATGCACAACACCATACTAGTCTGATTAGACGACATGCATGGGCTGAGTGTGTGTGCATGATAGTTGAATGTTTCAGGTAGCGTGGAAGAAGGACAGTTTTGATAGGTGAGATCATGGTGTTTCTCATTATTTAATTATTATGATTTTAACTAGTCGTTGCTTTGTTTGCGTTTCAGATTAGCAATTGAGCACTGGCTGGGTGTTTTGTTTGCTTACTTGTTTGATGTTTGTTCATTAGTTTGCTTTGTGGGCTTGGGTCACTGACAGGGTTGTATGAATAAATACAGCCCCTGCCTTAGAATCAGAGTTTTATTGTTGTTCGGGTCGGTTGCGAGTGTGCAAGAAAGTGATCACATATCACAACAGCATCATCATCTCTCGCCCACCCTATCACACGTGTAGTTTGAAACAAAAATCATGAGTAGAGTTTGTTATTTTAACCATCTTGTTTATATTTACGAACAACTGGCAGAAGGCAAAAGAACAGCTGAACAACTGCAGCTCAGGTTCAAAGATATGTCCAAGAGAAACAAGAAGGCACTGGGCATAAATCCAGCAACCTGGGAGGACGAAGCTGCCGATCGCACCAAGTGGGGATTCTCCCTATGGTGCCACCTCACATTGAGCAAAAAGCTCTTCCAACAAGCATTTAAGGACTCCACAAATATAACTTTAAGGACTCCACAAATATAACTTTAAGGACTCCACAAATATAACTTTAAGGACTCCACAAATATAACTTTAAGGACTCCACAAATATAACTTTAAGGACTCCACAAATATAACTTTAAGGACTCCACAAATAATTTTTGAGTATGACAGACTCTTGGTTTGATATCAAATTAATAAAATGATTTATTCAACTAATCCAACTTGAACATAGTAGAACATCATGTAATGATTTGTCCAATATATTGTAGTCGTAATATTATCCTAGTGCCTATTTGATGGCTGGGGGAAAACGAAATCTGTCGATAAACTAATTCTATCAACTAAATGCTGTGGAGCAAAACAGTACTAACCTTCTGCGTATCGCAGATATATATCACAGTCTTGATAGATAACTAAGCTCTAAACTTGTCTGGTTTTATAAAGGAATATGGCGACACCAAAAGTCAGCTCTGCCCGTGTTGATAATCAAATTCTAACTGACTTCTTCCATTTGTAATGTCAATATCTCTTAGCGTCTTCTATCTTGATTGGTTTGTTTATAGCAAAACTGCAACCAAGGTTTTCATTGGACTCGGCACTAGTATTTTCTTTAGTGTATACCGAAAACTGTGATGTCACATAGTAACTACACATTTACTATGTTCTGACTACGGTTCTGTGTACCAAGCTACTCTATGTATTGTTATACGCGTAGTATGTCCTGTTACATTATGTAAGTTAAAAAAGCAAAAAACAAAAAAAATGTAACATAAATACTTGCAGTCAATCAAATCAAAGTCTGGGGCTCAAGTGACTTCTCCAAGCTTAGTGTGCAATGCTGGGTTCTCATCATGTTTCACCACAGGGGGAATCCCTGAAAGTGTGTGGATGATTTCAAGAGTCAATGAGAATGTAATTAGCCTCACAAACATAGGTTCACTTCCACGTACATACATTGTAGCATTGTGTATAGCTGGTGGTCATTTAAAGATGACTCCAGTTTGTTGTTATAATGGTTTTGTTCTTTTACCTTGGTTGATATGTTATTATTGTCATGCTCAACGTCAATGATTATGTTGGTAAAGGAATTTGATATGTTTTATTATTGAATGTTCAAAAGAGAGAATAGGACCGCCTGTTGGGAGGCTTTGCTGGTGCATAAAAGAGCTACTGCTGCGATATTAGATATTGGATGCTCCCGCGTGGGTTCTTGTTCATTCTTTAATAAATCTACACTATTTCCATCAATTCGTCTTTGTGGTGAAGTTCCTTATTTTATTATTATTAAAAGTTTCTGTGTCGTTCGATATTATTAAGGTGTTAGCGTGATTCTTACTGTTTAGCCTCAGTTACTTTAGAGGACATCTTATATGTATATTTATGTTAGTAACATGTGTACACTTGGATGTCACGTCAAGGACACATCAAGGATGATCTTCAACAAAATTCCATCGATTGAAGAAACTTGTTTGAAAAAAACGACTGACACTATGTCTTTAATCACGATCAACATAATTCTTCAAAACACGACAAATGAAAATTAATTCTATCGCTTGCCTTTGCTCATACCCTACTAAAAGACTTGGGTTGTCTGACCAACTAATTACGCGTCAATCCTAATCCTTGTAATTCATAATGTCTAGAAAACCTTCAACGGTTATCGCTTCACAACATTATAGATTTATTTACTTCTGCGTAAATATATTGTCAACACGGCTAGATTCAGATTTGAATCTTAATTTTACTTTTGGCTTTCCACACCTTAATCTTCCGCCTTTGTACTAATGTACGTTCATTTTATCCTGGACATGAACGTCCTTAAAAATACTTTTATCAATGAAGCACACAATGGCAGATGCCATATCTTATAACATACTGACGTGAACATAAATTCACATTATCTATAAACTTCATCTGTAGCTTTCCAAAGCCTTTAACTTAGCCTATGGCTACACTTTAATAGTGGACATGCCACATATTTCTATACACATGTATTATAGGCATAGATGCCACACAACAAACTGATTTTGTAACCATGTATGGTGCGTCATCTAATCTGCCCGATGCGTCTCAATCGACTAGTGAGGGATGCTTCAAGGTGCAAAAATCATCCTGACCAAAATAAACCAGCTGTGACAATTCCACACCATGGAGCAACCCTCAACACTGCCTCACCCTCAAGCATGTTGTTCACTGTGACTAATATGAGGCTGTGTATGGAGGCTGATAACCTGATCCTTTATAGTAAATTGCCACAAATAATATGAGCTTGTGCATGTATAATAAATTGCAGCAGAAACCACCGCAACAATAGTATGTGAATACCTAGTGCAAGCTTCTTGTATGTGAATACCTAGTGCAAGCTTCTTGTATGTGAATACCTAGTGCAAGCTTCTTGCAACAGGACCCAGCTGTAGTGGTGGTTCCAAGCTCCACAGGGAACACAAAGGAAAATAAAGATGCTGATTATTGAATATTTCACTCTATTAATGTTATCCAGTTATTAGTGATTGTTATGTTTTGTTACTGTGGTGGCTAAGTTTTGTTATTACTTAACAAGTTGCTAAATTCTGTTATTACTTAACAAGGTAGCTAAGGTCTGTTATTACTTAACAAGGTAGATTCTGTTATTACTTAACAAGTAGCTAAGTTCTGTTATTACTTAACAAGGTAAATAAGTTCTGTTATTACTTAACCAGGTCGAGAGTATGACAGGTATGGAAACATGAAGCAGTGGTGGGACACTGCATCCATAAACAAGTTCAAAGAAAAGACTAAATGCATGGTGGACCAATACAGCAAGTTCCAGCTGCATGGCGAGCGTGTAAGCTTTGTCTATAAATCTTTGCTTTGGATACATTTTTTTCCCATGCATTACACTTATCTTCTCCCCCCCCCCCCCCCAAAGTGCATGGGGCTGGCAACCTTCTCATGTAAAACAGCTGCTTCAAGAGTATGTGAATGCTTTGTGCCGACTTCCTGCGGGTGTGCCAACTACTGTAGTGGGTTATGCTTCATCGGGAACAAAAAAAAAGAAACATGATGGTTACATACGCACATACACTCTACCCCTATTTTGTTTTTTACACTATGACAATTATGTAGAGATTACCATTTTAGGATAAAGCATTATTTTAAAAAGACAAGCGCGCACACACACACATATCACCTTCCCCTATTTTGTGTTTTACACTATGACAATTATGTAGAGACTAGCATTTTAGGATAAAGGATTAAAAAAAAGTCACACACCCACAACTTGAAAATTTGCATTTACTATATTTACAATTTGCTGCTCTACAAGATGCCACTAGGCGTGATGGCCACTGACTGCTTTGTCAGTCAGGGGCTAAGAATTCAAGAAGAATATATTTACAGAACCTTGTAAGGCTGGCTCCCCTGGGGGTTATCTAATGAGACAGAGAAAGATTAGGACTACTGGCCACTTAACTCTTTGACACCTGAACAACGCTCAGAGCGTTGGTCAGATTTGACAGCTGTGCTGAAACAGCTCTCTGAGCGTTGTTTTTTAGTCTGTTGTGAATTAAAATTACGGCACAGGGTGGAAAATAATTGCGGGGGGACAAAGAGTTAAGCATGTCATACAAGGTGACTAATATGAGGTTGTGCATAAAGCTGACAACCTCATCATGACAAACACGTTGCTATAGAAACCATCACTATAAGAGAGTGTGTGAATGCTTGCTACAAGTTTCTGTAGGGGTCCAGCTACAGTGGTGCCATACACCATAAGGAGTGAAAAAG
This sequence comes from Oreohelix idahoensis, assembly GCA_024509875.1. Classification (NCBI taxonomy): domain Eukaryota; kingdom Metazoa; phylum Mollusca; class Gastropoda; order Stylommatophora; family Oreohelicidae; genus Oreohelix; species Oreohelix idahoensis. The sequence continues at coordinate 94,111 of JAMPIV010005708.1, read as the reverse complement.
AACATGATGATGATATATATATATAATGAGAACAACAAAAAAACAACCACCAAAAAGCCACCGACTTTTATAAACGGGTGCTTGCGTAGAATAGAAGGACTGAAATGGTATGACAAAGTCACAAATGTGGAATTGATGACAAGAACCAGACAAGCGCCAGTGGAACAAGAGTTGAGAAGAAGACGCTGGCAATGGATAGGACACACTTTGAGGAGACCTGTTGATTAGCGTTACAAGGCAGTCCTTGTTCTGGAATCCACAGGGAAAGAGAGGCAGAGGTAGACCAAAAAACACATGGAGAAGAGAGCTGGATACAGAGGTGAAAATGATGAGGAAAACATGGAAAGAACTTGAGCGGATGGCACAGGACAGGAAGACCTGGCATGTGTTTGTTGAAAGCCTATGCTCCTCGGGGAGCTAAAGGGTATTGATTGATTGATTGATATATATATAATGATTGGACAGAGATTGATATCATGATCATATATTGCCAGTTAAACATATTATCTTGAGTAGGAGACACTATACCATATCCTAATTAAAGTTCTCTATCTTTTTATCCCAAAATCCTTGGGGGCAGATTTATTTTGAAAACAGGATTTTTTCTCCGTTTTCAGATGTCAACCAAATCACGTTCGAAAATAGCCAAAGTCGCCCAAAATGTGTTCACAATAGCCAAAGTCGCCCAAAATGTGTTCACAATAGCCAAAGTCGCCCAAAATGTGTTCACAATAGCCAGAGTCGCCCAAAATGTGTTCACAATAGCCAAAGTCGCCCAAAATGTGTTCACAATAGCCAGAGTCGCCCAAAATGTGTTCACAATAGCCAAAGTCGCCCAAAATGTGTTCACAATAGCCAAAGTTGCCCAAAATGTGTTCACAATAGCCAAAGTTGCCCAAAATGTGTTCACAATAGCCAAAGTTGCCCAAAATGTGTTCACAATAGCCAGAGTCGCCCAAAATGTGTTCACAATAGCCAAAGTTGCCCAAAATGTGTTCACAATAGCCTGAGTCGCCCAAAATAGTCAGAAATCATCCAAAATGTGCTCAAAAAGTAGGATAAAGTAGACCAAAGAAACTTTAAGAATATTTTGGTTTTTGGGTGTTTAGATAAAAAGACCTGTATAACCCATCAGCGGTTGAACAAGGTATTTTTCTTCATAAATTAATAATCTCATGCATGCTACCAGATTGCAACACAGGAATGGGAATGAGGAATAGCCCGCTGGGCTTTTCATCATTGCTTTACACACAAACTCAGTTTAACTGGAATAAATTGAGTAAAATTGAAATGACTGACTCAAGACTGAATCCTGTGTACTGCTGCGTAGAAGGCAGCACCAATTTTAATGAAAAAGTTGAAGACATCAGTAGAGATAGAACAGTGTTGAAAAGTATTACCGGTACAGCAGAGAATCTTAACTCTTGAAGGATATAATGGTTTTCCCATGTTTGACTCAGAGTGGCTCATAGGTATGGCGTCTCATATTCAAGAGGTACCGGGTTCGAATCTCAGTTGAGGGATTATAATTTAGTAAAATATTTTGTTCAGAACCAGTGGTCCTAATTACGTCATACTCCCCCCTGGTCTCATGGGTAGTGAGATAGGATGCCTTGCCTTCTCGGGCGAAAAAATAGGAAGATAGTCCTTAAAAACCAAACCATGTTTGACAAAAGGAATTTTCTGTACTTTTGAGTTTTCATGTAGCGTTAAAGTGCAAAGGTCTGTTCTTTCCAAGTGTCATAAATGTTTGGTAACTTTAGATATAGTTGTAAAGGAAATTGAATGAGGATTAATAAACTATAAAACCGGGACAAATTAAAATAAAAAATAGCCTGCCATGATGAGCATGAACGCCTGGGAAAATCAGCACTGAATACTGGCCTCTCATCCTTTAAGACAGTGCTACTTAACCAGGGGTGAATGCACCCCATGGGGGTGGGAGACTTACCTTAAGGGAGTGCGAGACATGCCACCTCTTTTATACGGTGATCCATCATTAACATTATATAATACACAGAACTCAAATGTATTTGTACAAAATAGAACATTGACAATGTGAATTCAATACCGAATCTTAGTCACATTTTGTAAATAACATTTTCCCAAAACATACTTGTATCTCTTTTTCTCACTTTTGGCATGTTTTGTGAGCTAGAAGATAATGGCGTGCTAAGCTTCTTAAGATGATGCAAAGGGATGCGAGGCTTCTTTATATGCTGTAGGGGTGCAGGACCTCTAAAAGGTTAAGAAACACTGTTTTAAGAGTTTAAGGGGCGGAGCGGCAGTGCTTTTTAAGTCAAAATAGGACAAAAACGAAAATTATGATTGGTTTATGTTCTGATAATGTATATTCTCCTGAATCTAAATGTGTCAAAATCTTTCGCCAGAACACATTCTAAGTAGGTGTGTTTTGATTTTGTAAATTGTATTTTCTTAAGAAATTGTGCTTTTTCTGTGCAGAAAACTATGAATTTCTTAGAACCTTGTTTTGTGCTACTAATTTCCTCATAGCCTACTTATTTGTTAGTCAGTCAACATGATATTGTACACAGATACTTTCCACTGGATAAGAAACATTTTATCAGATCCAATTTCTGATATCATATCAGAATTTTGATTTATTATCATTATCTCATCTCAGCCCGTAACCCGTCATGGGTCGTAGGGGTACCATGGTGGAAGCATCAGCAGACAGGGTCCTCCACTGCTCTCTATCCTCAGCAATGCGTACAAGTGTGGAAAAACCGTGTCCTGCCCATTCTTTGATGTTATCAGCCCAGGATTTTCTCTGCCTTCCTCTTCTCCGTTTACCTTCGACTGTTCCCTGAAGGATCGTTTTCGAAAGGGAGTCATGACGAGTTACATGCCCAAACCAGGCAAGCTTTCGACGTTTCACTACTGACAAAAGTGGTTCTTGGTGGCCTGCATAGGTGTTTATCTTCTCTCTAACATAGACATTTGTTTTGTGCTCTTTATAGCAAATGTGCAAAATTCTTCTATAACATTTATGCTCGAAAGCCTGAATCCTTCGCTCCGTATCTGCAGTGAGTGTCCAGCCCTCACACCCATACAAGAGAATAGATAATACAAGTGATTTGTATAATTTGATCTTCACAGGAAAACTGATGTTACTTTTCCAGATCACATTCAACCTTGTCATGGCAGCTGAGGCCATCTCAAGTCTTGTCTTGATTTCTTTAATTGATCTTCCATCACTACATATAGTGGACCCGAGATATTTAAAGTTGTTAACTTCTTCTAACGTTTGCCCATTTAACGTAATGTTGGTCGGAACATGTTTCTTATGGCTATTCACCAATATCTTGCTTTTTTCTATATTAATTTCCATCCCATACGTTCTTGTTACTTTCTCCAGTCTAGAGGTAAGGTCTTGAAGTTCTGATTCTGATCCAGCTATCAGATCAATATCATCAGCAAAACGTAGGTTGCAGAGAGGTCGGCCTCCAATCGATTTATTATAAATAATGTAAAATGTTGAACAATGTGTTGCCATCTTTAGATACTAACTTTAAAGTTCTATGTCTCAGAATCTACTAAAGTTTATCAAAAATGTAATTTGTCAAAAGTTTTAAAATACAATGATAAGCTTCCATTTCAACTTTGGTGCTTATATATCTCAACACATAAAACTTCTTTGATCCTTTGCCACCGACTATCAAAGCAGTCAGTGGCCATAATGCCTAGTGGCATCTTGTAGGACAGCAACAAACTGCTTCCACTTTGTTCGGTCAGCGGCCATCCTTTGTACAGTGCCCCAGCCCTGGTTCACTCTTTGCATCTTGGCCTCCACAGTTCTCCGCCAAGTTGTTTTTGGCTGGCCTCTCTTTCACTTTCCTTCGGTTGTCCATAGCATAGCTGTTCTTGTGATGGCATCAGAGGAGACCCCGATGCCATCACAAGCACAAGAACACAAAAAACAGCCAGTGTGAATTAAACATGTGATTACACCAGGAACGAGGGAAACAGACTCTGGGAGAAAACATAGCAGACAATGGGGGATTGAAATCAGCATACAATGTAAGTAGTGGCGTTTTTGTTTGTTTGTTTGTTTGTTTTGAAGTGACAAAGAATGTCTAGGGCTACTGCACCCTCAGATATTTCGTACACAACTAATATGAGGTTGTATATAGGGCTGGCACCTCGAGATGTAAAACATTTTGCTAAAAACATTCATAAAACCAGTTGATAACATCACAAGGCAGTCTCTTTTCTGGAATCTCCAAGTAAGAATAAAAGATGGAAAACCCCAACAACAACAACAAAACACATGGAGAAGAAAACTGGAGACAGGGATATCAAGGATCAAGAGCAGACAGCTATTGATTTAGTTGATTGACTGATCAATAAATTAAACAAATAACACCACAAAGTCCAGGTTGTGAATGAAAGTTTCATGAAACCTCAAAAACAAAACAGCTATTTCAGTGAATATGGGAACAAGACAAATGGATGACAGTCAAAGAGAAATGAGTAAGTGAAATACAAATTTTGTACGTAAATAAGCACAATGTACACTCTTTAGCTTACATGAAATAAAAGTGTTGTTTGGGTGGCAGAAGTGTTTCTAACAATTTTATAAGAAAGATGGCAACAAAATGAAAACCATCCTTTTTCTAAAAAGCCATCCTTTATAAAATTACATACTGAGTTACAGTTAAAAAAAAAAAAGTAAAGATAATCCCATAGCAGATACTGCTTTGGGGAGTGAAGTGTTAGAGACTTCACTATACTAGGTCCAGCATTGAGAGGTGGGGGTGACCTGTTTTCTTCCTTGCTGCTTTTTCCTTCCCCTAACTCAAGAGCAGAGTGAGGTACCAATGTACAGCTGGGTAGGCGAGTGTGATGCCACTGTTTTTCCAACCCGGCACCTTTGCCACAAGACACCAGCGCTGTAAGCGCTCTGCCAACAGGGCTCTCTGAGTTACATTGAGAGAACTAAAAGAGTATTTCATAGCTGTTGGACGAATGTTCTTTATCTGTCCACTGAATTATTTAAAAAAGTGCTTGAGGATGTGGGGAGAAGAACCTTACTGTTTCAGTACAATGGTTCTTGATCAGTTTACTCCTGAATAAAAATAAGGAAATAACAAGAAAACCCAGTTCTTTCTAGGTGGAGATCTCTTGACCAGGAAAGCCAGTTCTTTTTGGATATTGATCTCTTGAACAAGAAAACCCAGTTCTTTCTGGATGGAGATCTCTTGACCAAGGAAACCCAGTTCTTTCTGGGTGGAGATCTCTTGACCAGGAAAAGCCAGTTCTTTTTGGATATAGATCTCTTGAACAAGAAAACCCAGTTCTTTCTGGATGGAGATCTCTTGACCAAGGAAACCCAGTTCTTTCTGGATGGAGATCTCTTGACCAAGAAAAGCCAGTTCTTTTTGGATATAGATCTCTTGACCAGGAAAAGCCAGTTTTTTTTGGATATAGATCTCTTGAACAAGAAAAGCCAGTTCTTTTTTTATATAGATCTCTTGAACAAGAAAACCCAGTTCTTTCTGGATGGAGATCTCTTGACCAAAAAAACCCAGTTGTTTCTGGATATAGATCTCTTGACCCAGAAAGCCCAGTTCTTTCTGAATGCAGATCTCTTGACCAGGAAAATCCAGTTCTTTCTGGATGCAGATCCAGATCTCTTGACCACCCATTGATTTCATGGCATGTTGTAGGTTTTCCTGGGCTGGGAGGATGAAATTGCCAATCGCACATAGTGGCAACGCTTCCTGCGGAGTCATCTCAGATTGAGCAAAGAGAAGCTCACACAACAAGCAGAAGAGCAAAGACCATGCCAAAAGGAACACCAGACAAAGAAACAGCTGAAGGCTATCACCTCAGGGGGCATATTCCTATAGTTAGTTATACTGTTTACAGTGGTTAGTGCACTGGCTTCCTAGCTCGGTGGTCCATGGTTTGATCCCCAGTTGAGGTGGGAATTTTTAGACTGCAAACGGCTCCGGGGTCGACCCAGCCTCAAAAATTGGGTACCACTAGTACCAGAGCAACTCTGGGAAGGTTAAGGCGGCCAACGGGATCCTTTACTTGTTTTTTTTTTTTTAATACTGTAGGTTTTATTCTCACCCCAAAATTAATGTCAATAAACATATTTATGAGACACAGTCTGGCAATATGTATATATCAAATCATTATGAATTTGTTGAAGAATATAATAAGGCAATATGTATATTTATCACATCATCATAAATTTGTGTATAATAAGTGTTCCCTTTTATGCAAAATTATTTTCTGAAGATCCTGTGAAGTGCAGATATGAAGAAAATGTAACTGTAACCAAACAGAGAAACAAACCAGGACAAACAAATAAATACTACACATAAATGCAGATACTCGTAACAAATAAAGAAGTAGAAAACTAGACAACAGAAAAGTAGCAGACATGATAGGCTTGGGTGACCGTATCGTTTTTTTAACAAAAAGAGGACATTTTATGACTTTTTGACATTAAAAAAAGAGGGCGATACAAGACGAAAAGAGAGAACTTATTAATTTCAATGCGTTAATGCATGATTACGATAACTATAAAATGCCTTTTAAAATGTATGTTCTTTAATTGTTTTAACTTCAACAGTTAAGGAAGGAAAAGGCAAATGGTCACAACCCCCCCCCACCTCTTGCTTTTTAGTATAGTGAAGTCTCTAACACTTTACTCCCCAATGGCAGTATCTGCTATGAGACTACCTTTTACTTCAACAGTTAAATTTCCACATGTTAATATCAGTATTGATAACATTATTATTATTATTATTACTGGGTCTTGTCTAGTTCTTGTCATCAGTTGTACCTTTATATTGATTTGAAATATACATTTGATTTAACACCTCCTTCTCTCTCCACCTTAAATTAGGCTTACAAGAAATGGGTGAAGGAGAATGGAGAAGAGCAGCTTCTGCCAGCCGTGGGTTTGAGTCATCAGCAGATGTTCTTCCTGTCATTTGCTCAGGTTATATATTTGAATATCTTTTGTGGGGAAAATGATGAAAGCGTTTAGACAGCACATGAACAAAAATCTGGCACCCTCTGCTTGCATGTGTTGCTGTCTTGCACACATTAATCTGCACATAGAAATTCACCGGCTGTTTACACAATGTTAAATAATCTAATGATCATTTCTTCATTATCACTTTTATGTCATTATTAATGAGTCATGTTTTATTAAACTGCCTAAATTCATTTAAGTCTACCCAGCTATCACTGGCTTCCTAGCTCAGTGGTCCATGGTTTGATCCCCAGTTGAGGTGGAATTTTTAGACAGGACACGGCTCTGGGGTCGACCCAACCTCATGAATTGGGTCCCAGAGCAGCTCAGGGAAGGTTAAGGCGGCCGGTGTGATGCTGACCACATCACCTCTAGTGTGCCTTATGGTCAAGAAAATATGGGCCTAACACAATATTCCCAATATGCCTCAGTGGGTGTGTAACGGGATCCTTTACCTTTACCTTACCCAGCTGTAAATGGGTACCTAACTTTTCTCTTGAGTTAGGGAAGCAAAAAGGCAGCGAGGACGAGAACTGGTCACCCCACGTCTTGATGCTAGACCTAGTATAGTGATGTCTCTAACACCTCACTCCTCTGTGGCAGTATCTGTTATGGAACTACCATTACCAAATTCATTAAAATTGTAGGACAAATATAAAGTACAGAATGAAAAATGACTGCAGGTTCGAACCCCTTAATCCAAACCCCTTGTTTTGGAATTGTCTGATTTCAGAACACCATTATAGCTGTTGGGACCGAAGAGTTTTACAGGATTTAAAAAAAAAAAAAAATCAAAGTGTCCTCACCATTGAAATTACTTTTATTTTTATTTTTTTTTAAGCAGCCTGATGTATCGTTACTTGATACATCAACTATCTATTTCTGCCTCAGTTACTTTGTATAACAGTTTTTAAAACAAAAAAATCACAGTGTACTTTTCTATGGTAGCATCTACCGCTCAAATAGAATGAAACAATGCCTTGCTCAAATAGAATAGAACAATGCCTTGCTCAAATAGAATAGAACAATGTCTTGCTCAAATAGAATAGAACAATGTCTTGCTCAAATAGAATAGAACAATGTCTTGCTCAAATAGAATAGAACAATGTCTTGCTCAAATAGAATAGAACAATGTCTTGCTCAAATAGAATAGAACAATGTCTTGCTCAAATAGAATAGAACAATGTCTTGCTCAAATAGAATAGAACAATGTCTTGCTCAAATAGAATAGAACAATGTCTTGCTCAAATAGAATAGAACAATGTCTTGCTCAAATAGAATAGAACAATATCTTGCTCAAATAGAATAGAACAATGCCTTGATCAAATAGAACAGTTCCTTGCTCAAATAGAATAGAACAGTTCCTTGCTCAAATAGAATAGAACAGTGTCTTGCTCAAATAGAATAGAACAATGTCTTGCTCAAATAGAATAGAACAGTGTCTTGCTCAAAAAGAATAGAACAATGTCTTGCTCAAATAGAATAGAACAATGCTTTGCTCAAATAGAATAGAACAATACTTTGCTCAAATAGAACAATATCTTGCTCAAATAGAATATAACAATACCTTGCTCAAATAGAATAGAACAATACCTTGCTCAAATAGAATAGAACAATACCTTGCTCGAATAGAACAATACCTTGCTCAAATAGAATAGAACAATACCTTGCTCAAATAGAATAGAACAATGCCTTGCTCAAATAGAATAGAACAATGCCTTGCTCAAATAGAATAGAACAATACCTTGCTCAAATAGAATAGAACAATACCTTGCTCAAATAGAATAGAACAATACCTTGCTCAAATAGAATAGAACAATACCTTGCTCAAATAGAATAGAACAATACCTTGCTCAAATAGAATAGAACAATACCTTGCTCAAATAGAATAGAACAATACCTTGCTCAAATAGAATAGAACAATGCCTTGCTCAAATAGAATAGAACAATGTCTTGCTCAAATAGAATAGAACAATGTCTTGCTCAAATAGAATAGAACAATGTCTTGCTCAAATAGAATAGAACAATGTCTTGCTCAAATAGAATAGAACAATGTCTTGCTCAAATAGAATAGAACAATGTCTTGCTCAAATAGAATGGGACAATGTCTTGCTCAAATAGAATAGAACAATGTCTTGCTCAAATAGAATAGAACAATGTCTTGCTCAAATAGAATAGAACAATGTCTTGCTCAAATAGAATAGAACAATGTCTTGCTCAAATAGAATAGAACAATGCCTTGATCAAATAGAACAGTTCCTTGCTCAAATAGAATAGAACAGTTCCTTGCTCAAATAGAATAGAACAGTGTCTTGCTCAAATAGAATAGAACAATGTCTTGCTCAAATAGAATAGAACAGTGTCTTGCTCAAAAAGAATAGAACAATGTCTTGCTCAAATAGAATAGAACAATGCTTTGCTCAAATAGAATAGAACAATACTTTGCTCAAATAGAACAATATCTTGCTCAAATAGAATATAACAATACCTTGCTCAAATAGAATAGAACAATACCTTGCTCAAATAGAATAGAACAATACCTTGCTCGAATAGAACAATACCTTGCTCAAATAGAATAGAACAATACCTTGCTCAAATAGAATAGAACAATGCCTTGCTCAAATAGAATAGAACAATGCCTTGCTCAAATAGAATAGAACAATACCTTGCTCAAATAGAATAGAACAATACCTTGCTCAAATAGAATAGAACAATACCTTGCTCAAATAGAATAGAACAATACCTTGCTCAAATAGAATAGAACAATACCTTGCTCAAATAGAATAGAACAATACCTTGCTCAAATAGAATAGAACAATGCCTTGCTCAAATAGAATAGAACAATGCCTTACTCAAATAGAATAGAACAATGCCTTGCTCAAATAGAATAGAACAATACCTTGCTCAAATAGAATAGAACAATGCCTAGCTCAAATAGAACAATACCTTGCTCAAATAGAATAGAACAATGCCTTGCTCAAATAGAATAGAACAATGCCTTGCTCAAATAGAATAGAACAATGCCTTTCTCAAATAGAATAGAACAATGCCTTGCTCAAATAGAATAGAACAATGCCTTGCTCAAATAGAATAGAACAATGCCTTGCTCAAATAGAATAGAACAATGCCTTGCTCAAATAGAATAGAACAATACCTTGCTCAAATAGAATAGTGGCTGTAATGTTGATATTTCTTTGTGTATCTGCAGGTGTGGTGTTGGAACAGCAAGCCAGAAACAGATCGCATGCAGTTTTTGACTGATCCACACTCACCAGCAAAATTCAGGTAATCTAGAGGCTTTAGTGATCAAAGCACTCTGTTACAGTAGAGACTGTCCTTGACTTACTATTGGGGTGCTGTTCCAATGACCCCGTCTTTAAGTTGATATGTTAGTAAGCCGGAAATCACTATATACTATATGAACCATAAGGATATGTTATCAATTATGGTGCCTGAATGCTAGAATGTGTAGTTCTGTTTTGTTTAATTTTTTTAACTAATTTTACTTATTGTTTATATTGCATAACTGCAATGTACAAATTATAACGTAAAATTACTTTATGGCAGATGGAGTCATTGTCATTAGACTTGACAGCCAAACCTGTAAAGTCCAAAGTAGTAGAAAACAATAATAAGATTAATGCGATGGCCATTACAAGTACAAGTTGTTGTAAGTCGTATGCGTTGCAAGTCAAGGACAGTTTGTATTTATAAAGGTAAAATCGGCTTTTTAACAAGACATTGTCTTCATGTTGTGACGGGTTTTAGTATATGATAAAATTATAACAACAATACCATTATCCACCACTCAACATTTTGTTGAAATCTTCCAGAGTTCTCTCCCTGTTTGCCCTTCTCCTGTCTGTAGAGTATAATCCTTCAGACAGATTTCTCAAAGCTTGCCCTGGGCTGTATGCTGTATTTCTGTTGTCTAGACTACTACTTGTTTATATCTCACGAGTGCCTGAAACATACTTTTGTGTATTATTTGTTTACTGGCCTCATTTTTTCCCCTCCTTATATGTATGCTCCAACTTTCCATATCATACTGGTTTCTGTCTCACATGTTTTGGAGTATTTGGATTCTACCATGACGATTCCAGAATAGGGATTGCTTTGTAATGGTAGTTAACTCTTTGACTCCGCAATTATTTCCCACCCTGTGCCATACTTTTAATTCGTGATAGACTAAAAACAATGCTTAGAGAGTTGTTTTGGCACGGGTGTCAAATCTGACCAACGTTCTGAGAGTTGTTCCGGAGTCAAAGAGTTAATGGCTACTTCTTTGTGTGCTATTATCATTCCCAGTGTCCTTTTTTTTCTCATTTTCCCTATATTTGTCAGATTTTTACAATTTTCTGTTGGTGAATTTGAGATACGCTGATGATAAAGTCTTAGTAGCAAATAAGTGGAAAGAAGCTGCAGGAAATGGTTGATACAATAGTGATAGAAAGTGAAAATAAAGGTCTCAGCATTAGTAGCAAAAAGACAGAAGTAATCGTTGTCTCAAAGAAAAGGGCTTCCCCAGAATGCACTATCAAAGTAAACAGAACAGTTTTAAAACAGGTCAATAAATTCAGATACCTGGGCACATTAATAACAATGGATTGAAGATGCATCTCAGAAGTGAAGAGCAGAATAGCTCAGGCAAAAGCAGCATTCTATAAAATGAAGAGTATTTTATGCAACAATTCTTTGTCATTGGAAGTAAGACAGAGAGTTCTTCAGTGTTATATAGAACCAATCCTGACATATGGGAATGAGTCCTGGACAGTTAGTAAACAAGTAGGGAAAGCACTAGAGGCCGTAAAGGTGTGGTTTTACAGAGGCATGTTAAAAATACCATGGACAGTCAAAAAGAGTAATGAGGATGCCCTGAAAGAGGCCAATGCGCAAAGGAAACTTATTTCACAAGTTAGAAAGAAGCAATCCATTATTTTTTGGCATGTTATGAGAAGAGGACAACGAGAATATATCATAACAGCAGGTAAGATTGAAGGAAAAAAGAGATAGAGGAAGATAAAGAGAGCAAATACTGGACAGTTTGATGTGGCATAAAAAGAAGTCTCAGCAAGAAAGAGGTTGGTAAGAAAACGAAGATGGCTGTATACCGCTCCACCTATGTCCCAGTCTTGACATATGGATGCGAGTCGTGGGCAATGACTACAACCCACAAAAGCCAGATCCAAACCTCAGAAATGAGGTATCTGAGGAAAGTGGTTGAAGTAACAATAAGAGACATGGTCCGCAACCAGACGATCCGTCAAGGCCTAAAATCCCATCCGCTGCAGACCCAAATAGAACAGTCCCAACTAAGATGGTTTGGCCATGTCTGCAGAATGGGAGAAGATCGGCTACCACGACAAGCATGGGAAACAAAGAGCCAGGGCTCCAGCCCTCCAGGACGACCCAGAGTCCGCTGGGAGGACAACATTAGACAATCTTTGAAGGACCGAGGACTAGAATGGAACCAGGCCAGGAAGAAGACAGCTGATAGAATGGTCTGGCGCTCTCTCTTCCAAACCTCTACACCTCACGGTAGAAGGGGAACGACTAAGTAAGTATAAAAAGAAGTCAACCACAGAATTGATTAATTGTACTGGAGACAAGAAGTTGTGGAGAGACATGATCTCCTATGCCACTAGGCATGGTACTTGAAGAAGAAGAAAAAGTTGTCATGGTATTTTGGTCCTTATCCATGCAAGCACGTATGTAGAACTCCGTACGTATGTAGAACTCCTTAATTTTACTTTTTTTCTTCTTATAATTAGAATTTCTCCTCATTATTTTAATACCAACTTAACAACCTCAAGACTTCACCACAATAAGGTTTAAAGGTATTTTGTTCCTCACATTTAAAATACCACAACTACTACAACTACCACATATTGTTTGAAAAGACATACTTTAACTACGTTTACAGTTTTACAGAAAGTGATCTGGAGTTTTCTAAAAACCTCCTTTCAGTGTCATTGTAAAAAAAAAATTTGTTTTAAAACAAAACCAGATGTTCCCAGAAAGCATTTTGAAGCAAGGTCTCAGAATCCAGATGCATTGGATGATTTGCTGATAAATAAATTAACTTTCGAGCAGCCCAAACAAATGGTGCCTATTTTGAACATTCCATGGTCTTGTTGAAGCTTTGAACAGCTTTCATGAATGTCTTCTTATGAAATGTTGATTCCTGTTTACTCTCCATTCTTCTGTTATTAGTCTTTTAATTATGATCTTTATCTGTGTTGTGATCTTTATCTGTGTTGTGATCTTTATCTGTGTTGTGATCTTTATCTGTGTTGTGATCTTTATCTGTGTTGTGATCTTTATCTGTGTTGTGATCGTTATCTGTGTTGTGATCTTTATCTGTGTTGTGATCTTTATCTGTGTTGTGATCGTTATCTGTGTTGTGATCTTTATCTGTGTTGTGATCTTTATCTGTGTTGTGATCTTTATCTGTGTTGTGATCTTTATCTGTGTTGTGATCTTTATCTGTGTTGTGATCTTTATCTGTGTTGTGATCTTTATCTGTGTTGTGATCTTTATCTGTGTTGTGATCTTTATCTGTGTTGTGATCTTTTTCTGTGTTGTGATCTTTATCTGTGTTGTGATCTTTATCTGTGTTGTGATTGTTATCTGTGTTGTGATCTTTATCTTTGTTGTGCCCAGATCTACATTTATTTGTTTTATAGTGCCTGTACCTTTTATGCTTCTTTATCTGCTTTTTTTATCAGTCCATGCTTTGGAAGGTCCAAAATGGATGGATATGAAAGGAATGGAAAACGTCCATAGAAGCCTCAAATCTTCAGGGACTAGTGTAGATCTACTGTCCTGGTCATGCAAGGGCAATGAGAGAGTTGACAGACTCTGTTAGAGAACTTAACTGCAATCGATGAATCAACAAGGCTAAGATTGCTGGAATTTGGCATAAAACTTAAGACTAGCAGGGATGACGCATGAGAGGATGCATCTGGCACCATGGCCTTCTCCAATCCAGTTGAGGTAGAAACTGTATGGTGGTAAGAGAAACCTGAGATGGACTGCCAACTTTATAAGACAGATAGATGTGGTTGTTTGAGAATGAAGAAAAAGAGGAATTTTCCATCTTCTCCTTTAGCTGTATTTAAATAACAGCAACTTTCACTTATTCTCTTACAAGCAAATTAAAAATAATTGCACATATTTTTCTCTGACAGAGTTATAGGCCCACTGTCCAACTCCTATGATTTCTCCAGTGTTTACAAGTGTAGCAACAACTCTAAGATGAACCCCAAGTCAAAGTGTGAGATTTGGTGAACTTTGCCTTGGCATTTGCTTGAAATGAGTGTTAAGAGCTGGTGTTTCTGATGTGTAAGGAAAACATCTGTCAGTGCTGCTGCATTTTCTTAAAGACTTGGTCATACTGAGATCCATTAAAAGCAAGCGACTGAGGTGTGAGACAATGGAAATTATGTTGACGTCTTGTGTGTTGATATTTACACAGCAAATAACATTGCATTTTTTTTAATTAATGAAGACAAATATCCTGTTCAGCCTATGATGAGTTATAATTAGAATATATCGTGTCTCTAATTTAGATTGTATGTTCAATTGCTGCTATTTGTTTATATCATCATTATCCCTTTTGGCCAATTATTGAATATAGAGTAAATGAACATTTTGTATTTGTGTGTACAGATTTTCTTCTGTCAGTTTTGTAATAATTGACATATTCATCTAACTTTTTTCATCTAAGTCAGTTTTCAAATAACAATAATTTTTAAAAAAAATGTACTGCTTTTTACTGTATTTAAAACTGTTTTTAAAATTTTAAATTCACTGCTTTTTATTGTTTTTAAACAACTTCTGTGGCTTGTATGTTGTTGTTGATTATCTGTTTCTGTTGTTTCCATGCATGGTTTGTTCTGATAAAGGATGCTTCTGAAATGTTGACTGTTTGTCTGCAAGGGAGGTAGATCCCATTGCATGCCCTGTGAGGCATATTGGGAATATGGTGTTAGGCACACTAGGGGTGGTGTGGTCCGCATCACACCGGCCGCCTTTAACCTTCCCAGAGTTGCTCTGGTACCCTATTGTTTGTCTCCAAGCTGTTAGTTAAACTGCTATTAATAAATTTCTATTAGTTTTTAATAATGTATATTTCATTTACAATCATAAAAGAGCTCCAGCAGATCATTTTTATGTTCAGAATGAACTCTTATCATTGGGTACAGAGTTAATTATTTGCTTTATTGCTGGAACAATTGTTTTTGTTATTGTGGTTCAGAAAAGACATCATTGCACTCTGGCAAAGCAAAATGCATATAGCTGTTAATTGCCATAGGGACAAAAGATGTGGGAAAACACCATAATCACCTATGCCAGTTAGCATAACACTGGATGAAGACCATTGGCGGAATGTGTCTGAAGTCAGTGGATGGAAAGATTAAGATAGCAAATATGACATTGTTGAGATTCTTCCCTAACTGATGTGAAGATTATTTCCTAATTGATGTTGAGATTCTTCCCTAACTGATGTGAAGATTATGGTGCTCTGGCTTCCTAGCTCAGTGGTCCATGCTTCGATCCCCAGTTGAAGTGGGATTTTTTAGACCGCAAATGGCTCTGGGGCCGACCCAGCCTCTTGAATTGGGTACCAGAGTAACTCTGGGAAGGTTAAGGCAGATGAGATGATGCTGATTACATCACCCCTAATGTGCCGATGGTCAAGAAAATATGGGCCTAACACCATATTCCTAAGATCCCACAATAGGTGTGTAACGGGATCCTTTTTACCTTTCCCAGATACATGATTAATGGTCAAAAGGAGTTGTGGTGTTTTGTTGTTCATGACCTGGCAAACCTTTTTTTTTAAAATCACCCTTAGCAGAAGCTAGTTTCACAACATCACAGTACTGTTACATTTCTCAAAATACTTGGTGAGAGGTCATAGCAAGTAGGTCTGAAAATACACATGGAAAAAACAAAGACAGTGAGAATAAATGCAAGACACAATAATAAGATTACACTTGAAGAAACACTTGTACAAGATGTAGAATCATATATATATATATATATATATATCCTGGCAACAATATAGAGAAAATTGGATGCGCAGAAAATTATCAAAATAAGGATAAAAAAGGCCAGAGGAGCATCATTGTATTTGGTTTTGTTGTCGTTGTTTAACTAGGGCCTGCTGAGCTTCTCACTCTTTAGCAGCCAATACCAATATCTAAAGACAGCTCTTTGTAGGGATAAAATGCCTCCTGAAATCGTGTTAGGAGTTTCTGTAGAAACGGCTCGATTTTTGCTTTTCCCTGCGCGTCAACATCACTTACATAGAACATTGTGTGATACAATGCTTGAAACCTGTCCCTTGTAAATATCTGCCTGAACCAAGGAGTCTGTATATAAGGCTCCTGAGACCAGTAATCACTCATTTTTGGTTTTTTGACAATGCCCATGGCTATGATAACAGAAAAAAAACCTGTAAAGTTCATGAAGTGTTATTGGATGCCAGTTGCGATAAACAGACCCAGTGCTCGCTGTTGCTGCTTTTGACTGACAGAGGTGATCAGCATAATCATTGACAGACACAACAAGTTGTTCCAATATTTCCTCTGTAAAAAGGGCTTTGAGGCAAAAAAGTGCTGGTGAGTCTTCGGGGACAATATCTGGATTCACATCAGGAGTCCTACCCTGAGGTGGAACAAAGCGAAATGCATTCTGAGTTGAACCCTTATCAACTTCATTCCATTCAACCTCCTGTTCAGTAATGTTGTTCTGAAGCTCTGCATTAGGCCTACCAGATTCAGTAATCTAGATCTATCTTCTCTTTCGTTTTTATGGCATTTACCTTTCCTTTTTAGCAATCCCCTACCAGTTCTATAACTAGGTCCACCCAAGGGACATGCCCCCTTGTCCTCATAATCTGCTAATGTTTCGCTAAATTCAGCGTCATCTGAACTATCAGTAGGCTGGCTACTCGAAGATTCATCGCTGTCATTATCAATCCATGATTTAATAAGCTGTGATGCGTGTTCAGCTGATAATCTTTTCGAATGACCATTTGAACACGAAGTCATTCTCAGACAGAAAAAAAAATTTTTTTTGGGAGTAATGAACCGTACTAAATGTAATCGAAATTGATCAATATTTAACACGATTTTCAATTTTCAAACACGATGTGCTCCGGAAATGGCATTAGAACTCTTTTTGAAGTATGTAAATAATGTTAAATCTTTGACTATTGACACAGAAACAGTCTAAACTGACTACGGCCGCTCTAGAAGGCCAGCCGTAAAATGGCGAAAGTCCATCGGCCTCCTGAGAAGGCCAGCCGGATACTAAGAGTTAAAGGATCGTCACATCTCGTGCCAAGCTAGGAGTAAGAAGCGCGTGGCATACTGTGCATTCCCCGCCATCCAAGGGGGCTCTCCAACTATGCAGAGCTGAAATACTGTGCTCTTGTTCTGGGTTCTCCCAAGGAATTGTCACGTCCTGCACAGAGTCACTTCTCAGCTTCCCCTGCCTATCACTGGGTCCATTGTGAGGTCCTCCTGCATGCAGTCAACCAGGTAAAAGCCAAAGAGTTACGTTTGGGCAGGGCCAAATTACTTACTCTTTAAGTCCCAACAGCCAGTATACTGTACTTCCTTCTAGTCCCATTTGGCTCGATCAACAGTATACTGGCTTTCGTATCTCTTGATCCTTTCTAGGGCTTTTTTCTAATTTTTACAACTCAAAAACGCTATTTTCTTAAAGTATAGCCATCCATTTTGGACTTTTGGTTATTTATGCATATGAACATTAAAAATTATTTTCCCAAACAACAACAATAAAAACGCACTGGGGTGGCCATTTTTGCTTGGGCCAAACCCACTTTTTTGCTTGGGACTGAAAGAGTTAAGAATAGGCTATTAAAATATTTTGGGGCCTATCTTCTAAAAGGTAAAACTAAAAAAAAACTAATATTTAAAAACAACAAGTGTTCGTTTCAGCCCCTAGATTTTATTAAGGGTTGTGGGGCCCCTGCAAAGAAAATACCATTAAAAAAACGAGCGGAAGTAACTAATAAACTAAGTGTTGTACAGATACTATTGCCCTGCACTCACAAGCATACTATCGTGCACGTGCTGTTGCTGTAGAGCTCTGTGCATTATGACTTTGTTGCTTTTTCATGGGGGCCCCTGTAAGCCTGGGGCTCTCGGCCATTGTCTAGTGGGCCTAATGAATAATCCTGCACTGCGTCTGGGGCTCAAGTGACACCTCCAAGCTTTGCAGTGCTTGGTTCTCAACAAATTTCACGACAGGGGGAATCCATGGAAGTGTGTGGGTGATTTCAAGAGTTAATGAGGGTGTAATTAGCCCCACAGACAGAGGTTTACTTCCACATTTGTATATTATAGTGTTGTGCCCAGCTGGTGGTTATATAAGGATGACTCCAGATATGCATTCATTTGCATTGGGAAATATATGGAGATCAAGAGAAATCAAGTCCAACAAAAAATATAAGAATTTTCAATAGAAATGTCATGTCAGTCCTATTGTATGGCTCTGAAACATGGAGAATAACAAGAACTACAACCAAGAGGTTAATGGGTTTTTACATAGAAGGAGCCGTGGTAGCACAGTGGTTAGTGCACTGGCTTCCTAGCTCAGTGGTCCATGGTTCGATCCCCAGCTGAGGTGGGAATTTTTTATGCTGCAAACGGCTCCTGGGTCGACCCAGTCCCAATTGGGTACCAGAGCAACCCTGGGAAGGTTAAGGTGGCCGGCGTGATGCTGACCACATCTCCCCTAGTGTGCCGATGGTCAAGAAAATATGGGCCTAACACCATATTCCCAATATGCCTCAATGGACTTGTAACGGGATCCTTTACCTACATAGAAGGAGTTGAAGACCTGAAATAGCACAATAAGGTAACCCACGTGGAACTGATGACAAGTGCCAGAGGAACAAGAGATGAGAAGAAGATGCTAGCGAGGATTGAACAATACATTTAGGGAAACCTGTAGATAGCATTAGCAGTCAGTCCTTGTTCTGGAACCCCCAGGGTAAGACACGTAGAGGCAGACACAAGAACACGTAGAGGCAGACACAAGAACACACGGAGAAGAGAACTGGAGACATGGGTGAACATGATGGAGAAGACAAGGAAAGACTGAGCTGATGAGGAGGACTTGGCACGTGACAGGAGGACTTGGCACATGACAGGAGGACTTGACACGTGACAGGAGGACTTGCCACGTAACAGGAGGACTTGGCACATGACAGGAGGACTTGGCACGTGACAGGAGGACTTGGCATGTGACAGGAGGACTTGGCACATGACAGGAGGACTTGGCACATAACAGGAGGACTTGGCACATGACAGGAGGACTTGGCATGTGACATGAGGACTTGGCACATGACAGGAGGACTTGGCACGTGACATGAGGACTTGGCATGTGACAGGAGGACTATGCGACTTTGACTACGTCAGCGCACATCACTTATTACCAAAATCTGCATGGAAAGAAATTTGAGTGGGCTAACCCAAAAATGACAATCATAATTGAGCATCAGGAAAAAGAAAAATCAAAGGGTGTGTTGCACTGGCTACCTCCAACGATTAAAAAAGAAGCAGTTCTTTCCATCGTCGCCTCTATCACGGGCGATAAAGAGGCAGACGCCTTTCAGCTCCAAAACGCCTCTAATAAGTGGGCTTTTCTGTGTAGTCCAACTAGAGACATTCCCCACTATTTAAACATAAAATTGCAGTCACAAGAACAGGAGAAGAAAAAACAGAGAATCTTCGTCACTATCCCTGGTCGACGCACACCATGCGCAATATGCGGACTGGACAATCATTGGGTTAATCTTCTTCTTCTTCTTATTTGATCCTTATCCGCCGGCCGTCAAAGCAGTCAGTGGCATTACACCTGGTGGCGTCTTATAGGGCAACAACAAATTGATTCCACTTTGCTCAGTCGGCGGCCATCCTTCGTACAGTGCCCCAACTCTGGTTCATTCTTTGCATCTCAGCCTCCACAGTCCTACGCCAAGTTGTTTTTGGTCGGCCTCTCTTTCATTTTCCTTCAGGGGTCCATAGCATAGCTGTTCTTGTGATGGCATCCGGGTCTCTTCTGAGGACATGGCTAACCCAGCTCCAGCGTCTGCCAGCTATGATGGTGTGCATGTCCTCGTGCTTGCTCCGAGTAAGCAGATCTTGGTTGGTGATGGTATTCGGCCAAAAGATTCGGAGAATTTTTCTTAGGCATGTTGTGTGAAAAGAGGACAATTTCGACATTTCCTTCTCTGTAACTCTCCAGCTCTCCGCGCCATAGAGAAGCACAGAAAGCACACAGCTCTAATATAATCCTAATTGTGTGCTTGTGCTGTACTGAGAGGACTTCCAGATGTTGTTTAGACTAAAAAAGGCTGTTCTTGCTTTGTTCATTCTGTTGTTGATGTCTTTGCTTGCTCCGCCGTCTGGTGTTACTAGCATCCTAGGTATGTGAAGGCATCTGTCTGTTCCAGTTGCTGATTCCTTACTGATATGGGCTCAGGGTTGCTTACACTGAGCGTCATGACCTCTGTCTTCTTTAGATTGATGTTCAAGCCCACCTGCTGGCTATACTTATTAAGTCTATCCGTTTTTTCCTGGATGTGTTGATGTGAATGTGCTAGCAGTGCAATGTCATCTGCATATTCCAGATCTTCCAATGTACAAAATGTAGTCCATCTTATTCCTCTTGGATTGCCCTTTGTTGTCTGGCGCATCACCCAGTCTATGACTGTTAAAAATAGAGTGGTTGATAAGGGGCATCCCTGTCGTACTCCTGTCTTCACTTCAAAGGTTAGGTTGCTCTGCCCAATGCTACACGTAAAGTTGGCATAAAGGCTTTTTATAATTGACACTATGCAGCTTGGAATTCCATAAGCCCTCAGTATTTTCCATAGTAATCAATGCCCCACAAAAAACCCCAAACAGCAACTCTCAGCACAACCTATGTCAAGGGAAAAGCTACAGAGCCGTTACAACCTTTACCACCAATACACACAAATCAAACAACCATGCTGTCAGTTGTCAGCAACTCTTCAGAAAATATAAACAGCATTATGTCATCAGAATGGATTCTGAAAAAGCGTAACTCATATGATAAAGGGGCAGGACCTCCATGCAACTACGATTATCCATTAAAAGTTACATATGCAAATATAGAAAAATCATTAAATACCCAGCCTGCTCTTGTAAAATGTATTCTTTAAAATAATAATAAAACGCCATAAGATTACCATAGTTAAAATATGAAATATGTCTCACAAACTACATAAAAATGTGCTCCAAATAAGAAAAAAGCTAATTTAAATTATTAATAGATTAAAACAAGTAATAAACTACTTTCTAATTTACATTTTTATTTTTGCGTAATTCGTTCCCTTAAACATTTAAACTTACCTTAGTAAACTCCCCTAAAAAATTCAAACCTGACTATCTATCTATCTATCTATCTATCTATCTATCTATCTATCTATCTATCTATCTATCTATCTATCTATCTATCTATCTATCCATCTATCTATCTATCCATCCATCCATCCATCCATCCATCCATCCATCCATCCATCCATCCATCCATCCATCCATCCATCCATCCATCCATCCATCCATCCATCCATCCATCCATCCATCCATCCATCCATCCATCCATCCATCCATCCATCATCCATCCATCCATCCATCCATCCATCCATCTATCTATCTATCTATCTATCTCAATGTTGTGAAGATAATCAAATTCCATTATCAAGATCATTAGAAGACACTGATCAAGTTTGATGTAATGATGTTATTTCCATTTTTTACTGTAAATATAACCCAAATTTTCATTAAATATAACCCAAATTTTCATTAAATATGGTAAATTGATGTATTCCCTTACCCTTGGGTTCTCTGGCAAAATATAAAAATTAGAAACCTACCCACCACAAAAATATTTATAGAATGTGTGATTCCTATATACACACACATCGGGATTCTCGCCGGTGCACGAAGTTCGTGCACTACCCTGAGATCCTCCTTGTGTAGTCCGTGTGCAGTGAAGATAGTCCTTAAAACGAAACCTACAGCATAAAGATAAATGTAATGTTTTGTCATCAAAATTATTAGACGACATCTGATCAAGTTTGGTATAATGATGTTATATCCCTTTCTTGCATTGAAAAGATAACCTAATGTTTCACCAAATTTTATATGTTTATGTGTTACTGTGCTCATGGTGTAAAGATAATCTAATGATTAATCATCAATTTAGTAAAGATTAACCGTCATATTAGTTAAAAAATGCTGATCAAGTTTTGAATGTTATTGGTTATTTTCTTCCTAAACATTTAAAGATACCCTATTGTGTCATCGAAATTTATACATTGATGTATTCCTTTTGATGGTATAAAGATAATCTGATGTCACCATCAGATTTATAGGAAGAAGATACTATCAAATTTGGTGTATTGATGTTACTTTCCTGACAGTGGTAAGCTAGCTTTATCTTTTATTATATTTGGTATATCTCCTTACTCATTTCATTCATTCTTCTTTGCTTGTCACTCCTATAGGAGTGGGGCCTCCCCAGCACAGTCGGTCCCATTGCCATTGAAGCCTGTAGGAAAGCGCTTCACCTGCTCTTGCATTGGTTTCTGTAGCAGTTGGTTGTATCTGATGCACAGTCCTCTTTATTCACCTTTTATTTATATATAAATGTATACAATTTTTTTAATCACTCCCGCTCTTTTATATATATATATATATATATATATATATATATATATATATATATATATATATATATATATATATATATATATATATATATATATATATATATATATATATATATATATATATATATAAAATCAATTAATCTAATTTCTTTAATAGAAGATTAATCTATCAATTTCGAACAATTTGATAAATTATAAAATTCATAAATAACTTTTTTTTTTTTTTTAATCACTAAGGACTTAATTTATTTTACTTGTTATAAGGTAACATCGTCCTGAAAATTTTCAGCAAACAATTTATTAGTATTGACCTTACTTGGCAAATTCCATATCACAAACCTCTAACATAGCAAATGCTCTCACATTTAAGCAAAAAAAACATAAGCATTCCTAAAAATCTATTAAAATTTGTTTTATCAATTAACCGATTAATTAATCGTTAAGGATCCAAGCGCTAATATATATATACAAGGGGATTGACATAAGTCTTGGGCCTGACCATGAAGGACATGTCACAGAGAGCTGAAATTTTGTATAGTGTTTATTCCTTTTCAATATAGCCACCGTCTGAATTGACACACTTCTGCCATCTCTGCTTGACCTTGAAAAGACCTTGGGAGTAGAACACCCTATTTTTCAAACTAAACCAGTCATCACATGCCAGTATAACCTCTTCAACGCTGTCAAAATGATTTCCTTTTAGCTGTTTTTTAAGATTTGGGAATAGAAAAAAGTCTGATGGAGCCAAATCTGGAGAATATGGTGGGTGTGGAAGAATTTAAATATTCAAATCGTTGGCTGCTAGCTGCACAAACCGTGCTTTGTGAGAGGGCGCGTTGTCTTGAAGCAAAGGAAGATTTTGAGTGCGCGTTATCCCTCGTTTCCTGGTCACAACCTTTCTTAGTTTGGTGAGAAGATCTGCATAGTACTGTCCATTAACTGTGTTGCCACGAGGCAGATAATCTTTCAAAAGGACACCTTTGCCATCCCAAAAAACAGTCGGCATCACTTTTCCTGCAGATTTCTGCGCTCTCAGCTTGACAGGTGTTGGGGAGCCCGGGGTTTTCCGTTGCATGCTGGCAATTTTGGATTCGGGGTCATAATGGTGTACCCAAGTCTCATCTACTGTCACCATGGTCTCCAAAACATTTTTTGACTGACACTTTTTGAGCAACTGTTGACAGCAATTTACCCTCGTTTGCTTCTGTTCACGTGTCAACAGTCGCGGAACCCAGCATGCACACACTTTTCTCATGTTCAGTCTGTTGTGTAAAATTCTATAAACTGTTCTTTCATTTAGTTTTACTCTACTAGCTATCTCCACAATTGTCATTTTTCAATCCTGGTCAATGATTTTCTTCAGTCTTGTTGCATTTTCATTGTTGTACTCTGAGGCTGGTCTACCAGATCTTGGCAGATCAGCAACATTTGAGCGGCCGCACTTAAACTGTTGACACCAGTTTTTTACCGAAGTATATGAAGGACAAGACTCACGAAACACTGGTTCCATCTCCCTGTGTATTTCTGTAGGTGTTTTTCCTTGAAACATCAGAAATCTTATCACAGCTCTGGCCTCCTTCTTTTCCATTGTTTTGTCAAATCTTTGGAGCAGCAGATCCGGTCAATAGGGTACATTGCGCCGTGCACCGTAGCGGGAAAACCCATTGAAGAAACTAACGCGTACTTCACACATTCAGTGCAAATATGATGAACTTTAAATGTGCCAAGTTTCATCTTTCTCTTGTGACTCCTTCATGGTCAGGCCCAAGACTTATGCCAATCCCCTTGTATATATATATATATAACTTTTTTCTATTATTCAGGATATAATAATGATGATTACTACACATTTCATCAAACTGATAATACACTATTTTTCAGGTTTGGAATATTCATAAGTTACTGATAATCTGTCATTTAGTATGGTCCCAAGGGAGACACTGTTATCAGACTTGGTATATTGCTGTATATATCCTTTCTCATATTGTAAAGATTACCTAATGTTTCGTTTAACTGATGGGTAATAATATCAGATTTTGTACAAGATGTATGCTATCCGTGATATAAAGAATACGTGTTATTTTTTAAATGTATATGTGTTATGCCAGGTTTTTGCATCATGGAATTCTTCATATATCACTGAAAATTGCAGTGTTCATGAAGAATGTCAACTGGTTTGAGCAAACGTTTAACTTGTACATTAGGAGTGTAAGATAAGAGGGGGTTAGGAAGGGAAACCAGGCCTATATCTATCACTGCATTTTTTAAAAACATTATTTTAAAATGTTACGTTTTAATGCAATTTTTTTCGGAGTAAGAGACATGCCAGGTTTGTACTTACACCACTTTGTGACAATGGATAATGGATGTAAGAAAGAGAAAACAGACTTAGCCAGCAGAAATTTTTTTTCTTTCTACATTTAATTTTACTAAAATGTAAAATTTATTGCTGTTTGTTGTATAACTGGATTCGACAATCAGAAAATTGAAAAAGAAGCTCTGTTAAAGCAAACATTTAGTGATTCTTATTTGAATTCAAATAAGAAATACATATTTTCTGTCTTTATTTATTTTCCTTTATTTTTGTTTGTTTTGAGTTTCATATTTTGTTTCAAAATTTTTTTAGTTTCATTTTGTGGTAAGGGGGCACATCATAATATTTTCATTGCTTACATCACTGGAAGGCATTAATCTGGCACTGAGAATATATTTAGAAATGGAAAATCAAAACAAGGCTTTGAAGAATTGTCAGAAATTGTTTTTGCAACCAATGAATGTATAAAAGATTAAACAAAAAGAGTATTTCTGTTATGTGACAGTAAAATTTACCTTCTATAAATACAGTGACGTGTGTCTATGTATGTAATTTCTACGTTTGTTGTGTTTGAATGCTTACTTTTGTGCACAAGAATATCTAAAAATGCACATGTTCAACAACTCTTAAATGTTAAATATAATTGATGGACATGAAAAATGGTTGTGTAATGTTGCAGTAATGTCCATCTTCTATGAATACCATGAAGTTTGTTAGGGTCAGACTGAAAGTAAATTAGTTTGAATTTTTGTGTGTGGGTTAAGCAGAATGTCTAGAAAATGTACCATTATATTCATCTCATAAGGGTTAAAGACTTTTGGTCTAATAATTGTGGTGAAGTGGGATGTTATAAATATTTATAGGGGACTTAGTGTACTGACTGAGATCAGCTGTGAAGGTATATATATCTAATAAGAGTAGTGTATTATATATAACCTTACTTGCTGCCACATATGTATACCTCAGTCAGAATTATTCTGGAATAGTGTGATGACTACGTTATATGTCTAGGGTATGTGTATGATGAAGTGTAAGTTATAACAACAACAGACAGATAAACAATTTAATTTATTCCACCACACTTGACAACACTGTGACACTCACATACATAAAACACTCTACGAGGATATCTTAAAGGAGTCACTGATAACTTTTCAAATAACAATCTGTATTCAGTGCTGTCATGAATGAATATGTGTCCTGATTCAAATACAAATGGAACCAGGAATCACAATCAATTTTAATTACAAGTTATATGTACAGAATTTCTCAATATGAATCTTGTAGTGACATGTAATTTTAATAGTATCCTATGTGTGTCAGTTGTGTAGTAGTAATATGAGGTAATACTGGTTTTGTTTTGTTCAAGCTCTGTTGGTATTTGTCATCATGACTTCAATAGTTTGTCTTTATTGGAACTAGTATTGGAGATGTTCTCAGTTCCTGATATTAAAACAATTAAATTCCCCTCTTAATTGTATTTTACACTGTCATTTTAAGATGGGGGTACATAATGTTGAGCTCAGCTGGCCACATCAGCATATCTTGCGTGATGGCGGCAGGAAAAGACTCCTCTGCTCGATTTCTCCCCTGGGCTCTGGAGACACCTCACTGATAGCTAAATGGACCAAGGAGTATGCTGTCCGACTCTGGATTCAGCAAAGCTCTGACCAGGTGCTGCTCAATAACTTTAAGACCACTGTCCCTGAAAACAAGAAGGATGTACCTTCTACTTCATAACTAATTGATACTCTAGTTCTACACTGAGCACAATACATCACAAACATTGAGTTCAGAGCGTTAGGCCAACTGTCAGCTTCATCTGAAATACTTTATACCAGTATTTCCCTCCCTAATGGTTACTACGCCTCTGCAATTCCAGCATTATTTCTGTCTAATCAATAATCTAGGTGTCAGTGTACTGTTTGGCCATTCCATGCCGTTTTACTTTCCTCCGACACCTTCTGTTCAGGCTGGAGCATTATAGGCTTTACATCATGTTTACTACTGAACTACACATATATACAGGCATAAATTAACAATTTACATTCAATTTTCATTAAAAGATATTGAATATTTCAAGCTTACCACAATTCATAGAATAATAAACAGTTTCGTTGACTGGCAATGGATATAGCACAACTCCGATCTGCCGATGTTCCAGGCTTTATTTTATATAAAATATACACTGGTGCTCAACGTACTGCTTCTTAGTAGGTTTATTACAAGATGTGGCAATGAACAGACGCTCTGAATCAAGTATATTCGCAGCTCTACCCAATGAAACCACGTCTCCACATCTTTTCAAAAAAGTACCCCTTCTATTCGTTTCCCATAACAACGCAAGATAGTATTTATAGCCCGACCAATCGTGTTTAGTCTTATATTTGTTGCGCTCCAATCAATTTGGAGTTAACATGGTAGGCTATTTCCGTAACGTAAGGTTTTTTCAAACACGTTATAAAAAAATTTTATGAGCAGAAATGATTTCATGCTGTCAGGCATCCCCACTATTTTATTTTGGTTATAATTTATTAATTCCTAGACTATTTGCGTAACGTTTTACATATTCTTTGTCAGCAAGCCCTAAGGAACCCAAATATACAAATTTAAAAGAGCTAAGTGGCTGCATTCAAAATATGCAATTTCTTCTACCTCCTGTTTCGAAGATGTGCTGTCTGGGTACTGTAATGTTTTCAAACGTAAACCCATC
Organism: Oreohelix idahoensis; assembly: GCA_024509875.1. Lineage (NCBI taxonomy): Eukaryota > Metazoa > Mollusca > Gastropoda > Stylommatophora > Oreohelicidae > Oreohelix > Oreohelix idahoensis. Next base: position 66,327 of record JAMPIV010005708.1, on the reverse strand, counting down.
TAATGTTATCTTTTCTAATAAGCGTTTTTCAGGATTTTAAAACCTAACTCTGGGAAGGTTAGTGTTTTTAATCACTGTCCGTCTGAAAAAAAGTTAGTGCATGTGGCCTTACACGCGTGATAGTAGTAATTGTGTATCGCGCGACGCGTGTTGGGGGTGGCATTAATAGCGAGACACGTGTTTAGTGTTGCATGCGTTCCTGATTTTCAGCCCTCCCTTCTTTCTATTGAGTCCATCTGTTCGTTCGTTTTGGTAACGTAGTATAATTAATGTTAGGATTAATTTAGGTCATTACGCAGTGTGCCTCTCAATGTTTTTCTTAGAAATGCAATACCCGTTTTAATGTGTTGTGGAAACGCTTGTATTTATGCAGTGGCTTATATTTAACGTGGAAACGTTACAATTTGCAGACGAAGCATAACACAAAGGGGATTTCGAGTACTGTCATTGTGACAGCACTGTTCTTTACCATTCTTCTTCCTTTTATTAAATTTATTTGTTAGGCTTTGCATTTACCTTTTAATTTATATATGTGGATTAGAATATTTCACGACACCTCCCCTCTTAAAACAGACATCCCATGTCAGTCCTTTATTCTATATACACATAGATAAATGTAAGTCAACTTGACTTTACTCTGCTGTGGTGCTATCATGGTTTTATGTAGTTGGGTCCATTCAGAGTAGGCACTACTCATGAAATCTGCCTCAGACTTCTACAACCAATAATATATTTCGGTTATGTTACTGAACAGCCGCAAGTGTGAGTGCTTGTCTTAATGCTGCTTCGCAACCCGTATTCACCATTTCTCTTCTCTGAGTCTGCGCAATGACATGTCCAGAGAACATTATATTTCCCTCAAAATGTACGTTATGAGGAGATAACATATACCTGGTGATAGCAGAGTTTTCGTAGTGGATCCCATAATCTTCTTATTATCCTGTATGAAACATTCGGAATATCCTCAATCAAAGAGGCAACTCAGGGATTCATTACGTTCCTCCGAAATGTTTACATCCAACAATTTTCTCATCATTCTAGAGAAGACACTAGGCGCATTCTTCAATCCAAATGGCAATCTATTAAACTCATAGTGTCCTTCTGAGGTACTAAAAGCTAGGTATGGTCTAACCTCAGGCTTTACTGGAATCTGATAGTATCCCTTACTCAGATCCACTTTTGAGAAATATTTAGCTTTATTTAATCTGGCAAACAGCTGATTTGTATCCGGCAATGGATCCACCTGTCCTTCTGTAATAGCATTCAGTCTCCTGTAATCTATACAGAGTCTATGTTCTCCAGAGGGCTTCCTTAAGAGTACAACACCGGAACTATACGAAGATTCACTGTGCGAAATAATTCCTTCCTTCAACAGATAGTCTATCTCTTCCTTCAAAGCTTTCTCCTTAGCAAACGGAATCGAATATGGTTTCATACAGACAGGTGTGGGGTCTATCAGTTTCATATCATATTCCAATAGGTTTGTATGCCCTGGTCGGTCTGTTAACACCTCTGCATGATTATTTAGAACCTGTTGCACTCTCTCTTTCTGAGTTTTCGTTAAATGTGTACTGATTTTCACCTGTGCTGCTGTCTCACAGGGGTGTAATGGATATTCAAATGATGAAAGTGGTTCCTTTTTCATCTCCATGGCGATGGACAAGGTCAACAAGTGTGTCTCTTCCTGATGTTCTCTTTCCAAATATTTCTTCAGGAGATTCACATGATAGATTTTTTTCTTTCCCCTTCTTATCTATCTTATAATTTGTTCTAGACACCTTCTCTAGAACTGTATATGGACCCTGCCATCCAATTTGTAACTTATTCTGACTCCCGGGCAAAAGAAGCAGTACTTTCTCTCCCACAGCCAAATTTCTGTCTTTCGCCTTCCTGTTATAATAGGCAGCATGTTTCTTCCTGGCTTGTTTCAAATTTTCTTTGGCAAGTTTCCAGCCAGTTTTTAAACGAGTGGTCAGCTCATTCACATATTGGTATGAAGATGTAATGTTTTCCTCTGCCTTTTCATCAGTCCACGTTCTTAACAAAGCTACATATGGACCTTTAATTTTGTGGACCTATTTGTCCATGCACCGGTATGGTCTCTTCCACTCGAAGCTTTATAGTGATGATTTTTCCTCCCAGAATTATCATTCACAAAACGACCGCTACCAATTTTTCTTTTGGGGCTTTCTCCCCACTTAAAATTCTTGATGAGAGATTTCCTCTCTACATCCTCTTCCTCCAGTTTGTTTAAGTCCGATTGAGGGATTGTCGGCTTATCCTGGGGTAAGACATCTTTTTGCACTCTCCGCATAGTGGCCATTGTAAAACAGTTAAGTGAAGCTTGTCCGTGAAAAGGGGCTTCCCATTCCATTTGGTCCACTTTATCAAATCTATTTTTCTTTTTATTATCAGGCCTAATTTTGCCCCGTGGCGTGTCCAGGTCCTGATCAATGTTCCCACTTGTGGGTGTTCCCTCATGTGCTATGCTACACCTTTCTACAAAATTCTCAATGTCCCATCTTGCTTTGGGCCAATAATAATTGTGAGCCACCTTTTGAATGATGGTACCTATCTTCTCATGGTCCCCATCTGGTTTCACATGTAGGCTCCTTATTAAGTCTGCCCTATATCTTTTAGGAAGTACCAGCTGTCCCTGACCTTTGGATCTAGCTCCAGTCTTCCTATACATCAACTTGTTTTTCATGTAAAAATCTCCCTTGCCTGGAGTTGTATGACAAGTTGACAATTTTCTGAAACAAGGCTTGAGTGTTTTATCCCCAGCCTGTGCCTTCCTCATCTCTTCTGGAGTGGTATCCAACATAATATCCTCCTCCTGTCTTGAGGTCGACCTGACCTGAAGGGTTGCCATATACACAGGTTTCCTTCTGCAACGGTCAGTGTCATGATTGTCCATCTGACAATTCTTACACCACCTTTTTCCTTGGTTGAAAGATTTTCTTTCATCATATTTCCTTTCATCGAATTGTGGGAATTTATTTTTATTTTCATACCGTGGCCTATCAAATTGGTGCTTACCTTTATTTTGATCCCTAGGATCAAATTTATTAAAGTTCTGTGGTGCCCTAAAGTTATCCACCTGTTTCTTTTTATTACCTGTTACCTCTGCTTGAGCTGCTTGATACCTTTCAGCAACATTTAGCAACTCACCCAGCCTCTCTGCACCTTGTTCCATGAGAAACTTTCTCAGGTCTGGAGCCATGGACTCTCTTAATTGCTCTATAAGGACCATTTCCTTAAGGTCTTGGGTTTTCCCCAGAGAAGTCCATTTCTCCAAGTATGTCTCTATTCGTGCAGAGAACTGGTGATAGGTTTCACCTGACAGTAGTTTAGCATTCCTAAATTTTTTCCTATAAAATTCTGCATTCTTTTCATATCTTAACAAAAGAGCCTGCTTTAGCATGTCATAATTTTCCTGATCACTTCTGCTCATTTTTGCAAAAACTTCATAAGCTGCCCCACGAAGTCCTTGAGATAACTTTAAGCTCCACCTTTCTCTCTCTAACCCATATGTGGTAGCTAATAGTTCATACCTATTTAGATAGCTCTCTATATCATCGTCTTTCTCAACAAAATGATCTAAATGAAAATTCATAGCTGAGGTTGAGGCTCCTTGGCTAGCAGTGGCATCAGAGGCAAAGGGGCTGGCACCATTTTCAGGAGCATGGCCCTGAAACTCAAACTCCCTTAGTCTTAACTCATGTTCCCTTTGTAATCTCTTCTCCTCCTTTTCTGCTTCCCTTTCTGCAGCTAATTTCTTCTCTTCTCTTTCTGCAGCCTGTCTTCTTTCCTCGGCTTCCCTTTCTGCAGCTAATTTCTTCTCTTCTCTTTCTGCAGCCTGTCTTCTTTCCTCGGCTTCCCTTTCTGCAGCTAATCTTTTGTCTTCTCTTTCTGCTTCCAATTTCTTAGCCTCAGCCTCAATCTGCAACCTCTTAATTTCTTTTTCAGCCTCTAATTTTCTTTCGGCCTCTTTTTCTAATCTTCTTTCTTCCCGTTCAATAAATTTGTCACATTCAGTAGTGACATAGGCAACCATAACTTGCCCATCTAATCCTAACTCTTTTGCAGTCTGAACAGCAGCAGATCGAAACTTGGCTAGGTCCGCCATTGTCTATCAGGTAAGTTTATAAAATGTCTAACTAACAATTCAATCTCTAAATATATATCTAATGGACAACACAGGCACCGAGAGCTCAACCTTATTTAATTCCACCCAAGGATACCTTTTAATTCTTATATTCCCTGAAGTGAATTACCCCCAATATTTTTAATAGGAAAGATTCAAAATCCCGGACGAGCCCCCAATATATGTGGTGAAGTGGGATGTTATAAATATTTATAGGGACTTAGTGTACTGACTGAGATCAGCTGTGAAGGTATATATATCTAATAAGAGTAGTGTATTATATATAACCTTACTTGCTGCCACATATGTATACCTCAGTCAGAATTATTCTGGAATAGTGTGATGACTACGTTATATGTCTAGGGTATGTGTATGATGAAGTGTAAGTTATAACAACAACAGACAGATAAACAATTTAATTTATTCCACCACACTTGACAACACTGTGACACTCACATACATAAAACACTCTACGAGGATATCTTAAAGGAGTCACTGATAACTTTTCAAATAACAATCTGTATTCAGTGCTGTCATGAATGAATATGTGTCCTGATTCAAATACAAATGGAACCAGGAATCACAATCAATTTTAATTACAAGTTATATGTACAGAATTTCTCAATATGAATCTTGTAGTGACATGTAATTTTAATAGTATCCTATGTGTGTCAGTTGTGTAGTAGTAATATGAGGTAATACTGGTTTTGTTTTGTTCAAGCTCTGTTGGTATTTGTCATCATGACTTCAATAGTTTGTCTTTATTGGAACTAGTATTGGAGATGTTCTCAGTTCCTGATATTAAAACAATTAAATTCCCCTCTTAATTGTATTTTACACTGTCATTTTAAGATGGGGGTACATAATGTTGAGCTCAGCTGGCCACATCAGCATATCTTGCGTGATGGCGGCAGGAAAAGACTCCTCTGCTCGATTTCTCCCCTGGGCTCTGGAGACACCTCACTGATAGCTAAATGGACCAAGGAGTATGCTGTCCGACTCTGGATTCAGCAAAGCTCTGACCAGGTGCTGCTCAATAACTTTAAGACCACTGTCCCTGAAAACAAGAAGGATGTACCTTCTACTTCATAACTAATTGATACTCTAGTTCTACACTGAGCACAATACATCACAAACATTGAGTTCAGAGCGTTAGGCCAACTGTCAGCTTCATCTGAAATACTTTATACCAGTATTTCCCTCCCTAATGGTTACTACGCCTCTGCAATTCCAGCATTATTTCTGTCTAATCAATAATCTAGGTGTCAGTGTACTGTTTGGCCATTCCATGCCGTTTTACTTTCCTCCGACACCTTCTGTTCAGGCTGGAGCATTATAGGCTTTACATCATGTTTGCTACTGAACTACACATATATACAGGCATAAATTAACAATTTACATTCAATTTTCATTAAAAGATATTGAATATTTCAAGCTTACCACAATTCATAGAATAATAAACAGTTTCGTTGACTGGCAATGGATATAGCACAACTCCGATCTGCCGATGTTCCAGGCTTTATTTTATATAAAATATACACTGGTGCTCAACGTACTGCTTCTTAGTAGGTTTATTACAAGATGTGGCAGTGAACAGACGCTCTGAATCAAGTATATTCGCAGCTCTACCCAATGAAACCACGTCTCCACATCTTTTCAAAAAAGTACCCCTTCTATTCGTTTCCCATAACAACGCAAGATAGTATTTATAGCCCGACCAATCGTGTTTAGTCTTATATTTGTTGCGCTCCAATCAATTTGGAGTTAACATGGTAGGCTATTTCCGTAACGTAAGGTTTTTTCAAACACGTTATAAAAAAATTTTATGAGCAGAAATGATTTCATGCTGTCAGGCATCCCCACTATTTTATTTTGGTTATAATTTATTAATTCCTAGACTATTTGCGTAACGTTTTACATATTCTTTGTCAGCAAGCCCTAAGGAACCCAAATATACAAATTTAAAAGAGCTAAGTGGCTGCATTCAAAATATGCAATTTCTTCTACCTCCTGTTTCGAAGATGTGCTGTCTGGGTACTGTAATGTTTTCAAACGTAAACCCATCTAATGTTATCTTTTCTAATAAGCGTTTTTCAGGATTTTAAAACCTAACTCTGGGAAGGTTAGTGTTTTTATCACTGTCCGTCTGAAAAAAAGTTAGTGCATGTGGCCTTACACGCGTGATAGTAGTAATTGTGTATCGCGCGACGCGTGTTGGGGGTGGCATTAATAGCGAGACACGTGTTTAGTGTTGCATGCGTTCCTGATTTTCAGCCCTCCCTTCTTTCTATTTGAGTCCATCTGTTCGTTCGTTTTGGTAACGTAGTATAATTAATGTTAGGATTAATTTAGGTCATTACGCAGTGTGCCTCTCAATGTTTTTCTTAGAAATGCAATACCCGTTTTAATGTGTTGTGGAAACGCTTGTATTTATGCAGTGGCTTATATTTAACGTGGAAACGTTACAATTTGCAGACGAAGCATAACACAAAGGGGATTTCGAGTACTGTCATTGTGACAGCACTGTTCTTTACCATTCTTCTTCCTTTTATTAAATTTATTTGTTAGGCTTTGCATTTACCTTTTAATTTATATATGTGGATTAGAATATTTCACGACAATAATGAAACTTTTGTTACTTTCATACTCTTTTTTCATTAACACCACATCTTATATGAGTACCATGAAGTTTTTTATACTTTGTTAAAGTACATGCATAGTTTTACGTTTTCTTGGTCAAGCAAAATATATAGGGATCTAAGGGTTTTAAAATATTGAAGGCTATAAACAATATTTGTACCCTTTTAAAGTAAAATCCTATCTTCTAAGAGTATGTTATGTAAAGTTTATGTGCATGTATGTGTAAATATTCTAGCATAACTCATCAGGTTTTTATGTGGAACTCACAAGGATGGTGAAAAAGAAGACATATTGACAGAAGGAAAGGAATAAGGATATGACATCATGACAGAATGAAAGAAATTAAGATGTGACATGACAAAAGGAAAGGAAAACGGATGTGACATCATGACAGAAGAAAAGGAATAAGGATGTGACATCATGACAGAAGCAAAGGAATAAGGATGTGACATCATGACAGAATGAAAGAAATTAGGATGTGACATGACAAAAGGAAATGAATACGGATGTGACATGGCAGAAGAAAAGGAAAAAGGATATGACATCATGACAGAAGCAAAGGAATAAGGATGACATCATAACAGAAGGAAAGGAATAAGGATGACATCATGACATAAGTAAAGGAATAAGGCTGTGACATCATGACAGAAGAAAGGGAATAAGGATGTGACATCATGACAGAATGAAAGAAATTAGGATGTGACATGACAAAAGGAGAGGAATAAGGATGACATCATGACAGAAGGAAAGGAATATGGATGAGACATCATGACAGAATGAAAGAAATTAGGATCTGACATGACAACAGGAAAGGAATAAAGATAACATCAAGACATAAGGAAAGGAATAAGGATGACATCATGACAGAAGCAAAGGAATAAGGATGTGACATCATTACAGAAGAAAAGGAATAAGGATGTGACATCATGACAGAGGCAAAGGAATAAGGATGTGACATGACAAAAGGAAAGTAATAAGGATGTGACATCATGACAGAAGGAAAGGAATAAGGATGTGACATCATGACAGAAGGAAAGGAATAAGGATGTGTCTGGAGAGAAAGATAGGGAATGGGGCTGAAAAATAAGGTGAGTTGAAGCGTTTTGTTATTAGCCCGAGAGTTGAAAAGATCTTGGGCACCTGTTGCTTAATTGGTATCTGTGAAAGTGCACTCATTTATAATGTTATTTTTGAATTATTACTTTCATAAACGCAACCATTTGGCAACATTCAATTTGGAAATGGCAACCAAGGTGGAGTGGGTTCAATTCCCAAGGTAAGGGGGGAAAAAGTTACTCTTGGGAGTCATGAACCAGGTTGGTCGGGTCCCCTCTCCCCACTCCCACACATTGTTGTTTAAAGTCCAAAACACTTGTCTGATGATCAGATTACCTCCTGTTATAAAGCTCTGTATAGAGTTTCATATCATTACTGTGAAAGTAAATGCATTTATAATTTATTTTTTGAATAGAGAAGAAAATTTGCCATAATATTCAACCTTGTCAACCATTATATTTAGCCAGTAGGATAGCATGGCACTGTCTCTGGCAAACCTCTACACCCCAAGGTAGAAGAGGAACGACTAAGTAAGTAAGTGTATTCAACCTATGGTATTTAAAAATACTGAAGCAGAAGTTTAGCCAATAGGTTAGCATGGCACTGTCTCTGGCAAACCTCTAAGTAAGTAAGCGTATTCAACCTATGGTATTTAAAAATACTGAAGCAGAAGTTTAGCCAATAGGTTAGCATGGCACTTGTCTCTGGCAAACCTCTAAGTAAGTAAGCGTATTCAACCTATGGTATTTAAAAATACTGAAGCAGAAGTTTAGCCAATAGGTTAGCATGGCACTGTCTCTGGCAAACCTCTAAGTAAGTAAGTGTATTCAACCTATGGTATTTAAAAATACTGAAGCAGAAGTTTAGCCAATAGGTTAGCATGGCACTTGTCTCTGGCAAACCTCTAAGTAAGTAAGTGTATTCAACCTATGGTATTTAAAAATACTGAAGCAGAAGTTTAGCCAATAGGTTAGCATGGCACTGTCTCTGGCAAACCTCTAAGTAAGTAAGCGTATTCAACCTATGGTATTTAAAAATACTGAAGCAGAAGTTTATTTAATCATTTTTGCATAAAACATTAAGATCTATCTCATAAGAGGTTTTTATTTGTGTTTATCTTCTTCAAGAAAATATGGGCATATATTCCCAATATGCCTCAATGGGCGTGTAATGGGATCCTTTATCTTACCTTTTATCGTCTTCTTTTTCTTTGATCCTTAGCAGCCGACTGTCAAAGCAGTCAGTGGCCATCACGCTTGGTGGCTTCTTGTAGGGCAGCAACAAACTGCTTCCACTTTGCTCGGTCAGTGGCCATCCTTCGTATGGTGCCCCAGCTCTGGTTCATTCTTTGCATGTCAGCCTCCACAGGTCTCCTCCAAGTTGTTTATGGTCGGCCTCTCTTTTGCTTTCCTTCAGGGGTCCATAGCATAGCTGTTCTTGTGATGGCATCGTGGTCCCTTCTGAGGACGTGGCCAACCCAACTCCAGATTAATGTTTATGCTTATTAGTAAATACAGTTTACATTGATCAAGGAGAATATTTTTTATTTTTGCATATTGTACTCACAGGGTTCAAATGGACAGTTGGTTTGTGTTAATACATAATTTTGGCAAGACACTCTGTTTAACTACGGTTTTAGTGTTGGACTTTATTTCTTTTCTTTTTTATCGTACGCCCGCTAATACTCGAGGCGAAATCTCAGGTTATTTTTAATGTCTAACCTGACATTGATTTTTTACGTGAGTATCCTATTTTCTTGTACAGAGACAAGTGTCCCTCGCCATTCAGGCAGATACTCGCCGTTTTCGGAGGTACCCATTAGAGCTGGGTCGGCTCAGGAGCCGCCAGTCCCTGGTCGACGACACTCCTTCAAATGTTCTCGCCAGGTCTCGAGTTAATCCAGTCCAAATCCCGGTCGACGAAAAATCCTCAAATGCCGTCGCCCGGGTTTGATCCTGAATCACCCGGTCGCCAGAGCGGTGTTGTAACCACTACGCTAGCGCGGCTCCATGACTTTATTTCTTTTCTTCTTCTTCTCTCTCGTTCGCCCTCAGACTTCTACGTTCATGACTCTAATATTGGCAGTAGTCAGCTGAAGGTTCCTGACATCTCGTTCACCCTCAGACTTGTACGTTCATGACTCTAATATTGGCAGTAGTCAGCTCAAGGTTCTTGACATCTCGTTCACCCTCAGACTTCTACGTTCATGACTCTAATATTGGCAGTAGTCAGCTGAAGGTTCCTGACATCTCGTTCACCCTCAGACTTGTACGTTCATGACTCTAATATTGGCAGTAGTCAGCTCAAGGTTCTTGACATCTCGTTCACCCTCAGACTTCTACGTTCATGACTCTAATATTGGCAGTAGTCAGCTCAAGGTTCTTGACATCTCGTTCACCCTCAGACTTCTACGTTCATGACTCTAATATTGGCAGTAGTCAGCTCAAGGTTCCTGACATCTCGTTCGCCCTCAGACTTCTACGTTCATGACTCTAATATTGGCAGTAGTCAGCTCAAGGTTCTTGACATCTCGTTCGCCCTCAGACTTCTACGTTCATGACTCTAATATTGGCAGTAGTCAGCTGAAGGTTCTTGACATCTCCAGTTTTTCATGGAGAGAAGTAGGTTGTTGCCATATGCTACTCTGTTCCCTGATGCATATTGGGCAGGAGTGCAGCAGATGTTTGGCTTTCATGGGACTGATGCCACAGCTGCAGAGATCTGTTGTACCAAGCCTGTACTTGTGGTATAGATGGTACCTATATCTGTTATGACCAGTGCGTATAGATTTCTTTTGAATTTTGTATATTTTCTCAATGGTAGCAGGTTGTAGCAAAGCACTTCATGTACTGTAGCAGTTTGTCTTACATGATAAAGCTGCCAGCCCCTCCCCCCTACCCCTAGCACTACCTCAGCTTAGTCACCTCCAACTATATGCTTGGTGGGGACTACTGGTCCTGTTTGTGTGTTGTATCCTCAGATATACCCACGAACCACGCTATCTTCTTCTGCGTTCGTCCTGAAAAGAACGTTTGTTGCATTGTGTCACCGTTTACAGCAAAGCTGCAATATTTGCGTCTTTCGGCCCGACACATCCGGTTTCAGCATGGCATTTTTGTTACCGGGTTAGCCTTCCCTCTTTGATCCCTGCTCTCTCAGCCAGACTGCAGTGATGCAGCCTGTTTCCAGGACCACCACTTGGAGGTGGAGCAGGGTCTTGGTCAGCTCTGGTTCGCTGACCCTGACGGCAAGCAGTCAAGCTATGGCACTGTTGCTGCGTCTTCGGTCCCAACCACACTATCTGATACTGAGCTATCGTCATGATTATCACGCTTCAACCCCCCATGGAGCATAGGGCCTTCAACAAACGTAGACCAAGTCTTCCTTCCAGTGCTATCAGCTCCAGTTTTTTCCTTCTCTTCCTCGTCATTTTCATTTCTGTCTCTAGTTCACTTTTTTTTCCTTTTTTTTTTTTTCTTTTTTTTTTTAAGTGGATTAACTCTGCTTTTTTTTTTTTAGTGGATTACCTTTGCTTTATTTTTTTTTACCCTGGGTATTCCAAAGTAAGGACTTTCTTGAAGTGCTATCATTAGGTTTCTTCAGTGTGTGTCCTATCCATCTCCAGCGTCTTCTTCTCATCTCTTGTTCCACTGGCACTCATCTGGTTCTTGTCATACCACATCAATTTTTTTTCATGCAACCACCTATTTTTGAAAGTCTTTAGCTTTTTAGTTGTTGTTAATGTTTGTTGTTCTCCATGTTATACTGATCTATAAAAAAAGATAGTCCCATTGCAGATACTGCCGTAGGGAAGTAAAGTGTTAGAGACTTCCCTATACTAGGTCCAGAGGTGGGAGGGGGGGTGACCTATTCCCTTCCTCGCTGCCTTTTTCTTCCCTAACTCAAGATATCGTGAATTTAACCCAGCACCTTTGCCATGAGAAACCAGCGCTCTAACCACCCTGTCAATCGAATGCTCTATACTGATCTATACATGGCTTTAACTGTAACTGTGTACAGGACCAGGTCCACTCGTGCCATAAAGCATTGCGAAGAGCTGAATTTTTCATTCTTCTGCTAAGTTTGGCCTTAAGGATTATCTTCATTGCACATGGACAACTCCATCAGTGCTCTGATCTTCTCTGTTAGATCACACAAGGAGGATCTCAGCACAGTGCACAGACTCTGTAGCATCGGTGAGAATCCCAATGTGTGTATATGGGAATCACACATTCTATAAATATGTTTGTGGTGGGTAGGTTTCTAATTTTAAAATTTTTCCAGGGCAGCGGCCTTATGGCTTATTCTTTACGATTTCCAACTACTGTGGGATTTTTAACATGTGCAGCTTGCACACAGGACCTCCTATTTTTTCACCCTTATCCAAGAAGGCTAAGCATCCAATCTCACTGCCCAGGAGACCAGGGTACGACATCATTAGGACTACTGGTTCTATAAAACAATTTCCATAAATTATATTCCCTCCACTGGGAATCGAACGTTGTACCTTTAGATTTAGAGGCAGACACCATATCTCTTAGCCACTCTGACCGCTGAGCTAAGTGTGTATAGGCCTAAGTCTTGGTTTATTATTAAGTTTAGGTTTAGTATTATGTGTGTATAGGCCTAAGGCTAGGTTTATATAATTTGCTTTAAAGTAGTATTGATTGCCGTGTACATTGTTTGATCAGTGTCTGGAGTCTTTTACAGAGAAATCTAGCTTGCAAATGATTAACTCTTACACACTTAAAAAGTGCAGACAAGAACAAATTACATATATGAAACATAAAGGTGATTCTGTTGATAAATTTTAGTCCGGCTCTTACATATTTCGTAAACAAACTTCCGTAGCTGTTTAGTTCCATAAGGTCGACAAACCCTTCTTATATATCAAAGTCTGTATTTCAAGATTTGTACTTTCTTCTTATTCTTATTTGATCCTTAGCCACCGGCTGTCAAAGCAGTCAGTGGCCATCACGCCTGGTGGTGTCTTGTAGGGCAGCAACAAACTGCTTCCACTTTTTTCGGTCGGCGGCAATCCTTCTTAGAGTGCCCCAGCTCTGGTTCATTCTTTGCATCTCGGCTTCCACAGTTCTCTGCCAAGTTGTTTTTCATTGGGCTCTCTTTTGCTTTTCCTTCGGGGGTCCAAAGCATAGCTGTTATTGTGATCCCGTCGGGGTCTCTTCTGAGGACATAACCAACCCAACTCCAGCGTCTGCCAGCTATGATGGTGTGCGTGTCCTCTTGGTTACTCCGAGTAAGTAGTTCTTGGTTAGTGATAGTATTTGGCCAAAAGATTTGGAGAATTTTCCTTAGGCAGATTGTGTGGAAGAAGGACAGTTTTGACATTTCCTTCTCTTACTCTCCACCATAGAGAAGCACAGAAAGTACATAGCTCTCATATAATCTTAATTTGGTGTTTGTGCTGTACTGGGAAGATGTTTACATGTTGTTGAGACTAGCAAAGGCTTACTTTCAATTCGCATGATTTGTATTTCAAGATTTGTACTTTCAATCAATCAATCAATCAGTACTTTAAGTTCCCCAAGGAGCATATGCATTCAACAAACATGTGCCAAGTCCTCCTGTCATGTGGCATCAGCTCAAGCTCCTCCTCATCTTTTTCACTTCTGTCTCCAGTTCTCTTCTCCATGAATTTATCTTGGTCTACCTCTGCCTGTCTTACCCTGAGGGTTCCAGAAAAAGGACCGCATTCAGTAAGCATGATTAATTCTCTAGATCTGAATGGGCAGCAAATCAGTCATGAAAGAAATGTGAATGTGAGTTGGCCATTTTTTGGACAAAATATTTAGCAAACATTCCTGAACTCATCAGACAAAAAGATTGTCAAATTTTGCGTTAAATTTTCTTATTAACTTGAAAACTGTGTTTTATCATTTGCATCTAAGGCTGTTTGTAACTGGGTAATAGTAGTAGGACTCCCCTTCAGTCATGGCTGACTACAGGAATGCGCTACAGAGGTGGTAGCTCTCAGCTGCTTGCTGCTTTTGCTTGTTGTGAGAGCTTCGTTTTACCCCATCTGACGTAGCGACGTAGGGAACTTCATGCTCCCAGGTTGCTGGATTTATGTCTTGTGCCTTCATGTCTTTCGTGTACACATCTTTGAACCTCAGCTGTGTTCACCCAGCTGTTCTTTTGCCATTGGTCAGTTGTCGGTAGAAGATATCTTTAGGGAAATGACCATCTTCCTTCTTCTTCTTCTTCCGTCCTTAGCCAACGACCGGCAAAGCAGTCAGCAGTGGCCATTACGCCTAGTGGCGTCTTAAGGGCAACAGCGAATAGATTTTCTTTGCCGTTGTTCCCATCACTCCTAATGGCGTCTTTAGGGCAACGACAAATCAATCCATTTGTCGTTGTTTCCGTAATCAAAGTGACTGGCAAACGGGTGATCAGCCCGTTGGGCATCTTCCTTGTTGCGGACATAACCAAGCCAGTGTAGTCTGCGCTGTCTAAGCAGTGTATACATGCTTTGAAGGCCAGCACGTGACAACACCTGGACATTTGTTGCTTTTTCCTTCCAGGAAATACCAAGGACGTTGTGTAGACACCTTAGATGGAAGGTATTGAGCCTTCTTTCCTAGTTAGCTTAGGTTGTCCATGTTGCTGTAACTGAGTACATAGTCAAAATATACATGTCGTGAATAAACTTATTCAATCAGTAGACAGTTTTTAAAAAATTTTCAGTTGAACAACCTAATTTTTCCATTTGAGTATGGTCTGGAGAATTTCTCTTCTCACTCACTACACCTGTGGCTGAGTAGAAAAAAATAGGTTGCCAGTTATGCAGTAGGTCCTTGGTAGTCAACCTAGTAGCTGTATAAATCTACTTTAGAAACACTGAGCTCTTTAAAGATCTAAAAGGTCAAGGTAGTACCATAGCAGATACTGCCGTAGGGAAGTGAAGTGTTAGAGACTTCACCATATGAGGTCCAGCATCAAGAGGTGGGGGTGAATAGTTCCCTTCCTCGCTGCCTTTTCCTACCCTAACTCAAAGTCAGGTACCCATTTACAGCTGGGTAGACTGGAGAGTGTCGGTACCAAGATCGAACCCTGCACCTTTGCCACAAGAGAACAACGCTCTAATCACTCTGTCAATCAGACGCTCTTTGAAGATTTACATTTATAAAGTCATGTCTATTTTCAGGTTTCAGTCTATTAATGTAATCAAATCTAAAGGTCTTTTATATTTGGACATGCGCCCTAATATAACTGACTAGGTTGAAAGGGACGCGCCTCGCCAAAACGAGGTTTCAGTCTATGTGAAATTAACCCTCTATTGGGCCATTTATGAAATAGTTGGAAAAAAAATTCTTGGAGTGGTTTTTGTGGCTGTCCCATGTCTGAAAAGTGGTGTGAAGGTTAATTTTGGGCAAAAAAATGTTTAGTTAGTGTTTTATGGGTATGTTGCCAATTGGCAACATATCACCATTAAGGTTGGGAACATTTATTGTTGCCATTTGGCAACATATATCTTTTAACTATGTTTTTATGTCTAACAACATCTATTTCACCTTTTTTTACTCCCTACCTACATTTAATATTTAAACAGTAAATAGCAGACAACAAAATTTTGAAACTTCATGAAGTTAAGTGTAATTTATACAGAAATGCCACACATACAATAAGAAAAAAACATTTTGATAGTTACTTGAAAAAAAAAAAATCTTCTGTCTCGTGACAGAACAATTCACAGCTACACTCATGTTTCATGAAATACTTTGAAACAGTTTGAATGTTTATTGAGGCAAAGTGTAGGTTACTCTTCTTTACAGACAGTTTTTATGGAGTAATCAGGAAGTTTGCATCTCCCTTTTTGGTGACGGAATTTGTGGCCAAATGTCAGTTCTGACATGAAAAGAGGTACATTTGCTGTTTGCCCTCTCTTCTTTTTAGCCACCAGCTGTGTCTCAGTGCTTCCTGATGGCCTTCCCCTTTTATTATTTTCACTTTTTCCTGCTTTTAGGAGACACAAAGCAATCTGCAACTTAAAAGTAAATAATGGTAGTCTGTCCTTTTTTTCCATACCATCCTTACACACATCTGAACAATAAGTTAGCCAAGCTTGCACCACAGAAACATCCAGGAATGAAACAATTTCTGTGGTACCATTTTTTGGATCTAATAGGTATACGATAGTTATGAAGCAAGGAAGCAAATCTACCCCTTTGAACATGTTATATTCTTTCACAATTGTCAAGAAATGTTATTTCCTTCTTGGCTTTTTCTGTCCCATCTTGTTATGACTAACATGAATCTGGTTCAACTGCTGCATAGGTGCTTAGCAGTGGGACTGCCTTACTGGCATACCATGTGATAGCTCTCCATGTGGCTCCGTTTGTTTCTGCAGTGATGACCCTCTTCCTTTCGTTTTCAGTTCCTTATCGGAACACAGATTACAAACCTTTCAGTTTTTGCGCGGAAGTGCCAAGACATGCAATGCCTTTTGTATAGGAGGCATGCCTGCAATGCTGGCGAATTAAACCAGTTGTCAAAATATACTTTATGCCATTTTTAGGGATACGTTGAAGAAGTTCACACGATATTAGTTATTCCTAAATCAGGTTGGCCAGGACACACGTCAATTTTTTGTAAGTGTAAATTTCAAAATCATGAATCAAACCAGAAATGCTTGAACAAACGAAGACTTTATAGCCCCACTTTTTGGGTTTCTTTGGGTTGTACTGACGCAGAGATGATTGACCTTTGAATGGGATAACTTGTCATCAATGCTCAGCCTTTCTGCTGGTTTTATTGAATTGAATTTCACTTTCAGAGCGTCAACTAAAGGTCTTAATTTGAACAATTTGTCGCCTTCATTGTCTTTTGTTGTTTGTCAAAATTGCATGAATGTTTTTTTGATTTCTTTAAACCTCTTGTTATTGTCATAGTATCAGCAACAAGTCCATTGTGATGCGTTGTAGAGTCCCAGTACAATTTACAAAAATGGGCATTCATAAAATACTTCATAAACGCAATTCCAAAAACTGTTCCAGTTTGGCTGGCTAATCTGAGAGGCCTCATGATGCTTTTCTGGATGCTGTACCTGTTTGATTCAGTGCCCATATGTGCCATTGTATCATTATCAATGAATCTGCGGAAGTATTCTATTGGTTCTGAGGTAACTGATACGTGTGCCGAATCAATTGTTAGAGAAGGGCGGAGCTTCAGAAGATTTTATCTGAGGGTAAAGGTGTCTCCATAGCATCCGACGACGATCAAAGGTTACATCTGTTTTTATGATGCAGATGATTCTGAAAAAAAAGAAAACAAAGATATTAATTTTTCTGTGCAACATAAAACAATCATTTATTGAAAATGGTGTACATGTTATTATTCTGATAATAGTAATAAATAAAAATTATTCTAATCCACATTATGGTATAAAGCGTTCCACAAGTAAGTCTATCAGCCGATATTTTTACCTGATGGACTAGGCTGAAAAGTGTAATAGGTTGTACACTGATGGACAAGGCTACAACTGCAGTTGAAATAAAGTGGCCACATTAAAAAAAAAAAAACATCAATTAAATTCAACAAACCTGAATCGGTTGTGTCCGAGGAAGGGCCGGGTTGCCACGTGTTATCCAGGATGTCTTCAGCCTCACTGTCTGACAGCTCACTATCGCTAGAAGCCTCAGGTATTGGTCTATAGATTGTAGTCTTTTGGCTGTAAAACTTTTAGGATCCATTGTGTTTAACTGTAGATGCCCTGTTAAAATTTAAAAAAATGACAACATTCAAATTTTGTTAATTCAAAAGTTTTTTTATACAAAATTGTTTAATCATGTTCTTGATACATTATGTTTTGTGATTAAAATTTCAGTGGGTAATGTTACATGATTTGGTTCTAAAAGTCAATCTAGATGAAAAATATGTTTTATATTTACAATATTATTAGTAATTTAACTGGTAATTCTACTATTTACATTGACCTTTTTAGGATACATAAAATTGCAAATAACAACTTTTTTTTAAATGATGAAGTTTAATCAATTATAATGAGAATAACAAGGTTGCCAATAGAGGGTTAAGAATAAGTACAGCCTATATTTAACTTTTATCTCTGCTACAAGATTTGCCTTCTGCTATCATTTTGACACCAGCTTTGAAAAATTAAAACTAAGTATTTAACCGAAAGTTAACTTCACATTAATGAAAAATTAGTTTTCTAGATTATTCAGTTCATCTGACAAAGTGATACTTTGTATACATGTAAGATAGTTTGCATACTTGTCAACTTGTACAGGAAAGGGATAATCTGTACAGGAATTTAACATTTTTGTTGGTGTACAGCTATTTAAGCTTAGTTGGGACTGTTCTACTTGGGTCTGTAGGGGGTGGGATTTTAAACTTATTTAATATACTTGTTACAGATAAGTAAAACTCATTTGATTTACTTGTTACAGATAAGTTAAACTCATTTAATATACTTGTTACAGAACAATTCAGCTAATGCTCCTGTTATAGATGAGATAAACTCATTTCATACTCGTTGTAGATAAACTCTGTCATTTAATTTTTATAGGCATAATCAATGAAAGTTTTTATAAATTTTACTCATGTGCTTGTGAATGATAATTCAGTGGAATAAGAGATGAAAAGATGATACAGTCGATGAATAGGTTATCCATATCAGTGTGCTTTATTACGTGCCGGTGGGAGGGGGCTAATCTAAAATTAACAAGGTTACACATTTTTTTCCCCCTCTGTATTCCTTGGGATCTACCGCTGTATCACAATCAACCTGTTGCCCTGGTCTCGATGGACGAAAAGTTTATGTATTTATGATAGGTAAAGTTATATAATTGTTATTGAAAATGTCATGAATGTTTTTGTGATAGGTAAAGTTATATAATTGTTATTGAAAATGTCATGAATATTTTTGGGATAGGTAAAGTTATATAATTGTTATTGAAAATGTCATGAATGTTTTTGTGATAGGTAAAGTTATATAATTGTTATTGAAAATGTCATGAATGTTTTTGTGATAGGTAAAGTTATATAATTGTTATTGAAAATGTCATGAATGTTTTTGTGATAGGTAAAGTTACATAATTGTTATTGAAAATGTCATGAATGTTTTTGTAATAGGTACAGTTATATAATTGTTACTGAAAATGTCATGAATGTTTTTGTGATAGGTAAAGTTATATAACTGTTATTGAAAATGTCATGAATGTTTTTGTGATGGGTAAAGTTATGTAATTGTTATTGAAAATGTCATGAATGTTTTTGTGATAGGTAAAGTTATATAATTGTTATTGAAAATGTCATGAATGTTTTTGTGATAGGTAAAGTTACATAATTGTTATTGAAAATGTCATGAATGTTTTTGTAATAGGTAAAGTTATATAATTGTTACTGAAAATGTCATGAATGTTTTTGTGATAGGTAAAGTTATATAATTGTTATTGAAAATGTCATGAATGTTTTTGTGATATGTAAAGTTACATAATTGTTATTGAAAATGTCATGAATGTTTTTGTAATAGGTAAAGTTATATAATTGTTATTGAAAATGTCATGAATGTTTTTGTGATAGGTAAAGTTATATAATTGTTATTGAAAATGTCATGAATGTTTTTGTGATAGGTAAAGTTATATAATTGTTATTGAAAATGTCATGAATGTTTTTGTGATGGGTAAAGTTATGTAATTGTTATTGAAAATGTCATTAATGTTTTTGTGATAGGTAAAGTTATATAATTGTTATTGAAAATGTCATGAATGTTTTTATGATAGGTAAAGTTATATAATTGTTATTGAAAATGTCATGAATGTCTTTATGATAGGTAAAGTTATATAATTGTTATTGAAAATGTCATGAATGTTTTTATGATAGGTAAAGTTATATAATTGTTATTGAAAATGTCATGAATGTTTTTATGATAGGTAAAGTTATATAATTGTTATTGAAAATGTTTTTGTGATAGGTAAAGTTATATAATTGTTATTGAAAATGTCATTAATGTTTTTATGATAGGTAAAGTTATATAATAATAATAATAAATTCGTTATAGATAAGCTCTTTTATATGTTTTTGTTATAAACTAAATTCTTGTCATGTTCTTGTTATAAACACTAAGCATTTTTTATGGTCCTTTCACTAGTTGCCACGGTAAACAGTTTTACATGATTTGGTAACTAACCCAAATCACTGAAAAATATGAACATAATATAAATTTTCCAGTGTTCTACAACAACCATGCTTTGGGAATTTGTTTTCCGGTGGCAACTTAAAATCTCGAACCAGATCAGAAAGTGTTTCAGTACATTTTTCATTCGTTTTATTACTAAAATTAGATCGACACTCTGAGCGGCTCGCGGTCCAAATGATAGGATTTCAAAAGCCGGTCCCACCGGCTCGCGGTAGTTAATGTGTTAATATACTTGTTACAGGTAAGTTAAACTTATTTAATATACTTGTTACAGATAAGTTAAACTTATTTAATATACTTGTTACAGGTAAGTTAAACTCATTTAATATACTTGTTACGGATAAGTTAAACTCATTTAATATACTTGTTACAGGTAAGTTAAACTTATTTAATATACTTGTTGCAGATAAGTTAAACTTATTTAATATACCTGTTACAAGTAAGTTAAACTCATTTAATATACTTGTTAAACACAAGTTAAGCTCATTTAATATGCATTTTACACATAAGTTAAACTCATTTAATATACTTGTTACAGTTAAGTTAAACTTATTTAATATACTTGTTACAGGTAAGTTAAACTCATTTATTACATTTGTTACACATAAGTTAAACTCATTTATTACATTTGTTACGCATAAGTTAAACTTATTAAAAATACTTGTTACAGATAAGTAAAACTCATTTGATTTACTTGTTACAGGTAAGTTAAACTCATTTAATATACTTGATACAGAACAATTCAGCTAATGCTCCTGTTATAGATGAGATAAACTCATTTCATACTCGTTGTAGATAAACTCTGTCATTTAATTTTTATAGGCATAATCAATGAAAGAAGTTTTTATAAATTTTACTCATGTGCTTGTGAATTATAAACTCAGTGGAAGAAAAGATGATACTATTGATGATTAGGTTACACATTGAGGAAACCTGTTAGTAGCCTTACAAGGTAGTCCTTATTCTGGAACCCCCAGAGTAAGAGAGTTAGAGGGAGACTAAAAGGCACATGGAGAAGAGAACTGGAGATATAAGATCTTAAGTGGATAGCACGGGACAGGAGGAAGTGGCATGAATTTGTTGATGGCCTGTGATCTTTGGGGAGCTGAAGGGAATTGATTATGATGATGTCAAGGGAGTGGCAGCACTTCAGGTCAAGAATTCCAAGTGTTGCATTTCTGTTTTATTTCTCTTTTTCTTCTAGATTTTTCTATTGTATAGTTGGGAGATAATACTCTTTTTTTTTTTTTTTTTTTTACCTGATGATATGTCTATATGCTGCCAGCTTGCAAGATCTGTCCCATTTGGCTCTCAGTACAGGCAAAAACCTGTCTATGTCACCTGGCAGGTGGGTGCGGCTAACTGCAATGCCAGTAAACGTATTTCTGCTGGCAGGAAGAATCAACATGTTTTCCATTTATTGACTTGACTTTGATCCATTGTTATTGAGCGTCCGCTCTTGGTGACCTTGATGCCATTATGTGGTTCGTATTAGTTTTTTCTGGGCTGCAGTAAAGTGTATTGTCTATGGATGGGTTGTGTGGTAGGAGTTGTCTCATTCCCTGAAGTGCAGGTCACAGTAGTAGATGGTGTTCTACTGTCTCCAACGGATTTGGGCAGTGTCTACATTTTGCTATACTTTGTGAACACATTCTGTTTCTCTGGCCATTTAGTGTATATTATTATTAATTATATTATTATTATTGTAAGTTTGTACAGGATGGGGAAGCCAGCCCCATGCCCAACCCTCCTTAGTAGCCTTTTACAGCATGCTTAGTAGGTAACAGTGTTACTCCTCCTTCAGGCCCTGGTAACACATGGGGGAGGGGCCCTGGTAACACATGGGGGGCCCTGGTAACACATGGGGGGGCCTGGTAACACATGGGGGGGGGCCTGGTAACACATGGGGGGGGGGGGGGGGGAGAGGGGGACAGAGAAGAGAGCTGGATATAACAAATGAAAGATTAAGGAAGACACTGAAAGACTTGTTGAGTTAATGGCATGGACTAGAAAAACTTGGCATAAGTTTTTTGAAGACCTATGTCCGTCCTATTGGCGTTAATGGATAATGAATAAAAACAGTATTGTATATAGCCATGAAGTTTATGATTTGTCTGTACAATGTAGACAGTTTTAATATGTTTAGCTCATCATTATTCAGTAATAAAAAAACTGATTTTAACAAAAAAGAAAAAAAAATTCATTAATTACTCTGTGTGTAGATATTCTTACCAGCTTTTTTTGGACAAATGAAAGCAACTCTGCTGTTATTTTAACATTAAAAGCAGTTTATAATCATTGCTATATGGCAGTTTCATGAATCATTGCTCTCTGGCAGTCTTATTAATCACTGTTATATGGCAGTCTTATTAATCACTGTTATATGGCAGTCTTATTAATAATTGCTCTCTGTAGGTCTTGTTAATCATAATTAGTATATGAGAGAGATTCAAGTTATGTCATCTATGTATAGTGCAGTGTAAAGATATGCCAGCAGTACCTCAATATATCAGCAGTGGCAATTACATCAGCAGTGATGGAGTGAATAAGTGGGGTCAAGGTACGTCAACAGTGTCAAGTATGTATGTAGGGTCTAGGTATGTCAGCAGTATCAAGTATATAAGTAGGGTCTAGGTATGTCAGCAGTGTCAAGTATATAAGTATGGTCTAAGTATGTCAGCAGTGTCAAGTATATAAGTAGGGTCTAGGTATGTCAGCAGTGTCAAGTATATAAGTATGGTCTAAGTATGTCAGCAGTGTCAAGTATATAAGTAGGGTCTAGGTATGTCAGCAGTGTCAAGTATATAAGTATGGTCTAGGTATGTCAGCAGTGTCAAGAATATATGTAGGGTCTAGGTATGTCAGCAGTGTCAAGTATATAAGTAGGGTCTAGGTATGTCAGCAGTGTCAAGTATATAAGTAGGGTCTAGGTATGTCAGCAGTGTCAAGTATATAAGTATGGTCTAAGTATGTCAGCAGTGTCAAGTATATAAGTAGGGTCTAGGTATGTCAGCAGTGTCAAGTATATAAGTATGGTCTAGGTATGTCAGCAGTGTCAAGTATATAAGTAGGGTCTAGGTATGTCAGCAGTGTCAAGTATATAAGTAGGATCTAGGTATGTCAGCATTGCCAAGTATATAAGTAAGGTCTAGGTATGTCAGCCATACATGCCACATGCTATGGTTTACCCATAATCTGTACAAGGTGTTTGCGTTTTCAGATGTGTACACCCTGTACATAATTTATGTACAGGTTTTCTAACCCATTCCCCTTATCACTGTGTCTCAGAGTTCTTTTATAAGATCCTATTGAACACAGGAATTCCCAGTCTGTTAGTGATAATTAAACACAGAAATAGACTAAATGATGACACCATCACATTATTTTTACAGTGTAAAATAAATTCAGACATTTATTGTTTGGGTTTTAAAATAAGTGAAGACCTGCTTTAAAAGGCAAAGTCCCTGTGCCTCATTTATAATGCAGCCCACTGTAATTAAAAATATTTTTACACGAATTAACTCTTTTTATATGTTTTTTCCGTCTGTACAGGTTTTGCTGGTCTTTGTACAGGGTTTTGGATTTTTTGTACAGGTTTTTCATCTCTGAGGTGTGGCATGTATGGTCCGCAGTGTCAGGTATATAAGTAGAGTCTTGGTATGTCAGCCGTGTCAAGTATATAAGCAGGTCTAGGTATGTCAGCACTGTGTCAAGTAGATAAGTAGGATCTAGGTATGTCAGCAGTGTCTACTTAATTCTCATTTTCTTTCCCTCTTGTCTCTTGTTTGTTTGTCCCTGACGAAGGCCTTGTGGCCGCAACGTAGGTTTTTCTTCTCCTTTCTCCTTGTAAGACGTATTACTATTTGTGTGTGTGTATATTTTTTTTTCCCATTCAACTGTTTTTCCCCCGTCTTACGGCAGTTCTCCTCAAATACTTATATTATACCCCATTACTGACTGCATTGTCTACCTGTTTGCTCACTTTTCACCTTTATCTCCTCTCTTACTTTCGATCTATTCACCTACTTTCATTGTTTATTATTTTTTTATTTATTCTTTGTATCTATAAATTTAATTATTTTTATATTTAATTCTGTATTTTTATTTTTGTGTGTGGTCTCACTCGATTTGCCACTATGCCTTCACTGAAACACTTCATTAATTCACTTCGGTCTTCTATAACCACCTCCTTTAGCCTCTTACCACCTGATATATCTTGCACTGCAATTGATTTTGCATTTGCTACATTCAAGAAAACTAGATTCACTTGCCATCTCCACTTTATCCGCACCTGCCTCCGCCTTAAAGTTCTCCCTCATGGCTTCACTTCTCACTTCAACACCTCGGCTGGCCAACTTCACCCTCGCGAACATCGCCTCTTACAGCGCATCGAGACCACATGTGGGTTCCAGCGTATGCGGGCTGTCGCAGCTATCCATTCCCGCCTCCTGGCAGATATCAGTTCTCAGCAGTCTCAGCTTCTACTCCGCTTACGTAGTCTCACCTCCAGCTATTTTCCTGCCTTCCCCATTATCCGCATCATTATCCATACCCTCAACCGACAACTGTATGATTTTCTATCCGCCAAGAAAAAGGATAAACTTTCCTGCCTCTGTCCTACCCCTGATACTGTCCCTGCCTCCTCTACTCCATCTCGTTCCCAGGTTGTTTGTATTCCCCCTGATCTTGCCCTCTCTGAGGGTGAGCTTTCGGTCCTCAGCAAGGGCTTGCACTTTGTCCCTCTCCAACCATCCTCTGATCAGTACAATCTCCTCCAAGATGTCCATCGGTTTCATCGCCGTCTGCGACTTCAGTTCCATTTCCGCAACAATGATAATCCTCAGAGATCGCAGGCTGAATCAGATGATGCCTTTGCACGCTTTGCTCCTTCCAAGAATAAGAATTTTACACCCTCTCCTGGGGCTTCCCACGCTCTTGATTTATATATTCAGAAAACCCTCCATGACATTCAGCAACTCCAACCTCAATGCCTGCGTTATTCCAACCTTTCTTCTGATGAGTCTCATGCCCTCTCGAAGCTCCGCCGCAGAGATGACATTGTCATCAAACCGGCAGACAAAGGAGGTGCCATTGTGGTATGGCGCAAGGACCTTTACCTCCAAGAAGGTAATAAGCAGCTCACGAGCAGCTCCTTAACCAGTGCCGTGACAATGATGCGACAGTCCTAAATAATCGTCTGGTCCATGACACCATCAAAAGTCTTATCGCCAACAAGTCCTTACCTTCTAGCGCTTCTCATCTCCGTATTGACAATAGTGGTCTGGGCAAGCCTGTGTTTTATATGCTTCCCAAAATCCATAAACCCTCCAACCCTGGGAGACCCATTGTCTCTGCGTGTGCCTGTCCCACCGAACGTATATCAGACTTTCTCGACGGCATCTTCCAGCCTATTGTAGAGCAGCTTCCTTCCTTCTTAAAGGACACAAACCATGCTCTTACTACTTTTTCCTCTATTCAGCTTTCTCCAGACCGTACCTACCGTTTATTTCTGTTAGATGTTTGCTCACTTTACACTTCCATTCCTCACTCTGATGGTCTCCGAGCTCTCCGGTTTTTCCTGGACCAGCGCACGCACCCCTCTATTGCTACAGAGACTCTCCTGCGCCTTGCAGAACTTGTCCTTCGACTCAATTCCTTTGAGTTCAATGGACAGTTCTTTGACCAAATTAGTGGAGTTGCCATGGGCACCAAGATGGGTCCCAGTTATGCCTGCCTCTTCATGGGCTACCTGGAGTATCAGGTGTGGCAGCAGTATCCTGGACCTTTCCCATTGATGTATCATAGATACATCGATGATGGCATAGGTCTCACCGATATGCCAGAGGTTGACCTATCTAGGTTCATTAATTTCATTAACAACTTCCACCCTGCGATCCAATTCACCTCTCACATCTCCACTGTCTCTGTTAATTTCCTTGACATTGCTGTCACCATCACTCCCCCCCCCCCCCCCCCCCCCCCTCCCTTACCTTCCCTTCCACTCCCGCCCCCCCACCCCCCCCCCCCCCCCCCCCCCACCTCACTACTTCGGTGTACTACAAACCCACCGATGCACACAGTTACCTCCTTTATACTTCCTCTCATCCTCCGGCTTGTCGGGACTCCTTGCCTTTCTCACAACTTCTCCGCCTCCGTCGGTTATGCCAAGATGATGACAACTTTCTATGCTGAGCACAAGAAATGTTGGACTTCTTTCGTAACAGACAGTATCCAGAAGATGTTCTTACCTCTGCCTTAGAGCGTGTTCTCCCTATCTCACGTCTAGAGGCCCTCAGACCCCACCAAAACACCTCCTCTGATAGAGTCAAGTTAATAATGACCTATCACCCTCACAACACTGCTGTCAAAAGGATCCTGTATCGTCACCTACCTCTCCTCCAAGCTGACCCAGTGGCGCGGGAAGTGTTTAATGAGCCACCCTTGCTGGCATATAGACGGGATAAAAATTTGAGGGACCTCCTAGTCCACAGCCGTTTGAAAACCGTCAACGATGGCCACTTTGGAACCAAGCCATGTAAGCGTACACGATGTAAGACATGTCAGTATGTAATCGAAACACGTTCAGTCTCGTTCCCTAACGACAAGTTCACCATCACCCATGCCTTCACATGTGAGTCACGCAACGTCGTTTATGCAATTATATGCAAACGTTGCACCATTACTTACATCGGCCAAACGGGCACACGACTGGGCGACCGATTCTGCAGACACCTCTACGACATCTCTCAGTTTAAATCCACACCTGTGGCCATCCACTTCAATGGCTCTGACCACCACGGTGCCACTGACATCCAGGTGACAGCCATCAGATTCTGTTCCTCGGACGCCAACAGTCGGTTTCGCCAGGAACAACGCCTCATCCATCTTATGGGTTGCCTCAAACCACACGGTTTGAATACCCAACATTCTTTTGTCTGAGACGCCTTTCTCTATCGAGTCCCAGTTGTGTTATGACTGTCTACTTTGATGTGATCACGCCTTTTTTTTTTTTAAATTTAGTAATTATTTTTTTTATTATATATATATATATATTTATATATATATATATATATATATATATATATATATATATATATATATATATATATATATATATATATATATATATAAAATTTATTTATTTTATTATTTTTATTTTATTTATTTATTTTTTTATTTTTCCTCACTCTTTTCCAGTCCTTGTTTTCATTATTTCTTATTTTTTTGTTTTTAAAAAGACTTCCTATTTCCCGTTTAGTGGCAGCCATCTTGCTTCACATGTGACTGGACATAAAGGGAGGTTTTTTTTTTCTCTTATTTTTATAGTTTCATGTTCTCTACTTAATTCTCATTTTCTTTCCCTCTTGTCTCTTGTTTGTTTGTCCCTGACGAAGGCCTTGTGGCCGCAACGTAGGTTTTTCTTGTCCTTTCTCCTTGTAAGACGTATTACTATTTGTGTGTGTGTATATTTTGTTGTTGTTGTTGTTTTTTTTCCCATTCAACAAGTATATTGTTAAGGTCTAGGTATGCCAACAGTGTGTTAAGTATATAAGTAGGGTCTAGGTATGTCAGCAGTGTCAAGTATATTATTAAGGTATTGGTATGTCATCAGTGTGTCAAGTATATAAGTAAGGTCTTGGTATGTCAGCAGTGTGTCAAGTATACAAGAAGGGTCTAGGTATGTCAGCAGTGTCAAGTAAATAAGTAGGGTCTAGGTATGTCAGCAGTGTCAAGTAAAGCTGTAGGATCAAGGTATGTCAGAAGTGTCAAGTACAGTAGTAGGGTCAAGGTGTGCCATCATTGTCAGCTGTACCAGAAGTGTTGAATATATCAGTAGGATCTAAGTATGACAGCAGTGTGAAGTAAAGCTGTAGGGTCTAGATATTTCAAGGGTATCAGCATGTGCTAGCAGTGCCATGGGATGTTAGTAGTGCCAATGTATGCCAGTAATGTGAACGTTTGCTGATAATGTCAAGGTAGGTCGTTAGCATCAGTGTGTGTTAGTAGCTTCTATATCATGTCATGTGTCAGTAGCCGTAATGTATGTCACGTCATTAGCTTTATTGTACGTCATTTCAGTAGCCTTAATTTCTGTCATGGCATGTCAGTAGTGTCAAGGTTGGAGCACATGGGGCGGGTTTACATGTTACATAATTTCTTAATGAGATCTGTTCACTCTGTTTGAGGTTGCCGTACATTCATGCCGCACGCATAAATCATGGGAAGCTAAATAATATACATGTTTATCATTTAAAGCCTGCTCATTCTATTTATGCCATTAGGCATCTCGGTGAAATTTTGCGTTATTGATGTTATGTGCTTGTGACATTGGCTCGTGTGAAACCATATTTTGTAATGATATCGTTATTGCTATCTGTACATGTACTTCTTTCTTTTACTTATGTGTATCCAATTGTATCAATGACCTAAAATTACTATGGATCACAGCAGTGATACTGTGTTTGTATACTTTGTTACATCCATGTTTATCTTAGTGTGATGTTATAGAGATATGAGGAAGAACCATTGTTGTGAAGTTTTTTTAAATTAAAATGAAAAATAACAGCATGTTTTTGTTTCATTTCGTTGTTAGTAAATAAATAAGGGGGCTGCTGTAAAACTGGTCAGGAAATACCCTTGTAAATATATACATTAAAAAAAATTTGTGGCTGACGAAGAGTGAACCCCGTAGTGTCACGTGTTTCCTGTGTAATTTGTAAAGCTGATTCCATACCATGTTTTTTAAAATGTATATATTTATTTCATTTCTTTGGAATAATTGCCTATTCGATATTTTAATTTCTTTTTTGTATCTTACGGTGCATAGAAACATAATTTCATTTGGTTACTCTTACACTAAAGCTGGATCGAAGGGGTGGTATCTCTAGCAGCTTGTTTTACATACGGAGGTTGCCAACTTCAAGCAAAACCTCGCATTAGTCGCGTCGTATGATATGTCTAAGTAGACCAAGAAACACCTGGAGAAGAGAATGGGTGAAAAAAAGTGAAAATGATGTGGAAAGAACTTGACACTTGACAGAAGGACTTGACACTTGACAGAAGGACTTGACATGTGTTTGTTGAAGGCCTATACTGCCTGGGGAGCTAAAGGGTACTAATTAATGATATGCCTGAGGGAACAGACGTCATATTCTTTCTTCATTCGAGAACTAAACGGCACATTTACAGTGCTTGGGATTACCTGTTACACAGACGAAAATGCTTCTGCCTTAGTGCGTGTTACGCATTCACTGCTAGAGTCCAGCGATTTACTCATCTCAGTGCTTCTTAACCAGGGGTGCATGCACCCCCTTGGGATGCGAGATCTACCTTCAGGGGGGTGCGAGACATGCTAGATATTTTAGAAGGCGAATCATCAATAACATTATATACTGCTAAAAAAAATTGACAGGCCACTTACAAATTCATCTGCAGATTAAAAAAAATAAAGATACAATTATGAAACTCAATATCATAAACGGTTTTCATTCCACATTACATTGACATTAAAATGAAGAAAAACAAATGATTTCATTAGTAAGAAAATCGATGTCAATCGTCTTACCTCCCTTTTTGAAAATTCAGAATCATTAAACAAAAGTTATCATGATTCAAAATCGAGTGTGTCCACCATGAGCTTGAATGCATTCACTGCACCTTTGCCTCATTGATAAGACAAGAGTCATTTATGGGATCGCTTGCCACTCCTGCTCCAGGAAGAGGAACAACTGATTGAGGTCAGTAGCAGGTGGATGATTTTCTATAAGTCTACGTCCTAGCACATCCCATACATGTTCTATCGGACTGAGATCAGGAGAGTAAGCTGGCCAGTCTAAGCGGGTGACATGTTGCTGTTGTAGGAAGTCGTTCACGACCCCAGCTCTATGTGGTCGGGCATTGTCGTCCTGCAGGATAGAATCAGGTCCTAGAGCCTGAAGTGCCGTAAGAGCAAGCGGCTGTAAGATGTCATTTCTGTAGGCCAAACCATTCAACGTACCATGCACTCGATACAAGGGTGTTCTGGAGGTCACACTAATTCCGCCCCACACCATTACTGATCCACCGCCATAGCGATCATGTTCAAGGACGTTGGCATCATGATAGCGTTCTCTTGGGCGCCTCCAGACACGATTTCTGCCATCTGTTAATGATCTGGTGAAACGGGATTCATCTGTGAATAGAACTCTGCTCCATTGATGCCTTGTCCAGGTCACATGACGCTGAGCCCAAGCCAGACGAGCTGCGCGATGAACTGGAGCCAAGACAGGTCGGATGACAGGTCGCCTTGCATGCAGATCTGCATCTCTCAGTCGGTTTTGTATGGTTTGGTCACTGACGATTACGTTGGTGGCTGCTCGCAGTTGCGTCCTGATGGCACTGGCAGTGATTGTTCTTTGTCTGAGAGCCAATACAACAACAAATGTGTCTTGCCGTCTTGTGGTAGACACTGGACGTCCTGACCTGCGTTGTTCTGCGACACTGCCGGTTGCATTATAACGATCACGAAGAGTTTGTATGACAGAGTGGGCAACTCCTAATCTCCTAGCAACTTCTCGCAGCCCTACATCATCCTGCAGCCATGCCATCGCTCTCCATCTGTCAACATTGGTCAAGCGTCTTCGCTGAGCCATGGCTAAAATGGTAAATGTTACAAACATACCCATTACCGTTCCTTCCGAAAAGTGGGTGACATGTGTTCACTATAGTCACGACTTGCACGTGAAAAGCAAATTTCAGCAATGTTATCAACAGGCTTTGCCATATGAAGCATTTTCAAACATGCATTATTTCCCTTTCCACCACGTACATTTGATTGACCTTGGAGGTACACACACGTAACACAGATTTGATTTATTGTCAGATTAACAAACATCGTTTAAGCATGCAACAAAATGCAGCAAAACTTTTTTGACTGAGTGTTCAGGTTTTTAAAAAAAAACAGCTTAGTTGAAATGACCTAAAAATTTAAAGTGGCCTTTAACTTTTTTTAAACAGTATATAATACACAGAACTCAAATGTATTTGTACAAAATCTAACATTGACAACGTGAATTCAATACCGAATCTTAGTCACATTTTGTAAAAAACATTTTCTCAAAACATACTTGTATCTCTTTTTCTCATTTTTTGTATATTTTATGAACTAGAAGATAATGGCGTGCGAAGCTTCTTAAAATGTTGTAAAGGGGTGTGAGGCTTCTTAAGATGCTGTAAAGGGGTGCGAGGCTTGTTAAGATGCTGTAAAGGGGTGCGAGGCTTGTTAAGATGCTGTAAAGGCGTGTGAAGCTTCTTAAGAAGATGTTGTAAAGGGGTGTGAGGCTTCTTAAGATGCTGTAAAGGGGTGTGAGGCTTCTTAAGATGCTGTAAAGGGGTGTGAGGCTTGTTAAGATGCTGTAAAGGGGTGTGAGACTTCTTAAGATGGTGTAAAGGGGTGTGAGGCATCTTAAGATGCTGTAAAGGCATGTGAAGCTTCTAAAGAAGATGTTGTAAAGGAGTGTGAGTCTTCTTAACATGCTGTAAAGGGATGTGAGGCTTGTTAAGATGCTGTAAAGGGATGTGAGGCTTGTTAAGATGCTGTAAAGGGGTGTGAGACTTCTTAAGATGGTGTAAAGGGGTGTGAGGCATCTTAAGATGCTGTAAAGGGGTGCGAGGCTTGTTAAGATGCTGTAAAGGGGTGCGAGGCTTGTTAAGATGCTGTAAAGGGGTGCGAGGCTTGTTAAAATGCTGTAAAGGGGTGTGAGGCTTCTAAAGATGCTGTAAAGGGGTGCGAGGCTTCTTAAGATGCTGTAAAGGGGTGTGAGGCTTGTTAAGATGCTGTAAAGGGGTGTGAGGCTTCTTAAGAATCTGTAAAGGGGTGCGAGGCTTGTTAAGATGCTGTAAAGGGGTGCGAGGCTTGTTAAGATGCTGTAAAGGGGTGCGAGGCTTGTTAAGATGCTGTAAAGGGGTGCGAGGCTTGTTAAAATGCTGTAAAGGGGTGCGAGGCTTGTTAAGACGCTGTAAAGGGTTGCGTGGCTTCTTAACCTCTCAAGGCCCAAGAGCTTCTATAATTGAACTTTAAATTTTATATTTAACTCATGTTTCTAAGACTGAATACTTAACTCATGTTTCTAAGACTGAATACTTAACTCATGTTTCTAAGACTGAATACTTAACTCAAGTTTCTAAGACTGAATACTTAACTCATGTTTCTAAGACTGAATACGCATTTTAGAATGTAACTTTCTATAAAAATTTGAAAGCCGTTCATTTGCTTATGAAATAACCCATATTTGACCAAGTGGGAATTAATACTTGTTTTATTATAAAATTATTACATAGTTATGTATAATGTATGCTGGGTCATATATGGGTTGCTGGGCCTTAAGGGGTTAAGATGCTGTAATGGGGTGCGAGGCTTCTTAAGATACTGTAAAGGGGTGCGGGACCTCTAAAATATTAAGAAACACTGCTCTATCTGGACTAAGTGGAGAGGAGAAATGATACCATATTTCGATATCGGAAATCAAAATGATTATGTTGAGATCACAATAAATCCTAGTTATAACCCACTAAGGGTTGAGCGGAATATTTTTTTTTTCTTCTTCGTACGCTCTCAGACGTCTACTTGAATATTTTAAAAGAAAGCAGGGGTCAGCTTCAGGTTATTTGCATCACCATACCATAGAGTTTTCACGAAAATGGTGCTGATGACGACATAATGCGCTTTGGACAAAGTATTTACCACTGCCAAAGAAATTCTTCTTCTAGGCGACTTCAACATCGACAGGCACAACACAAGCCAAACGTGGGAAAACATCAACTATCTTACAACTTAAAACAAATAGTCTACCAGGGTATCAAAAACATCATCCACAACAATTGACCACATCTACGTCACCTGTGTAGAAAATATTGTAGAATGCTCTGTTCCTATTGTCGCAATGAGTGACCACTATCCTATATGTTGCACGTGGTCAAAGAATAAATGTAAAGCTCCCAGAAATAAACATATAAGTATTAAATTTAGAAGTTTCAAAAATTTCAACCATGAACTATTTTTACATCATTTGCGAGCTGCACCTCTAGCCAGTGTTTATCAACTTTCTGATCCCGATGACGTCATTGCTCACTGGACACTTATCTTTCATTGTGTGTTTGATAACCACGCACCAGCTAAAGAAGTTCGTGTGAAACGACAGATAAAATCTCCTTGGATCACACCAGCAGTGCTTGAAGCCATGAGGCAACGAGATCGAGCTCACAAAAATAAAGACTTTAACACATACAGAGCACAAAGAAACAAGGTGTAATATTTAATACGTAGAAAAAAGAAAACATACTTTAAAAACTTAGTTCAGAACAAAACAAACAGTAAAGATATGTGGAAAGCAATCAACACTTTAGTAAACAAACGACATTCGCCAGATTCGTAAACCCCCAATACCTCATTTACTTGTACATACTTCAGCAATTACTTTCAGGCAGAAATAACCAGTCTTAAATCTACGATACCAGATTCCCCTTGTGACCTAGGCAAACTGTCAGCATTCTGTGAGAACAAATGCACCAACACAATCCCATCCGACATTCCGTTTATGACAGTTAATGAAGTGTATAACTATCTTCTAGGCGTTAAAGAGAATAACTCATCAGGACTTGACGGAATCAGTAATCGAATACTGCGCTATGCTGCGCCAGTTATTAGCAAATCACTAACATACATATACAATCTATGTATCGCAAAAAGTTATTTTCCGTCGCACTTTAAAGTCGCTAAGGTATATCCTCTTTTCAAACCTGGTTCCTCCGATAATTGTAACTTTGGAACTATAGGCCAATTTCTCTAATATCATCGCTATCCAAACCACTGGAAAAACATATACATAAAATAACACTACAACACCTAGTTAACAACGACTTGCTAATTGACCTAAACATTTATGTCACACTGCTCTAACAAAGATGATAGACAACTGGCACCTAAATATTAACAACGACAACATGTGTGGGGCAGTCTTTGTAGACTTTAAAAAGGCATTTGATATGATAGATAACAATATTTTAATTAGAAAACTAGAAACATCAAAAGTAAACTCTCAACTAGTGACAATAATTAAATCATTCCTTTCAGACAGAAAACATGTAGTTTCTTATAATAACTCCTATTCAAACGAAGCAGTGATAAATACAGGCGTTCCTCATTTTCTATACTTGGTCCTCTACTTTTTGCCACAAACATTAATGACCTTCCACTACACATCAAGCACTCCTCCTGTGACCTGTTTGCAGATGAATGTACTGTTTACACGAGTGACAAAAGTTGTAACACACGAACTATTGTTACAAAAAGATACAGATAATCTGATCAAGTGGAGCAACGGAAATCGTATGTTAATAAATATCATTAAAAACAAAATGCATGTTAATATCAACTAGACAAAAATTACAAAATTCAGAGAAAACAACATTTCAGATCTACATTGGCACCTCACTAATTGAAAACGTTAATGAACATAAAACTCTAGGTATAATCGTCGACCAGCATCTAAATTGGAACTCACATGTACATGCACTGACCAAACAAACGGCACAGAAAGTTTACCAATTGGCTAAAATCAAACATTTCCTAGATGAAATACGAAAATTGTTCTATATATCTCACATACAAGCAAACCTTGACTATTGCTCCACAATCTGGGATGGTTGCTCAATGTCCAACACAAAGCGCTGCCAAAGCGTTCAGTGTGTCTAGTCTCTGACAACTGCCTAACTCAGTGTGTAGATCTATATAAAAATCTTCAAATACTGCCCTTAAGAAAGCGCCTTCTGTTTAACAAAGCTAAATTTGTTCACAAAATCCTGTCACATAATGCTCCAGCATATCTGTGACCAATGTTCAAATACAACGAAAGATGCAGTCAACGCTTTAGCAAATTGCAAGTGCCCAAGCCTAGGCCTGACTTATTCAAGAAAAGCTTAGCTTACTCTGCTGCTCATCTTTGGTATCGTCTTCCACAGAACCTAAGAAACAACCTCAGTCCCTATTCATACAATCGTAGACTTTTCGAATACTTTATTAGTTCTGATTACATGCCCCCCTAATCAGATTATCTTTTCTTATAATATCAACTGTAGGTTCTAATGACGATGTTTGTACTTTTAAACATATTTTATGTCATGTTTATAAGTAGTTAATATGAGTGTGCTATTTTATTTTACTTTACAACGTTGAATTCCTTGACATTGATATGTAAAATTCATATGGGAATAAACGAATTCAGTATGAAAGGTGAGAGAAAGGAAGGGCAGAATGTCAGACGGGCCTGCGGGCCCAATTCTCAACCCTATGAAAATAAAGTTCGTTCGTTCGTTTTCTGTTCCACATATGTTGGGCATCTTTGAAGCAGATGTTCAGCAGTCATTTTATCAGTGCCACGGTTTCACTCATCGGTAGTTGCTATCTTTAGCTTGTTGAATAGATGATATTCTAATCTGTTGTGGCCCGTGCGGAGTCTGAAGATTATCATTTGTGACATCATCATCAAATTAAGTACGTTGCACTGTATCGTTAGACCTGTTACCTAGTTCATCCGATTTCAACATGCATTTATGTCAGGTTGCGTTCTTTAGCTTTTGACTATCCCCATCATACCTGCAAGGCAACATGATAACAATATTTTGATATCGGAAATCAAAATTATTATCTTGAGTTAACCACACTCCCAAGCGGGCCCGTCCCCTTTAGAGTATAAAGGAGATTAAAGAGCCGAAACATGCGATCAGCGGGAACCCACCTCTGATGATCAGACTGCCTCCTGTTGTATCGCTCTATACATAGTTTTCTGTCGTCCTAAATATAACCAATCAAGGGTTGAAAGAAGATTTTCTAAAAATATCCTGCAATTTCGTGTATCATAATGAGTATGGCAAGGTTCTGTTTTATCACCATCATCCCTAATAGTCCTCTTCAGTCATAACTGACTATGGGAATGCGCCCCTGAGGTGACAACCCTTCGCTGCTTATTTTCCTGGTGTTCCTTCTAACGTTTTCTACACTCTTCTGCTTGCCGTGAGAGCTTCTTTGCGCCCAGTCTGATGTGGCACCGTAGAGAGCACCGGCACTTTGTGCGATCGGCAGCTTCATCTTCCCAGGTTGCTGGATTTATGTCCAGTGCCCTCATGTCTCTCTTACACACATCTTTGAACCTCAGCTGCGGTCGCCCAACTGTTCTTTTGCCATCTGCCAGTTGTCCGTAGAAGATATCTTTCGGGATAAGACCATCTTGCATGCGGCGGACATGGCCAAGCCAGCGTAGTCTGCGCTGTCTAAGCAGTGTATACATGCTTTGAAGGCCAGCATGTGACAACACCTCGACATTTGTCACTTTGTCCTTCCACGAAATACTGAGGATGTGGCGTAGACACCGTAGATGGAAGGCATTGAGCCTTTTTTCCTTGCTGTGCATAGGTTGTCCATGTCTTGCTGCCATATAGAAGTGTGCTGGTGACGCAGGCATTATATACCTCAGCTTTGGTCTTCGTTGTGAGTTTGGAGTTTCCCCAAATACGCGTCGTGATGCGGGCAAAGGTAGCTGCAGCTTTGCCAATGCAGCTGTCAATTCCTGTGTCCAGAAAGAATTTGTCGTTGATGGTAAACCCCAGGCATGTGAAGTGGTGCACCACTGCCAATTCATAGTTATCGATAGTGATAACTGGTGCAGCACCCACATCCTGATTCAGCTACAGAAAACATTAAAAGCACGGCCATTTTATCTAAACGAACTACTAATTAACGTAAAAGTGTATTTACATAATAGTGAAGATTTCATTTCCTATTTTCTAATGTTTATATCCCCACTTGTATCTATTGAGACCTGCAAGATATAAACGATGCCAGGAAGACAGCCGTCCATCAACAGTGAGTTTAAACGACTCCAGGTGGATGTAGCAGTACTTCAGGAAACGCACCTGGCAGGCTCGGGAATGGTGAGCGAGAAGGATTACACATTTTATTGGCAAAGAAAAGACATTAATTTAATAAAACTAGAGAGCACGGAGTAGGTTTTGCGACCAATAAATCGCTCACTGAAATGGTTGAACCAGGTGAGAATGGATACCATTTGCATAAGCATAAGACAAATGTTAAAAGCAAGGAGAAATCACTGCAATTTTACGAATACGTTTTATATTATTTATTACTTTTTTTTAAAATTTCTTCCTGCTCTACTCTCTTTTTATTTTCTCTTTGGTTCATTGGTCGATGACTGGCAAAGCAATGAGTGACCATCACGCCTGGTGGCGTCTTGTAGGGCAGCAACAAACTGTCTCCACTTTACTCGGTCGGCAGCCATCCGTTGTGTGGTACCCCAGCTCTGGTTCTTGCTTATCATCTCTACTGTTCTCCGCCAGGCTGCTTTTGGCCTGGCCTCTCTTTCGCTATCCTTCTGGCGTCCATAGCATGGCAGTTCTGGTCATTATGGTGCCTCCTCTATTGCTGTACGTTAACAACTGATCTGTGATTATGGTGCCTCCTCTATTGCTGTACGTTAACAACTGATCTGTGATTATGGTGCCTCCTCTATTGCTGTACGTTAACAACTGATCTGTGATTATGGTGCCTCCTCTATTGCTGTACGTTAACAACTGATCTGTGATTATGGTGCCTCCTCTATTGCTGTACGTTAACAACTGATCTGTGATTATGGTGCCTCCTCTATTGCTGTACGTTAACAACTGATCTGTGATTATGGTGCCTCCTCTATTGCAGTACGTTAACAACTGATCTGTGATTATGGTGCCTCCTCTATTGCTGTACGTTAACAACTGATCTGTGATTATGGTGCCTCCTCTATTGCAGTACGTTAACAACTGATCTTCAGTCCGCAAAGCGCGAAATAATTTTTGCTCTCCTTGGGAACATCAGTTTGCTGATCAATTTAGATCTTATTTACTTTTGTTTCATTTCTGACAATAAATTAAACTTATATTAGTTAAATGGTCGTTATTTCTCGTTATTTTAACGTTTGATTCATGTTTATCCAATATATAGGTGAGGATATAACAGTCGGAAAATATGGAGTGATTTTTCAATTGTTGTTCCTGTGTCTGTGTTACTGTGACCTTGATTGTGCATTCCTTATGACGTAATTTCCATCTTGTCACCAGCGGCGATGCCAAGTTGTAATGGATGAGATTGGAACGTGGGAGGAGACAAGGGCACCAAAGCAGAAGTGTGTGTGTTTGTGATTTTGTTGTTGTTGTTGTAAATATTACTGTTAAACGACGTCTTCTTCTTGGATCCTTAGGCCCAGGCTGACAAAGCAGTCAGCAGCCATCACGCCTAGTGGCTTCTTGTACGGCAGCAACAAACTGTCTTCACTTGGTCCTTGGTTACTGAATGACAAAGCAGTCAGTGGCCATCACGCTTGGTGGCGTCTTGTAGGGCAGCAACAAACTGTCTCCATTTTGCTCGGTCCGTGGTCATCCTTCGTGCCGTGCCCAATTCTGGTTGATGCTTTGTATCTCACCCTCCACTGTTCCCCGCCCGGTTATCTTTGGTCTGTCTCGTTTTCGCCGTCCTTCTGGGGTCCATATTGTCACGGGTTGCCTCCCCTGCTTTGCAGTAGTGGTCCTACAGTGGCCAAAACTCAAGAGTATCTAATATGGGTTTTAAAAGGTGTCTAACTTCGCATAAGATTACTCTTGGCAGAGTGGTAGATAGAAGGATAATGATGCTTCTATCTCAAGGGTATCCTCACAAGATATTCAGAAAAGCGAGAACAATGCTGCATTGACTGAGCACGTTAACTCTATGATCTGCCGACAAC